>CM032164.1:13858407-14174496 GCA_018901935.1 Pugionium cornutum | reverse complement strand
GACAAGACTCTAGCAGTGGTCAAGGAGCACTTCTATTGGCCACACATCAAATGGTCAGTAGAAGCCCATTGTGCAAGGTGCATCACTTGCAAAAAGGCGAAGTCCCGAGTGCACCCTTACGGGTTGTATCTCCCACTGCCCATACCTACACATCCATGGGTGGACATCTCAATGGATTCTGTTCTAAGTCTGCCCAAGATCAACCACAAAGATGCATCTTTGTAGTGGTGGACAGATTCTCCAAGATGGCACACCTTATTCCGTGTGCCAATGTTAATGATCTCACGCAAACAGCCGAGCTGTTCTTCAGGGAGATAGTACGGCTTCATGAAGTGCCAAGGACCATCGTGTCAGACAGGGACACCAAGTTCCTCAGCCATTTCTGGAGGACCCTTTGGAGGAAGCTAAGCACGAAGCTACTCTTCTCTACCACCTGCCATCCTCAAACCGATGGCCAAACTGAAGTTGTCAACAGGACACTATCAACTCTTCTCAGGACTACACTAGGAAAGAATCTCAAGACTTGGGTGGAGTGCCTGCCATTCATTGAGTTCGCCACAACCGAGCCGTGCACTCAGCAACCAAGAAGACCCATTTGAAGTAGTATACGGCTTCAACCCTCTCACCCCATTGGAGCAAACACCACTGCCACCAGCTGAGATGACCAACCTCAACGGAGCATCCAAGGCAGAGTTCATAAGGAGGTTACACCAGAAGGTAGCAGAAAATTTGGAGAAGAGGACCGGACAGTACGTGACTCATGCCAACAAGGAAGAAAGGAGGTGATCTTTCAACCAGGCGATTGGGTGTGGCTACACCTACGCCAGGAGAGGTTCCCAAACCTAAGGAGTTCCAAGCTAGCACCAAGAGGAGATGGACCATTCAGAGTGCTGAGAGGATCAACAACAACGCCTACCGGATCGAGCTACCAGGTGAGTTTAATGTGTCCAATACGTTTAATGTTACTGACTTGGCCCCTTTCCATGCAGATGAACCAGTTTTGAGGACAAAACCTACTGAAGGGGGAGGGAATGATGAGGACATCAGGTCGTACATCCAGCCAGGAGACCAGACTGGCCGACCAGGAAGCTTGCCCGAGACAGCAGGACCATCTGGCGCGCCTGCCGGACCAGACAGTACCGCCGGACCCTCGACCTATAGGACCAGACCGGTCAACATCGCGGGCGGAGAGGCCCAAGCTTCCGGCACACTTGTTGGGGACGTGAATGACACCGCCGGTCCCCCTGATGACACCGCCGACTCTGGGATCAACTTGGCCGGTCCTGAAGTCATTCCGCCCAGTACCGCGCACAATCCAGCCGGTACAGGCCATCCAGCCGAGTACACGCACACTTCCACTTCTACACAAGAGGACTCGGACCAAATGAGCTACCAGCTCCAGGACATGCACTTAGAGGAAGTATCTACACCAGTGGTACCAGGAGCAATGACAAGAAGCAGATCAAGAGCACTCTTCCACAAATTCAGCTTATGGGTCGACAAGCTTCTAGAGGAAGATCACACTAAGGACAATGGGCCAAAAGAGCAAGGAAGAGTCCAAAGGCTTCTCAACAACACAAGGAACATCAGAGACTTGGGCTTTAGTGGCAAGAGAGGTCAGGGCCCAAAGATTTTAACCCTACTCCAAGTCAAGACTAGGAGCACATGCACAAGGACGGCCACCTTCCATTTCTTGGCCGTGAGGTAAGTTAAGGTAAGATTCAATTCAAATATATGCCTCTTTCTGTTTTGCAGGGTAGGATCTAGATGCTTTACATTTTTGAGTCAAGAACATTCTAGGAATAGGTCCTTCTTTCTGTTATACACTTTTGTATCTTTTCCTTTGTGCACTTTTGTAAGTTTTCCTTTTCTTATTTGAGTCGACCCTAGTAGGTCAAGCTGTCGAGCATATTAATAAGGCTCCTTCCAGCATTGTAGTTCGACAACCTTTTGATTATTAATAAAGTAGAACTTTTTCCACAAGTTTTCTCAAGAATCTTGCGCTTAGAACCTAGTTGAGACCAGCCCTCCTAGCTCTAAGTTTGTGATTTATCACGAGGTTCATCACCCTCGTGTGGTTCACTTCACCCTTCCATCGTTTACCAACCAGAAAACCCCTATCCAGAAGCCTAAGGTTGAGTTTCTCACCTAATCTTCTACAAACAGCCCACACAAGACATCCTTGAATCAAGGCTTGTATCATTTTGGTATCAGAGCTTAAAGCTCCTAAACCAGGTTGTTTCTATCCTTTTGCTTGTTTTAGTTCTTGCATTAGTTTAAGTCATTCAAGAAAATTCAAAAACACAACATCAAACTCCAAACCGAGTGCATCTAGCCTCCTACGTGTATCACTAGGGTTTAGGTTCACTTTTGCATTGCATTCACGTTTTCCTTTTGTTTAATTCATATTTCCATTAATTTTAAGTTAAATTAAAAAGAAAAAGAAAAGAAAAGAAAAAGGAAAGAAAAGAGAATAGGAAAATACCCAAGATATTTTGAATTGGACAGCTAGCACAAGTTGTCTAGGAAGTTTCCTTTTTCTTGTAGTCGAATTTCCTTTCCTTAGGATTTTTCCTTTTTGCATTTTTTTCAAACCCCATATAAAAAGAAAAACCTCCTAATAATTTAGGAGCACCCTAATTTGTCTTCTTTCTTTGTAGCACACCATGGGAGAAGAGAATAGAGACGCAGCCGGAGCCATGATGGCCATGTTCACCACACTCCAAACACAACTCGCATCCATAGGCGAGAGGTTGGAGCGCGTGGAGAGACCAGTAAGATTCCAGGCCATAAGGCACGTGAGAGCTGAGCCAAGACGTCCTGAGGGTCCTGAGTACCTTAGGACACGGCACGAACAGGAGGAACCCCAGCCAGATGGAGATGAGGACACAACCTCATAACTATCACCATAGGCCGAGAGGACCTCCACGGCAACCAGAGGCAGAAGATGATGGCTTTGAGCCATATGGTCTTCACCAGAGACCAAGAATGCCTCCTAGACATCATGAGGATGGAGATGAACACACCTATAACCGGGTAATTCATCCTGATGTTAAACTAACTCCTCCAACTTTTGCAGGAAAAGTAGACCCCGAGGCTTACCTAGATTGGGAGAAGGAATGGATCATATCTTTGATCACTACAACCAACCAGGACCTAGGAGAGTCTCAATGGCAGTAGCACAACTCACGGACAATGCCCTCATCTGGTGGGATCGTGAGGTATCTGACAGAAGGAGGAAGAGAATGAGACCCGTAGACTCATGGGTCGACATGAAAGACCTCATGCGACAAAGGTTTGTTCCACCTTACTTTCATAGGGATTTGCAACGACGTTTTCGTACTCTTAAGCAGGGTACCAGATCAGTAGAGGAGTACTATGAAGAGTTCGAGAGGTTAAGGAACAGATTGGAGCTCAATGATGATGAAGAAGCATTGATGGCACAATTCTTGGATGGACTCCAAGAAAGGATCAGCTGCAAGGTGGAAAGGCAAATCTACAACGACTTCAAGGACTTGTTCCACCTATCTGTGCAAGCTGAACAGCACATCAAACGTAAGAGCCAAGACATCCGCAGCAAGCCTAAGACACCTTGGGCACCAAGCAACATGCCTAAGACAGTGGACAAAGGCAAAAGCGTAGAGATCGAGTCAAGGTTCAAGAGCAAGCCTCCTGAACCCACCCGTGACCAGAGAGAGCCTGGTAAGTCTTCTAACCCTCAAAGATCACGTGACATAACTTGTTTCAAGTGTAGGGGACGTGGACACATCTCAAGGAGTGCCCAAACAACCGAGTCATGCTGATTACGGAGGCAGGAGAATATGAGTCCCAAGATGAAGAGGACAATGAACCAGAAGGAGAGTACGGTGACATTGAGTACCCTGATGGGGGGGAAGTGCTGGTCACTAGACGTATCCTCAGTGCAATGGTGGATCCTTCAGAGACCATCCAAAGGGAGAACATCTTCCACAGCCGTTGCACCATCAAGGAAAGGTATGTAACCTCATCATAGATGGTGGTTCTTGCACTAACGTTGCTAGTGCGTATATGGTTGATAAGCTAGGTCTAGAGAGGACACGGCATCCTCGACCATATAGACTGAGATGGCTCGATGACAAAGTGGAGCTCAAGATTCATGAGCAAGTCACTGTGCCATTCAGTGTGGGCAAGTATCAAGACCAAGTCGTGTGCGACGTGGTGCCCATGCAAGCCGGCCATCTTCTACTAGGAAGACCATGGCAGTTTGACAAAGAGACCAGGCATGATGGCCGAACCAATCTCTACACCTTCGTGCATGACAAGAGAAAGGTCAGCCTAGCTCCTCTTACACCTGCCCAAGTACATGAGCTACAACTCCAAATGAGTAAGGAAAAGAAACTTGTCAAGTCTAATTTTCTTATTCAACCAAGTCATGTCCGGAGAGCTTTAGCCTCAAGGATTTAATGTTACTAATGGTTTTCAAGGAAGTGTTGAGTAGAACAGGGACAGGTAGAGCTACCTCATGAAGTAGCAACTCCTCAACAAATTCCAGGATGTATTTCCAGAGGAGATACCAGCAGGCTTGCCTCCTTTACGTGGCATAGAACACCAGATTGATCTAGTGCCCGGAGCAGCCCTGCCCAACCGCCAGCCTACCGGATGAGTCCAGAGGAGTCCAAGGAGCTTGAGAAGCAAGTCAAGGAGCTCCTGGAGAAGGGATATGTTCGAGAGAGCCTCAGTCCATGTGATGTACCAGTGCTACTAGTGCCCAAGAAGGATGGGACTTGGCGCATGTGCGTGGACTGCCGAGCAATCAACAACATCACAGTATAGGCATCCAATACCACGACTGGATGACATGCTAGATGAGCTGAGTGGAGCCACTGTCTTCTCCAAGATAGACCTCAAAAGTGGATACCACCAGGTAAGAATGAAGGAAGGTGATGAGTGGAAGACTGCTTTCAAGACAAAGCAAGGGCTCTACGAGTGGACAGTCATGCCATTCGGCTTGACTAATGCCCCAAGCACCTTCATGCCTTATGAACCAAGTTCTTAGGGCGTACATCAGTAAGTTTGTAGTTGTTTACTTTGATGACATACTTGTTTATAGTAAGTGCCTACGGAACACCTCACACATCTTGAGATGGTACTTAAAACCCTTCGACAAGAAGAGCTTTATGCCAATCTCAAGAAGTGCACCTTTGTACTGATAATTGTCTTTTTTAGGTTTTGTTGTGAGTTCACAGGGCCTACAGGTTGATGAAGAGAAGATTCGAGCCATACAAGAATGGCCAACACCAGGAACATCAGCCAAGTAAGGAGCTTCCACGGACTGGCCAGCTTCTATAGGAGATTCGTGCCCAACTTCAGCAGTATTGCCTCACCACTGACGGCAGTAGTGAAGAAGAACGTGGATTCAGCTGGGGAGAAGCCCAGGAGAACGCATTCCAGGCCTTGAAGGACAGCCTTACACATGCACCAGTGCTAGTCCTGCCCGACTTCAACAAGACATTTGAAGTGGAGTGTGATGCCTCTGGAATAGGCATAGGAGCAGTGCTAACCCAAGGAGGGAGGCCAGTGGCATACTTCAGTGAGAAGCTAGGTGGTGCCTCACTGAACTACCCCACTTACGAGAAGGAGCTTTATGCCCTTGTCCGAGCATTGGAGACTTGGCAGCATTACTTGCTGTCCAAGGAGTTTGTAATCCACACTGATCACGAGACTCTCAAACACCTCAGAGGGCAAACCAATCTCAAGAGGAGACATGCCAGGTGGATGGAGTTCATAGAGACCTTCCCGCACATCATCAAGTACAAGAAGGGCAAAGATAATGTGGTAGCCGATGCACTATCAAGGAGGTTTGCCTTGATATCAACCATGGAGGCAAAGGTCCTAGGATTCGAGCACATCAAGGACCTATACAAGGATGATCCTGACTTTGCTGAGAGCTACAAGGAGTGTGGCACAGGAGTCATGGCAAATTCTACATCCATGAGGGATTCTTGTTCCGAGAAAGAAGGCTGTGCATACCACAAGGATCATTAAGGGAGCTTATCATCCGAGAAGCTCATGGAGGAGGACTCATGGGCCACTTTGGTGTCGACAAGACTCTAGCAGTGGTCAAGGAGCACTTCTACTGGCCACACATCAAGAGGACAGCAGAAGCTCATTGTGCAAGATGCATCACTTGCAAGAAGGTAAAGTCCCGAGTGCAACCTCACGGGTTGTATCTCCCACTGCCCATACCCACACATCCATGGGTGGACATCTCGATGGACTTTGTTCTAGGTCTGCCCAAGATCAACCACAAAGATGCAATCTTTGTAGTGGTGGACAGATTCTCCAAGATGGCACACTTCATTCCATGTGCCAATGTCAATGATGCACAAACAGCTGAGCTGTTCTTCAGGGAGATAGTACGGCTTCATGGAGTGCCAAGGACCATCGTATCAGACAGGGACACCAAGTTCCTCAGCCATTTCTGGAGGACCCTTTGGAGAAAGCTAGGCACGAAGCTACTCTTCTCAACCACTTGCCATCCTCAAACCGATGGCCAAACTGAAGTTGTCAACAGGACACTATCAACCCTTCTCAGAACTACACTAGGGAAGAACCTAAAGACTTGGGTGGAGTGCCTGCCATTCATTGAGTTCGCCTACAACCGAGCCGTGCACTCAGCAACCAAGAAGACACCATTTGAAGTGGTATACGGCTTCAACCCTCTCACCCCATTGGAGCAAACACCACTGCCACCAGCTGAGATGACCAACCTCAACGGAGCATCCAAAGCAGAGTTCATAAGGAGGTTACACCAGAAGGTAGCAGAAACTTGGAGAAGAGGACCGGACAGTACGTGACTCATGCCAACAAAGGAAGAAAGGAGGTGATCTTTCAACCAGGCGATTGGGTGTGGCTACACCTACGGCAGGAGAGGTTCCCAAACCTAAGGAGTTCCAAGCTAGCACCAAGAGGAGATGGACCATTCAGAGTGCTCGAGAGGATCAACAACAACGCCTACCGGATCGAGCTCCAGGTGAGTTTAATGTGTCCAATACGTTCAATGTTACTGACTTGGCCCCTTTCCATGCAGATGAACCAGTTTTGAGGACAAAACCTACTGAAGAGGGAGGGAATGATGAGGACATCAGGTCGTACATCCAGCCAGGAGACCAGACTGGCCGACCAGGAAGCTTGCCCGAGACAGCAGGACCATCTGGCGCGCCTGCGGACCAGACAGTACCGCCGGACCCTCGACCTATAGGACCAGACCGGTCAACATGCGGAGAGGCCCAAGCTTCCGGCACACTTGGTGGGGACGTGGATGACACCGCCGGTCCCCTGATGACCGCCGACTCCGGGATCAACTTGGCGGTCCTGAAGTCATTCCGGCCAGTACCGCACAATCCAGCCGGTACAGCCGATCCAGCCGAGTACACGCACTTCCACTTCTACACAAGAGGACTCGGACCAAATGAGCTACCAGCTCCAGGACATGCACCTAAAAGAAGTATCTACACCAGTGGTACCTCAAGGAGCAATGACAAGAAGCATATCAAGGGCACTCTTCCACAAATTCAGCTTATGGGTCGACAAGCTCCTAGAGGAAGATCGACTAAGGACAATGGGCCAAAAATGCAAGGAAGAGTCCAATGGCTTCTCAACAACATCAGAGACTTGGGCTTTAGTGGCAAGAGAGGTCAGGGCCCAAAGATTCTTAATCCTACTCTAAGTCGAAGACTAGTAATTAATGAATCTTTTTTTTTTTTTTAACTTTACAAGTAACTAAATTCGAAAATAACAAAATGAGTGATGCTTATATTTTTGGTTTTTTTTCTTACGATGAACGAAATTAAGTAAACATGAAATACAATTTTTTGAGTTGGTTTTAGATTTATATGAGAGCAAACAAAAAAAACAACAAGAATCAACAGGAAACAATGCAAATGAAGAATAAGAACAAATATTTTTATTTGGTTTTTTTGATAAGATGTAAATAAGAAAAATCCAAAACAAAAGCATAAAAAATAAAGGATAAAGGTTGAGATAGGAGCTTTTAGCTCTGATACCAAATGATGTAAGATTGAATATCAATCTCACAAGCGGTACGGCCGTGACTAGCAAGACCTAGAATCTCTCTTGGCTTAAGTGGGCAAGGGAACTAAAAGGAGGGGGTTTTGATCGAATCACACGATCAAAGGTGAACCAAAGGAGTTTGAATCTCTCAAACTAACCTGGCCGTGGCTTCAATAGAAAGGAAGTGAATCACACACTTTATTTCTAAAGAACAAGAACAAGACTCAAAGACAAGGCTTTGAAGAAAATACTTTGTATTCAAATTTAATTTCAATGGTGGTCTATCTTTACAATGAGGTTGTGCTGAGCTTATATAGTGCTCCTAGCAATGGTCCTAAAACTAAAAAGGAGAAAAGGAAGTCATACATTTAAAATATATGGTTGGTTGCCATTAATGTCTAGTTTGGCCAACAAGGAACGTGTATATGCTTGTATCTTGAGAGCTTTGGGGCGAATGTAATGTGTCTAGGTACATCCTGGATGCTTTGGAATGTGTTCAATACGTGCCCAAGTTGCAAGGTATAGAGATATTTTAATCTGAACACATTAAGTGCACTTCGGTCCATATATGGAAAGTCTTGGAGGAAAGGGATTCGCCTGATCCTCTGGTGGCTGGTGAATGGTAGGTATATTTTGGGCTTCCTTTGAGCCTTAATAATATCTCCTGGACGCCATGTTTTGGTTTGCAAGTGATTAAACCAGTTGGTCATCTCACTTGCCATAAACGGCTCCAACCGGTTCATTTGAAAGCACGGATGGACCCACCTGGTCCAAGGCATATTTTCACCTCTAGAAGTTCTTAAGGGAGCTCTTAGAAGTACCAAAAAGTCTCCTGGTCGCCAAAGAAATGTTTGGAGACTTTCATATAAGGAAAGTTCCAAATATGGTATGTTTCGGAAACTCCAATTTGATGTATGGTGCATGACTTGATCTGGCCTTGTTTGGGGTGAGCTCCATGCCTCTGCGTGTCCTCTATGAGTCAGGATTATAGGCCAGGTTTGGTCTTGGCTGGCAGCTTCTTGGTTAAGCTTGGATTCATGAAGATACACCCATGTATCCTTTTGCGCGTATTTGGCCGCCTTTGTGTTCCTTGGGCCGGCCGGGCCGGGAAGTTGGCCAGGGGTTATGCCGATGACCTCATCATACCCTCCCTCTACGAAATGTTTTGCCCTCAAAACAGTTTGGCCTGCACATAGAGAAGGCAAGTTAATACCTTGATTTACTTGTGGGTTTAGGGTATTACCTCGGTTTATGGCCCTTATATGGTTCGGATGTGGCCATGGTGCATCTGGCGGTTGCTCCCTGATAAGAAAGGAAGAAATTACTCCTTTCCATTGCAGCTGGTTGCTTTGCTTTGCCTCCAAGGTGTTGGGTTCTCCACGGTCTCCTCTTGATTCCGAACATTGGTTTAATGTAGGAGGTGGGTCTTCTTGATCTTTGTTGAATCCTTGCTTTATTAGACCTGTTTCACCAACCTTTGGCAAAGACAAGTGCATTATGCTAGTACTGGAAATTTCAAATTGAAGCTCCTTTATTGCCTTAACACTTTTAGGCTTAACATTTTCGAGTTCTACTTGTAAGCTTGTTATTAGTTGTCTAGTTGGACATGTCTTAGCAAAGTGTCCTCTTTCTTGACATCTATAGCATATAATTTCATCTGTTTTCACATTGTTAGAGGACTTACCTGGCGTTTCCTTTACGTGTATTCCAAGCAATGGCTTTGATGGTTTCATGTGTGCTATGGCTTGAGGCTTTTGAACTTGCTGGTCAATTTTTGGTTTGACCATCGGCTTAGCTACCTTTTTTCCTTCTAAGGTGTTTGAAATCACGTTGTTATTCTCAGAGCAGTAGGCAAGCTTGGGCTTATGAAAGGGCTACATGTTTGGTGTAGACATCTCACTCCTTGATGTTGTTGGGTGCATAGGTTGTGTGGTGATGTTTCTGCGTGTTTGGTGCTTCTTTACAAACTCCCTATACATTCGTGCCTTGAGGTCTCCCCAATCAAGGACTGGTTTGTTGTAGAAGGTCCGTGCATTTTCCTTCAACCACCAATTGTAGGCATCTCCAACGGGCATATCAACGGCATATGAAAGCTTCTCCTCTTTGGGGATGTTGTTTGAGCAAAGCCATTGTTTCATGTTGGTTTCCCATCGGAGGTATTCATCTGGGTCCTTGTTATACCCTGAAGAGGTTAGAGATTTGGAATTGTAAATATATACCTTACTGGTCTGATTTCTTGATCTAGTTGGAGTAGTGTAGGTTGGCACTCGGCTTGACACAATGGAGTGGCGACGTGTAATTTTCTTTGGCCAGATTCTGTTAGTGGAATAGTATTCTGGTGGCTCTGGTTTGAGTTCTTCAACTTCTGTTTCATTGTCAAAATGATATTCTGAATAATCTTCATGCCATGTCTCATATCCATTAGAATCATCTACGTCAGACAAGTCTTGGTCATAGTCCAGTGGTTCTGGTTCAAGGTTTTCTCCATCTGATTCTTCCCCAAAATCTGTCTCCAAATAGTCTTGATTCCATGACTCTTCTGCATAGTCATACTCGCAGGTGCTTAGGCATTGATCATAGTCGTTGTCTAGACTACAATCAGTTTGTGGTATGCTTATGGTGCCTTCTTCTTCATATAGTGCTCCATCATTAAATTTTGTATCTTGCACAACAATAAGAAGAGATATCAGGCCCAAATCAACAAATAAGGAAACTACACTCTAGTGAATATATGATATTAACACATAAGTAGTAGTAAAAGGAAAATCGATACAAGTAAATATTTTGAGGTTTTTGTTTTTGTTTCTTTTGGAAACTAACTTTAAAGCAAACTAAAAGACAATATTTTTTTGGTTTTTGATATTTTAAATTAATTTAGGACGAAAAAACAATATTCAATGAATCTTTCTTTTTTTAACTTTACTAGTAACTAAATTCGAAAATAACAAAATGAGTGATGCTTATATTTTTGGTTTTTTTTTCTTATGATGAACGAAATTAAGTAAACATGAAATACAATTTTTTTGAGTTGGTTTTAGATTTATTTGAGAGCACACAAAAAAAACAACAAGAATCAACAAGAAACAATGCAAATGAAGAATAAGAACAAATATTTTTATTTGGTTTTTTTGATAAGATGTAAATAAGAAAAATTCAAAACAAAAGCATAAAAAATAAAGGATAAAGGTTGGATTAACACAACCTGAGATAGGAGCTTGTAGCTCTGATACCAAATGATGTAAGATTGAATATCAATCTTACAAGCGGTATGGCCGTGACTCGTAAGACCGAGAATCTCTTGGCTTAAGCGGGCAAGGGAACTAAAAGGAGGGGGTTTTGATCGAATCACACGATCAAAGGTGAACCAAGGGAGTTTGAATCTCTCAAACTAACCTGGCCGTGGCTTCAATAGAAAGGAAGTGAATCACACACTTTATTTCTAAAGAACAAGAACAAGACTCAAAGACAAGGCTTTGAAGAAAATACTTTGTATACAAATTTAATTTCAATGGTGGTCTTTCTTTACAATGAGGTCGTGCTGAGCTTATATAGTGCTCCTAGCAATGGTCCTAAACCTAAAAAGGAGAAAAGGAAATCATACATTTAAAATATATGGCTGTTGGCCATTAATGTCTAGTTTGGCCAACAAGGAAAGTGTATATGCTTGTATCTTGAGAGATTTGGGGCGAATGTAATGTGTATAGGTACATCCTGGATGCTTTGGAAAGTGTTCAATACGTGCCCAAGTTGCAAGGTATAGAGATATTTTAATCTGATTACATTAAGTGCACTTCGGTCCATATATGGAAAGTCTTGGAGGAAAGGGATTCGCCTGATCCTTTGGTGGCTGGTGCATGTTAGGTATATATATTTTGGGCTTCCTTAGAGCCTTAATAATATCTCATGGACGCCATGTTTTGGTTTGCAAGTGATTAAACCAGTTGGTCATCTCACTTGCCATAAACGGCTCCAACCGGTTCATTTGAAAGCACGGATGGACCCACCTGGTCCAAGGCATATTTTCACCTCTAGAAGTTCTTAAGGGAGCTCTTAGAAGTACCAAAAAGTCTCCTGGTCGCCAAAGAAATGTTTGGAGACTTTCATATAAGGAAAGTTCCAAATATGGTAAGTTTCGAAAACTCCAATTTGATGTATGGTGCATGACTTGATCTGGCCTTGTTTTGGGTGAGCTGCATGTCGCTGCATGTCCTATGTGAGTCAGGATTATAGGCCAGGTTTGGTCTTGGCTGGCCGCTTCTTGGTTAAGCTTGGATTCATGAAGATACACCCATGTATCCTTTTGCGTGTATTTGGCCGCCTTTGTGTTTCTTGGGCCGGCCGGGCCGGGCAGTTGGCCGGGGGTTGTGCCGATGACCTCATCATACCCTCGCCCTTCGAAATGTTTTGCCCTCAAAACAGTTTTGCCTGCACATAGAGAAGGCAAGTTAATACCTTGATTTACTTGTGGGTTTAGGGTATTACCTCGGTTTATGGCCCTTATATGGTTCGGATGTGGCCATGGTGCATCTGGCGGTTGCTCCCTGATAAGAAAGGAAGAAATTACTCCTTTCCATAGCAGCTGGTGGCTTTGCTTTGCCTCAAAGGTGTTGGGTTCTCCACGGTCTCCTCTTGAATCCGAACATTGGTTTAATGTAGGAGGTGGGTCTTCTTGATCTTTGATGAATCCTTGCTTTATTAGACCTGTTTCAGCAACCTTTGGCAAAGACAAGTGCATTATGCTAGTACTGGAAATTTCAAATTGAAGCTCCTTTATTGCCTTAACACTTTTAGGCTTAACATTTTCGCGTTCTACTTGTAAGCTTGTTACTAGTTGTCTAGTTGGGCATGTCTTAGCAAAGTGTCCTCTTTCTTGACATCTATAGCATATAATTTCATATGTTTTAATATTGTTTGAGGACTTACCTGGCGTTTCCTTAACGTTTATTCCAAGCAATGGCTTTGATGGTTTCATGTGTGCTATGGCTTGAGGCTTTTGAACTTGCTGGTCAATTTTTGGTTTGACCATCGGCTTAGTTACCTTTTTTCCTTCTAAGTTGTTTGAAATCACGTTGTTATTCTCAGAGCAGTAGGCAAGCTTGGACTTATAAAAGGGCTACATGTTTGGTGTAGACATCTCACTCTTTGATGTTGTTGGGTGCATAGGTTGTGTGGTGATGTTTCTGCGTGTTTGGTGCTTCTTTACATACTCCCTATACATTCGTGCCTTGAGGTCTCCCCAATCAAGGACTGGTTTGTTGTAGAAGGTCCGTGCATTTTCCTTCAACCACCAATGGTAGGCATCTCCAACGGGCATATCAACGGCATATGAAAGCTTCTCCTCTTTTGGGGATGTTGTTTGAGCGCAGCCATTGTTTCATGTTGGTTTCCCATCGGAGGTATTCATCTGGGTCCTTGTTATACCCTGAAGAGGTTAGAGATTTGGAATTGTAAATATATACCTCACTGGTCTGATTTCTTGATCTAGTTGGAGTAGTGTAGGTTGGCACTCGGCTTGACACAATGGAGTGGCGACGTGTAATTTTCTTTGGCCAGATTCTGTCAGTGGAATAGTATTCTGGTGGCTCTGGTTTGAGTTCTTCAACTTCTGTTTCATTGTCAAAATGATATTCTGAATAGTCTTCATGCCATGTCTCATATCCATTAGAATCATCTACGTCGGACAAGTCTTGGTCATAGTCCAGTGGTTCTGGTTCAAGGTTTTCTCCATCTGATTCTTCCCCAAAATCTGTCTCCAAATAGTCTTGATTCCATGACTCTTCTGCATAGTCATACTCGCTGGTGCTTAGGCATTGATCATAGTCGTTGTCTAGACTACAATCAATTTGTGGTATGCTCATGGTGTCTTCTTCTTCATATAGTGCTCCATCATTAAATTTTGTATCTTGCACAACAATAAGAAGAGATATCAGGCCCAAATCAACAAATAAGGAAACTACACTCTAGTGAATATATGATATTAACACATAACTAGTAGTAAAAGGAAAATCGATACAAGCAAATATTTTGAGGTTTTTGTTTTTGTTTCTTTTGGAAACTAACTTTAAAGCAAACTAAAAGACAATATTGTTTTTGGTTTTTGATATTTTAAATTAATTAGGACGAAAAAACAATAATTAATGAATCTTTCTTCTTTTTTTTTTGACTTTACTAGTAACTAAATTCGAAAATAACAAAATGAGTGATGCTTATATTTTTGGGTTTTTTTTCTTATGATGAACGAAATTAAGTAAACATGAAATACAATTTTTTGAGTTGGTTTTAGATATATATATGAGAGCAAACAAAAAAAAACAACAAGAATCAACAGGAAACAATGCAAATGAAGAATAAGAACAAATATTTTTATTTGGTTTTTTTGATAAGATGTAAATAAGAAAAATCCAAAACAAAAGCATAAAAAATAAAGGATAAAGGTTGGATTAACACAACCTGAGATAGGAGCTTTTAGCTCTGATACCAAATGATGTAAGATTGAATATCAATCTCACAAGCGGTACGGCCGTGACTAGCAAGACCAAGAATCTCTCTTGGCTTAAGTGGACAAGGGAACTAAAAGGAGGGGGTTTTGATCGAATCACACGATCAAAGGTGAACCAAAGGAGTTTGAATCTCTCAAACTAACCTGGCCGTGGCTTCAATAGAAAGGAAGTGAATCACACACTTTATTTCTAAAGAACAAGAACAAGACTCAAAGACAAGGCTTTGAAGAAAATACTTTGTATTCAAATTTAATTTCAATGGTGGTCTATCTTTACAATGAGGTCGTGCTGAGATTATATAGTGCTCCTAGCAATGGTCCTAAACCTAAAAAGGAGAAAAGGAAATCATACATTTAAAATATATGGCTGTTGGCCATTAATGTCTAGTTTGGCCAACAAGGAAAGTGTATATGCTTGTATCTTGAGAGCTTTGGGGCGAATGTAATGTGTCTAGGTACATCCTGGATGCTTTGGAAAGTGTTCAATACGTGCCCAAGTTGCAAGGTATAGAGATATTTTAATCTGATTACATTAAGTGCACTTCGGTCGATATATGGAAAGTCTTGGAGGAAAGGGATTCGCCTGATCCTCTGGTGGCTGGTGCATGTTAGGTATATTTTGGGCTTTCTTAGAGCCTTAATAATATCTCCTGGACGCCATGTTTTGGTTTGCAAGTGATTAAACCAGTTGGTCATCTCACTTGCCAGAAACGGCTCCAACCGGTTCATTTGAAAGCACGGATGGACCCACCTGGTCCAAGGCATATTTTCACCTCTAGAAGTTCTTAAGGGAGCTCTTAGAAGTACCAAAAAGTCTCCTGGTCGCCAAAGAAATGTTTGGAGACTTTCATATAAGGAAAGTTCCAAATATGGTATGTTTCGGAAACTCCAATTTGATGTATGGTGCATGATTTGATCTGGCCTTGTTTGGGGTAAGCTCCATGTCTCCGCGTGTCCTCTGTGAGTCAGGATTGTAGGCCAGGTTTGGTCTTGGCTGGAAGCTTCTTGGTTAAGCTTGGATTCATGAAGATACATCCATGTATCCTTTTGCGCGTATTTGGCCGCCTTTGTGTTCCTTGGGCCGGCCGGGCCGGGAAGTTGGCCAGGGGTTATGCCGATGACCTCATCACAAGGGGACTCAGATCAGCTAAGCTACCAGCTTCAAGGCATGAACCTTGATGAAGTTTCTACACCAGTGGTGCCACCAGGAGCCATGACAAGGAGCAGAACAAGGGCACTCTTCCACAAGTTCAGTTTGTGGGTAGACAAGATCCTACAAGATCATCGACAAGGAGCATTGGGCCAAGAGTACAAGAAAGAGTCCAAGGGCTTCTCAACATTGCAAAGGACTCCAGAGACTTGGGCTTTCGTGGCAAAAGAGGTCAGGGCCCAACAATTCATAGCCCTACTCCAAGTCAAAGACTAGGAGCTAGCCGCGTGCATGCCACAAGGTCGGTCACCTTCTATTTTTTGGCCAAAAGGTAAGAATGGTAAGTTTTCATTTATATATTTGCCTTTTCTGTTTTGCAGGGTAGGAATTAGAAGTTTTACTTTTTTGAGTGAAGAACAATTTAGGTAGTTATCCTTTTTCGGTTATTTCCTTTTTGTAATTTTTCTTGTGCGCTTTTGTAACTTTTCCATTTTTCTTTTGAGTCGACCCTAGAAGATCAAGGCTGCCAAGCATATTAATAAGGCTTCTTCAGCATTGTAGTTCGACAACTTTTTGATATTAATAAAGATAGAACTTTTTCCCTAAGAGTTTTTCTCCTAAAACTCTTGCGCTTAGAACCCTAGTCGAGACCAGCCCTCCTAGATTCTAAGTTGTGATTTATCACGAGGTTCATCATCCGTCGTGTGGTTCACTTCACCTCTCCATCCAATACCCACGAGAAAACCCCCATCCAGAAGTCTAAGGTCGAGTTTCTCGCCTAATCTTCTCCAACCTGTCCACTCGTCTTACAGCCTTGATTCAAGGCTTGTACCATTTTGGTATCAGAGCTTAAGCTCCTAAAACTAGGTTGTTTTTATACTTTACTTTAGTCTTATTTCCAGTTCGTGCATTAGATCAAGTTTCATTCAAAAAAATCAAAAAAATAACATCTAAGTTCAAACCAAGTGCATCTAGCTCCTACATGCATCATTAGGGTTTAGATCCATTCTTTGCATTGTAGTTTCGTCTTTCCTTTTTGTTAAAAAAGCATATTTCCATTATTCATTAAGTTAAATCAAAAGCAAAAAAAATAGAAAACTACCAAGAAAAAAATCGACCAAAAGAATCTAGGATCTTTCGCATTAATTGTTAGAAAAGTTTCCATTTTTCTACTTTTTCCTTTTCTCAAATTTTTCCTTTTCTCCTATTTGTCTCTTTTACTATAAAAGAAAACTCTCCTAATAAATTTAGGAGCAAATTAACTTGTATTTTTTTCTTATAGCACACGATGGCTGAAGGAAATCAAGATGCAACCGAGGCCATGATGGCCATGTTCACCACCCTCCAAACACAACTCGCATCAATCGGTGAGAGGTTGGAGCACGTGGAGAGGCCGGTGAGATTCCAGGCCATAAGGAACGTGAGGGCTGACCAAGACACTGCTGAAGGTCCTGATCACCCTAGGACCCGGCCAGAACAAGAGGAACCCCAGCCGGATGGAGATGAGGACGAACAACCTCATGGCTATCACCCTAGACCGAGAGGACCTCCATGGCAACCAGAAGCAGAGGGCAATGGCTACGAGCCGTATGGTCATCACCAGAGACCAAGGATGCCCCCTAGACATCATGAGGATGGAGATGACTACGCCTACAATCGGTTAAACAGTCATGGTGTTAAGCTAACACCTCCTAGTTTTGCAGGAAAAGTAGACTCCGAGGCCTATCTAGATTGGGAGAGGAGGATGGATCACATCTTCCACCATTACAACCAACCAGGCCCTAGGAGAGTCTCCATGGCAGTAGCACAACTCACTGATAATGCCCTCATCTGGTGGGATCGTGAGGCTTCTGACCGTAGGAAAAGAAGATTGAGGCCCGTAGACTCTTGGGCCAACATGAAGGACCTCATGAGGCAAAGGTTTGTTCCACCTTATTTCCATAGAGATTTGCAACGACGTTTTCGTACCCTTAAACAGGGCACCAGATCAGTAGAGGAGTACTACGAGGAGTTTGAAAGGCTAAGGAATAGGCTGGAGCTCAATGACGATGAGGAGGCATTGATGGCTCAATTCTTGGATGGATTGCAAGAGAGTATGAGCCGAAAGGTGGAGAGACAAATCTACAACGATTTCAAGGACTTGTTCCACCTCTCTCTCCAGGCTGAGCAGCACATCAGGCATAAGGGCCAAGACCTACGCAGCAAGCCTAAGACACCTTGGGTACCAAGCATTGACACCAAACCCGTAGACAAGGGCAAGAGTGTTGAAATCAAATCACGGTTCAAGAGCAAGCTTCCTGAGCAAACCCGTGACCAGAGAGAGCCTAGTAAGTCCTCTAACCCTCAGAGATCACGTGACATCACTTGTTTTAAGTGTAGAGGTCGCGGTCACATCTCAAGAGAGTGCCCAAACAACCGGTGATGCTGATCACGGAAGTTGGAGAGTATGAGTCTCAAGATGAAGAGGACTTTGAACCACAAGGAGAATACGGTGACATTGAGTACCCTGATGTGGGCGAAGTGCTGGTCACTAGACGTATCCTCAGTGCAATGGTAGACCCCTCCGAGACCATTCAAAGGGAGAACATCTTCCACAGCCGGTGCACCATCAAGGGCAAGGTATGTAACCTCATCATAGATGATGGTTCTTGCACTAATGTGGCTAGTGCATATATGGTTGATAAGCTAGGTCTAGAGAAGACAAGGCACCCCCGACCATATAGACTGAGATGGCTCGATGACAAGGTGGAGCTCAAGATCCATGAGCAAGATTCCATGCCATTCAGTGTGGGCAGATACCAGGACCAGGTAGTCTGTGATGTAGTACCTATGTAAGCTAGCCATCTTCTGCTAGAAAGGCCATGGTAGTTTGACAAGGAGACAAGGCATGATGGCCGAACCAATCTCTACACATTTGTGCACGACAAGAGGAAGGTCAGCCTAGCTCCTCTCACACCTGCCCAGGTACATGAGCTACAACAACAAATGAGTAAGGAAAAGAAACTCATAAAATCTAACTTTTTCATTCAACCTAGTCATGTCCGGAGAGCTTTAGCCTCAAAGGACTTAATGTTACTAATGGTTTTCAAAGAGGTTTTGAGTGTAGAGAAAGAACAGGTAGAGCTACCTCCGGAAGTAGTAGCCCTCCTGATACAAGCCTCGATTCAAGGCTTGGATGCGCGTGGGCTGTTTGTAGAAGATTAGGTGAGAAACTCGACCTTAGGCTTCTGGATAGGGGTTTTCTGGTTGGTAAACGATGGAGGGGTGAAGTGAACCACACGAGGGGTGATGAACCTAGTGATAAATCACAAACTTAGAGCTAGGAGGGCTGGTCTCAACTAGGTTCTAAGCGCACAAGTCTCTTTTGAGAGAAAGCTTGTAGGAAAAAGTTCTACTTTATTAATAATCAAAAAGGTTGTCGAACTACAATGCTGGAAGGAGCCTTATTAATATGCTCGACAGCTTGACCTTCTAGGGTCGACCCAAATAAGAAAAGGAAAACTTACAAAAGTGCACAAAAGGAAAAGATACAAAAGTGCATAATCGAAAAAGGACCTATTCCAAAAATGTATTTGACTCAATAAAATAAATATTCTAGATCCTACCCTGCAAAACATAAAGAGGCATATATTCGAATTGAAACTTACCTTAACTTACCTCATGGCCAAGAAATGGAAGGTGGCCGTCCTTGTGGCATGCACGCGCCTTGCTCCTAGTCTTCGACTTGGAGTAGGGTTAAAAATCTTTGGGCCCTGACCTCTCTTGCCACTAAGGCCCAAGTCTCTGATGTCCCTTGTGTTTCTGAGAAGCCATTGGAGTCTTCCTTGCACTTTTGGCTCATTGTCCTTAGTCGATCTTCCTCTAGGAGCTTGTCGACCCATAAGCTGAATTTGTCGAAGAGTGCCCTTGATCTGCTTCTTGTCATTGCTCCTTGAGGTACCACTGGTGCAGAGACTTCCTCTAGATGCATGTCCTGGAGCTGGTAGCTCATTTGGTCCGAGTCCTCTTGTGTAGAAGTGGAAGTGTGCGTGTACTCGGCTGGATGGCCTGTACCGGCTGGATTGTGCGCGGTACTGGCCGGAATGACTTCAGGACCGGCCAAGTTGATCCCGGAGTCGGCGGTGTCATCAGGGGGACCGGCGGTGTCATTCACGTCCCCACCAAGTGTGCCGGAAGCTTGGGCCTCTCCGCCGGCGATGTTGACCGGTCTGGTCCTATAGGTCGAGGGTCCGGCGGTACTGTCTGGTCCGGCAGGCGCGCCAGATGGTCCTGCTGTCTCGGGCAAGCTTTCTGGTCGGCCAGTCTGGTCTCCTGGCTGGATGTATGACCTGATGTCCTCATCATTCCCTCCCTCTTCAGTAGGTTTTGTCCTCAAAACTGGATCATCTGCATGGAAAGGGGCCAAGTCAGTAACATTGAACGTATTGGACACATTAAACTCACCTGGAAGCTCGATCCGGTAGGCGTTGTTGTTGATCCTCTCGAGAACTCTGAATGGTCCATCTCCTCTTGGTGCTAGCTTGGAACTCCTTAGGTTTGGGAACCTCTCCTACCGTAGGTGTAGCCACACCCAATCGCCTGGTTGAAAGACCACCTCCTTTCTTCCTTTGTTGGCATGAGTCACGTACTGTCCGGTCCTCTTCTCCAAGTTTTCTGCTACCTTCTGGTGTAACCTCTTTATGAACTCTGCTTTGGATGCTCCGTTGAGGTTGGTCATCTCAGCTGGTGGCAGTGGTGTTTGCTCCAATGGGGTGAGAGGGTTGAAGCCGTATACCACTTCAAATGGTGTCTTCTTGGTTGCTGAGTGCACGGCTCGGTTGTAGGCGAACTCAATGAATGGCAGGCACTCCACCCAAGTCTTTAGGTTCTTCCCTAGTGTAGTTCTGAGAAGGGTTGATAGTGTCCTGTTGACAACTTCAGTTTGGCCATCGGTTTGAGGATGGCAGGTGGTAGAGAAGAGTAGCTTCGTGCTTAGCTTCCTCCAAAGGGTCCTCCAGAAATGGCTGAGGAACTTGGTGTCCCTGTCTGATACGATGGTCCTTGGCACTCCATGAAGCCGTACTATCTCCCTGAAGAACAGCTCAGCTGTTTGAGTGGCATCATTGACATTGGCACATGGAATGAAGTGTCCCATCTTGGAGAATCTGTCCACCACTACAAAGATTGCATCTTTGTGGTTGATCTTGGGCAGACCTAGAACGAAGTCCATTGAGATGTGCACCCATGGATGTGTAGGTATGGGCAGTGGGAGATACAACCCGTGAGGTTGCACTCGGGACTTTGCCTTCTTGCAAGTGATGCATCTTGCACAATGAGCTTCTACTGTCCTCTTGATGTGTGGCCAGTAGAAGTGCTCCTTGACCACTGCTAGAGTCTTGTCGACACCAAAGTGGCCCATGAGTCCTCCTCCATGAGCTTCTCGGATGATAAGCTCCCTTAGTGATCCCTGTGGTATGCACAGCCTTCTTTCTCGGAACAAGAATCCCTCATGGATGTAGAATTTGCCACGACTCCCTGTGCTACACTCCTTGTAGCTCTCAGCAAGGTCAGGATCATCCTTGTATAGATCCTTGATGTGCTCGAATCCTAGGACCTTTGCCTCCATGGTTGATATCAAGGCAAACCTCCTTGATAGTGCATCGGCTACCACATTATCTTTGCCCTTCTTGTACTTGATGACGTACGGAAGGTCTCTATGAATTCCATCCACCTCGCATGTCTCCTCTTGAGATTGGTTTGCCCTCTGAGGTGTTTGAGAGTCTCATGATCAGTGTGAATCACAAACTCCTTGGACAGCAAGTAATGCTGCCAAGTCTCCAATGCTCGGACAAGGGCATAAAGCTCCTTGTCATAAGTGGGGTAGTTCAGTGAGGCACCACCTAGCTTCTCACTGAAGCATGCCACTGGTCTCCCTCCTTGGGTTAGCACTGCTCCTATGCCTATTCCAGAGGCATCACACTCCACTTCAAATGTCTTGTTGAAGTCGGGCAGGACTAGCACTGGTGCATGTGTAAGGCTGTCCTTCAAGGCCTGGAATGCGTTCTCCTGGGCTTCTCCCCAGCTGAATCCACGTTCTTCTTCACTACCGCCGTCAATGGTGAGGCAATACTGCTGAAGTTGGGCATGAATCTCCTGTAGAAGCTCGCCAGTCCATGGAAGCTCCTCACTTGGCTGATGTTGCTTGGTGTTGGCCATTCTTGTACGGCTCGAATCTTCTCTCCATCAACCTGTAGGCCCTGTGAACTTACAACAAAACCTAAGAAGACAAGTTTATGAGTACAAAAGATGCACTGCTTGAGATTGGCATAAAGCTCTTCTTGTCGAAGGGTTTTAAGTACCATCTCAAGATGTGTGAGGTGTTCCGTGAGGCACTTACTATAAACAAGTATGTCATCAAAATAAACTACTACGAACTTACTGATGTACGCCCTAAGAACTTGGTTCATAAGGCGCATGAAGGTGCTTGGGGCATTAGTCAAGCCAAATGGCATGACTGTCCACTCAGAGAGTCCTTGCTTTGTCTTGAAAGCAGTTTTCCACTCATCACCTTCCTTCATTCTTACCTGGTGGTATCCACTTTTGAGGTCTATCTTGGAAGACCGTGGCTCCACTCAGCTCATCTAGCATGTCATCCAGTCGTGGTATCGGATGCCTATACTTGACAGTGATGTTGTTGATTGCTCGGCAGTCCACACACGCGCCAAGTCCCATCTTTCTTGGGCACTAGTAGCACTGGTACAGCACATGGACTGAGGCTCTCTCGAACATATCCTTTCTCCAGGAGCTCCTTGACTTGCTTCTCAAGCTCCTTGGACTCCTCTGGACTCATCCGGTAGGCTGGCCGGTTGGGCAGGGCTGCTCCGGGCACTAGATCAATCTGGTGTTCTATGCCACGTAAGGAGGCAAGCCTGCTGGTATCTCCTCCGAAACACATCCTGGAATTTATTGAGGAGTGTTGCTACTTCATGAGGTAGCTCTACCTGTCCCTGTTCTATGCTCAACACTTCCTTGAAGACCATTAGTAACATTAAGTCCTTCGAGGCTAAAGCTCTCCGGACATGACTAGGTTGAATAAGAAAGTTAGACTTGACAAGTTTCTTTTCCTTACTCATTTGGAGTTGTAGCTCATGTACTTGGGCAGGTGTAAGAGGAGCTAGGCTGACCTTCCTCTTGTCATGCACGAAGGTGTAGAGATTGGTTCTGCCATCATGCCTGGTCTCTTTGTCAAACTGCCATGGTCTTCCTAGCAGAAGATGGCCAGCTTGCATGGGCACCACGTCGCACACGACTTGGTCTTGATACTTGCCCACACTGAATGGCACAGTGACTTGCTCATGAATCTTGAGCTCCACTTTGTCATCAAGCCATCTCAGTCTATATGGTCGAGGATGCCGTGTCCTCTCTAGACCTAGCTTATCAACCATATACATAGCGTTAGTGCAAGAACCACCATCTATGATGAGGTTACATACCTTTCCTTTGATGGTGCACTGTGGAAGATGTTTTCCCTTTGGATGGTCTCTGAAGGATCCACCATTGCACTGAGGATACGTCTAGTGACCAGCACTTCCCCACATCAGGGTACTCAATGTCACCATATTATCCTTCTGGTTCATAGTCCTCTTCATCTTGGGACTCATATTCTCCCGCCTCCGTAATCAGCATGACTCGGTTGTTTGGGCACTCCTTGAGATGTGTCCACGTCCCTGCACTTGAAACAAGTTATGTCACATGATCTTTGAGGGTTAGAAGACTTACCAGGCTCTCTCTGGTCACGGGTGGGTTCAGGAGGCTTGCTCTTGAACCTTGACTCGATCTCTACGCCTTTGCCTTTGTCCACTGTCTTAGGCATGTTGCTTGGTGCCCAAGGTGTCTTAGGCTTGCTGCGGATGTCTTGGCTCTTACGTTTGATGTGCTCTTCAGCTTGCACAGATAGGTGGAACAAGTCCTTGAAGTCGTTGTAGATTTGCCTTTCCACCTTGCAGCTGATCCTTTCTTGGAGTCCATCCAAGAATTGCGCCATCAATGCGTCTTCATCATCATTGAGCTCCAATCTGTTCCTTAACCTCTCTAACTCTTCATAGTACTCCTCTACTGATCTGGTACCCTGCTTAAGAGTACGAAAACGTCGTTGCAAATCCCTATGGAAGTAAGGTGGAACATACCTTTGTCGCATGAGGTCTTTCATGTCGGCCCATGAGTCTACGGGCCTCATTCTCTTCCTCCTTCTGTCAGATACCTCACGATCCCACCAGATGAGGGCATTGTCCGTGAGTTGTGCTACTGCCATTGAGACTCTCCTAGGTCCTGGTTGGTTGTAGTGATCAAAGATATGATCCATTCGCTTCTCCCAATCTAGGTAAGCCTCGGGGTCTACTTTTCCTGCAAAACTTGGAGGAGTTAGTTTAACATCAGGATGAATTACCCGGTTGTAGGTGTGTTCATCTCCATCCTCATGACGTCTAGGAGGCATTCTTGGTCTCTGGTGAAGACCATATGGCTCAAAGCCATCATCTTCCGCCTCTGGTTGCCGTGGAGGTCCTCTCGGCCTATGGTGATAGTTATGAGGTTGCGTGTCCTCATCTCCATCTGGCTGGGGTTCCTCCTGTCCGTGCCGTGTCCTAAGGTACTCAGGACCCTCAGGACGGTCTTACTCAGCTCTCACGTGCCTTATGGCCTGGAATCTCACTGGTCTCTCCACGCGCTCCAACCTTTCGCCTATGGATGCGAGTTGGGTTTGGAGTGTGGTGAACATGGCCATCATGGCTTCAGCTGCGTCTCTATTCTCTTCTCCCATGTGTACTACAAAGAAAGAAGACAAGTTAGGTGCTCCTAAATTATTAGGAGGGTTTTTTTATATGGTTGAAAAAATGCAAAAGGAAAAATCTAAAGAAAGGAAATTAAAAGGAAATTTGAAAAAGGAAACTTCCTAGACAACTTGTGCTAGCTGTCCAATTCGAATTTCTTTAGTATCTTTTCTATTTTCTTTTTCTTTTCTTTTTAATTAAACTTAAAAATAAAGGAAATATGACTTAAACAAAAAGGAAAACGTGAATGATAATGCAAAAGTGAACCTAAACCCTAGTGATACACGTAGGAGGCTAGATGCACTCGGTTTGAGTTTGATGTTGTTTTTTTTATTTTTCTTGAATACGACTTAAACTAATGCAAGAACTAGAAATAAGACAAGCAAAAGGATAGAAACAACCTGGTTTAGGAGCTTTAAGCTCTGATACCAAAATGATACAAGCCTTGATTCAAGGATGTATGCGCGTGGGCTGTTTGTAGAAGATTAGGTGAGAAACTCAACCTTAGGCTTCTGGATAGGGGTTTTCTGGTTGGTAAACGATGGAAGGGTGAAGTGAACCACACGAGGGGTGATGAACCTCGTGATAAATCACAAACTTAGAGCTAGGAGGGCTGGTCTCAACTAGGTTCTAAGCGCACAAGTCTCTTTTGAGAGAAAGCTTGTAGGAAAAAGTTCTACTTTATTAATAATCAAAAAGGTTGTCGAACTACAATGCTGGAAGGAGCCTTATTAATATGCTCGACAGCTTGACCTACTAGGGTCGACTCAAATAAGAAAAAGGAAAGTTTACAAAAGTGCACAAAAGGAAAAAATACAAAAGTGTATAACCGAAAAAGGACCTATTCCTAAAATGTTCTTGACTCAAAAATGTAAAGCAACTAGATCCTACCCTGCAAAACAGAAAGAGGCATATATTCGAATGTAAACTTACCTTAACTCACCTCACGGCCAAGAAATGGAAGGTGGCCGCCCTTGTGGCATGCATGCGCCTTGCTCCTAGTCTTCGACTTGGAGTAGGGTTAAATATCTTTGGGCCCTGACCTCTCTTGCCACTAAAGCCCAAGTCTCTGATGTCCCTCGTGTTGTTGAGAAGCCATTGGACTCTAATTTGCTCTTCTGGCCCATTGTCCTTAGCTGCTCTTCCTCTAGAAGCTTGTCGACCCATAAGCTGAATTTGTGGAAGAGTGCTCTTGATCTGCTTCTTGTCATTGCTCCTGGAGGTAGCACTGGTGTAGATACTTCCTCTAAGTGCATGTCCTGGAGCTGGTAGCTCATTTGGTCCGAGTCCTCTTGTGTAGAAGTGGAAGTGTGCGTGTACTCGGCTGGATGGCCTGTACCGGCTGGATTGTGCGCGTTACTGGCCAGAATGACTTTAGGACCCGCCAAGTTGATCCCGGAGTCGGCGGTGTCATCAGGGGGACCGGCGGTGTCATTCACGTCCCCACCAAGTGTGCCGGAAGCTTGGGCCTCTCCGCCGGCGATGTTGACCGGTCTGGTCCTATAGGTCGAAGGTCCGGCAGTACTGTCTGGTCCTGCAGGCGCGCCAGATGGTCCTGCTGTCTCGGGCAAGCTTCCTGGTCGGCCAGTCTGGTCACCTGGCTGGATGTACGACCTGATGTCCTCATCACCCTTGCTCCAACCAACCTCTTGTTCCTGCATCACCGTGGGATTCAAGTCATTTTGAGCTCTAAATCAAATAATAAAGACGATTTAGTGCGGACATGTCAAGTTGATCAGCAATTAAAATGATCATTCTAATCTGATCATTAGTGCTCATGGAGCAATGGTTTACAAATGAAGCATAATGGATGGCATCACGCAGTTTGTGATAGATTGGATTACTTGGAGGCTTTGCTGTAGCTATTTTGGTCTTAAATTTTGTTACAATATAGAATATTGAGGTTGTTTAACGTGACGTTGGGTTCGTGACATTCAAAACTTTAAATTAAAAGTTACGGACAATTTAGTGCGGACATGTGAAGTTGATCAGCCCATTAAAGTGATCTTTCTAAATCGATCATTCTAAACTGATCATTAGTGCTCCTTGAGAAAGGGCTTATAAATGAAGCATAATGTGTGGCATCACGCAGTTTTAGATATATGGGATTACTTGAAGGTTTTGTGGTATCTCTTTCAGTCTCAAATGTTGGCACGATATAAAAACTTGAGCTAGCTTAACGTGGGCGTTGGATTCTTGTCATTCAGAACACTAAATCAAAATTTGCGGACGACTTAATGCATAAATTTCATGTTGATCGCCACTTAAATGATCGTTCTTAACTGATCATTGGTGCTCCTTGACCAAAGGCTTATAAATGAAGCATAATGCATGTCATCATGGAGTTTGGGATACATTAGATTACTTGGAGGTTTGTTGTACCTATTTTGGTCTTGAATTTGGTCACAATATAGAAGATTGAGCTAGCTTAACGTGGGCATTGGATTCATGTCATTCTAAACTCTAAATCAAAAGTTATGAATGATTTAGTGCGGAAATATCAAAATCAAAAGTTACAGACGATTTAGTGCGGATATGTCAAAATCAAAAGTTACGGATGATTTAGTGCGGACATGTCAAGTTTATTGGCTAGTTAAATTTATCATTCTAAACTAATCATTGGTGATCATTGAGCAAAGGTTTACAAATGAATCATAATGCATGGCATCATGCAGTTTGGGATAGACTGGATTAATAGTAGGCCTTGTCGTAGCTAATTTAGTCTTAAATTTTGTCACAGTATAGAAACTTAAGCTAGCTTAACGTGGGCATTGGATTCATGTCATTCTAAATTCAAAAGTTACAGACGATTTAGTACTTACATGTCAAGTTTATCAACCAGTTAAAAAGATCTTTCTAAATTGATCATTGCTGCTCTTTGAGTAAAGGCTTATAAATGAAGCCTAATGCATGACATCATGCAATTTGGGATACATTAGATTACTTGGAGGCTTTGTCGTAGCTCTTTCAGTCTCAAATGTTGTCACAGTGTCGAAAATTGAACTAGATTTTGTGTGGCCATTGGATTCATGTCATTTTGAGCTCTAAATCAAATGTTAAAGACGATTTAGTGTGGACATGTCAAGTTGATAAGCTAGTTAAAATAATCATTCTAAACTGATCATTGAGCAATGGTTTACAAATGACGCATACTACATGGCTTCACGCGTGTGGGATATATTGGATTACTTGGAGGCTTTGTCAAAGTTATTTCGGTATTTAACTTTATCACAATATAAAAAATTGTGCTAGCTTAACGTGGGCGTTCGATTCGTGTCATTCTGTTACGGACGATTTAGTGTCGACAGGTCAAGTTGATCGGCTAGTTAAAATGATCATTCTAAACTGATCATTGGCGCGCATTGAGTAAAGGCTTATAAATGAAGCATAATGCATGGCATCACGCAGTTTGGGATACATTGGATCAAAAGTTAAAGATGATTTAGTGCAGACATGTCAAGTTGATCATCTAGTTAAAATGATCCTTCTAAACTGATCACTGGTGCTCATTGAACAATGGTTTACAAATGAAGCATAATGTATGGCATCACGCAGGTTTGGATAGATTGGATTACTTGGAGGGTTTGTCATAGCTATTTTGGTTCTAAATTTCGTCAAAATATAGAGAATTGAACTAGTTTTACATGGATGTTGGATACATGTCATTTTGAGCTGTAATCAAATGTTAAACACAATTTAGTGCGGACATGTCAAGTTGATCAGCTAGTTAAAATCATCATTCTAAACTAATCATTGGTGCTGATTGGGCAATGGTATAGAAATGAAGCATACTGCATGGCTTCACACAGTTTGGGATAGATTGGATTACTTGGAGGCTTTGTTTTAGCTATTCAGATCTTAAATTTTGTAACAATATAGAATATTGAGCTAGCTTAACGCGTGCGTTGGATTCTTGTAATTCTGAACTCTAAATCAAATGTTTAGGACGATTTAGTGCAAACATGTCAAGTTTATCGGCCAGTTAAAGTAACCATTCTAAACTGATCATTAGTGCTCCTTGAATAAAGGCTTATAAATTAAGTATAATGCATGGCATCACAGAGTTTAGGATAGATTGGATTACTTGAAGGCGTTGTGGAAGTTCCTCTAGTCTCAAATGTTGTCACAATATAGAAAACTGAGTTAGATTAACGTAGGCGTTGAATTCATGTCAATTTGAGCTCTAAATCAAATGTTAAAGACGAATTTGTGTGGACATGTAAAGTTGATCAGTTAGTTAAAATGAACATTTTAAAGTAGTCATTGGTGCTCATTGAGCAAAGGTTTACAAATGAAGTATAATGCATGGTATCACGCAGTTTGGGATAGATTGGATTATGTGGAGGCTTTGTCGTAGCTATTTTGGTCTTAAGTTTTGTAACAATAGAGAATATTGAGCTAGCTTAACGTGGGCATCGGATTTGTGTAATTCTGAACTGTAAATCAAATGTTTAGGACGATTTAGTGACGACATGTCATATTGATCGGCCAGTTAAAGTGCTCATTCTAAACTCATCATTAGTGCTCTTTGAGTAAAGGCATATAAATGAAGCATAATGCAAAGCATCACACAGTTTGGATACATTGGATCAAAATTTAAAGACGATTTAGTGCGGACATGTCAAGTTGAACAGCTAGTTAAAATGATCCTTCTAAACTGATCATTGGTGCTCATTGAGCAATGGTTTAAAATGAAGCATAATTTATGGCATCATGCAGGCTGGGATAGATTGGATTACTTGGAGGTTTTGTCATACCTATTTCGGTCTGAAGTTTTGTCACAATATAGAAAATTTAACTCGCTTAATGTGGACGTTGGATTCATGTCATTTGAGCTCAAAATCAAATGTTTAAGATTATTTAGTGCGTAGATGTCAAGTTGATCAGCTAGCTAAATCATCATTTTAAACTAATCATCGGTGCTGATTGAGCAATGGTTAAGAAATGAAGTATACTGCATGGCTTCATGCAGTTTGGGATAGATTGGATTACTTGTAGGCTTTGTTGTAGCTATTCCGGTCTTAAATTTTGTAACAATATCGAATATTGAGCTAGCTTAACACGTGCGTTGGATTCTTGTAATTCTGAACTCTAAATCAAAATTTTCTGACGATTTAGTACGGACATGTCAAGTTGATCGGCCAGTTAAAGTGATCATTCTAAACTGATCACTAGTGCTCCATGAGTAAAGGCTTATAAATTAAGCATAATGCATGTCATCATGCAGTTTAGGATAGATTGGATTACTTGAAGGCTTTGTGGTAGTTCTTGTAGTCTCAAATGTTGTCACAATATAAAATTCGAGCTAGCTTAATGTTGACATTGGATTCCTATCATTCCAAACTCTAAATCAAAAGTTATGAATAATTTAGTGCGTACATTTCAAGTTGATAGGCCAGTTAAAATAATAATTCTAAACTGATCATTGGTGCTCCTTGATTAAATGCTTATAAATGAAGTATAATGCATCGCATCTCGTAGTTTGGGATACATTGGATCAAAAGTTAAAGACGATTAAGTGTGGACATGTCAAGTTGATCAGCTAGTTAAAATGATCCTTTTAAGCTGATCATTGGTGTTTTATTGAGCAATGGTTTACAAATGAAGCATAATGTATGGTATCACGCAGGTTGGGAGAGATTGGATTACTTGGAGGCTTTTTCATAGCTATTTCGGTCTTAAATTTTGTCACAATATGAAAAATTGTACTAGCTTAATGTGGACGTTGGATTCATGTCATTTTCAGCTCTAAATCAAATGTTAGAGATGATTTAGTTCGAACATGTCAAGTTGATCACCAGTTAAATCATCATTCTAAACTAATCATTGGTGATGGTTGAGCAATAGTTTAGAAATGAAACATACTACATGGCTTCACGCATTTTGGGATAGATTGGATAACTTGGAGTCTTTGATGCAGCTATTGCGGGCTAAAATTTTGTAACAATATAGAATATTGAGCTAGCTTAACGTGAACATTGGATTCATGTAATTCTGAACTATAAATCAAAAATTTAGGACAATTTAGTGTGGAAATGTCAAGTTGATCGGCCAGTTAAAGTGATCATTCTAAACTGATCATTCGTGCTCCCTGAAAAAGGCTTATAAATTAAACATAATGCATGGCATCACGCAGTTTAGGATAGATTGGATTACTGGAAGGCTTTGTGGTAGTTCTTGTAGTCTCAAATGTTGTTATGACATAGAAAACTGAGTTAGATTAACGTGGGTGTTGAATTCATGTCATTTTGAACTCTAAACCAATGTTAAAAGACGATTTTGTGCGGACATGTCAAGTTGATCAGTTAGTCAAACTGAACATTTTAAACTCATCATTGGTGCTCATTAAGCAAGGTTTACAAATGAAGTATAATGCATGGCATCACGCAGTTTAGGATAGATTGGATTACTTGGAGGCTTTGTCGTAGCTATTTCGGTCTTAAACATTGTAACAATATAGAATATTGAGCTAGCTTAACGTGGGTGTTGGATTCATGTAATTCTGAACTCTAAATCAAAAATATAGGACGATTTAGTGCTGACATGTCAAGTTAATCCGCCAGTTAAAGTGATCATTTTAAACTGATCATTCGTGCTCCTTGAGTAAAGGCTAATAAATTATGCATAATGCATGGCATCGCGCAGTTTGGGACACATTGGATTACCTGGAGGCTTTGTCGTAGCTCTTTCAGTCTAAAATATTGTCATAATATTGAAAATTGAGCTAGATTAATGTGGTCGCTGGATTCATGTCATTTTGAGCTCTAAATCAAAAGTTAAAAACAATTTAGTGCAGACATGTCAAGTTGATCAGTTAGTTAAAATGATCATTTTAAAAACTGATCATTGGTGCTCATGGAGCAAGGGTTTACAAATGAAGCATAATACATGGCTTCACACAATTTGGGATAAATTGGATTACTTGGAAGATTTGTCGTTGCTATTTTTGTTTTAAATTTGATCACAATATAGAAAATTGAGATTGCTTAAAATGGGAGTTGGATTAGTGTCATTATGAATTCTAAATCAAAAGTTACAGACGATTTAGTGCATACATGTCAAGTTTATGGGCCAATTAAAATGATCATTCTAAACGGATCTTTGGTGCTCCTTTAGTAAAGGTTTATAAATGAAGCATAATGCATGACATCACGCAGTTTGGGATGCATTGTAATACTTGGAGGCTTTGTCATAGCTCTTTAAGTTTCAAATGTTGTCACAATATTCAAAATTGAGCTAGATTAATGTGGGTGTTGGATTCATGTCATTTTGAGCTTTAAATCAAAAGTTAAAAACGACTTAGTGCGGACATATTAAGTTCATCAGTTAGTTAAAATAATCATTTTAAACTGATCATTGGTGCTCATTGAGCAAAAGTGTAAAAATGAAGATTAATGCATGGCATCACGCAGTTTGGGATAGATTGGATTACTTGAAGGTTTTGTCGTAGCTCTTTCCGTCTCACATGTTGTCACAATATTGAAATTTGAGCTAGATTAACGTCCTCGTTGGATTCATATCATTTTGATCTCTAAATCAAATGTTAAAGATGATTTAGTGCGGACATGTCAAATTGATCAGCTAGTTAAAACGATCATTCCAAACTAATCATTGGTGGTCATTGAGTAAAGGCATATAAATTAAACACAATGCGTGACATCATGCAGTTTGGGATAGATTGGATTACTTGTAGGCTTTTACTTAGATATTTGTGTTTTAAATTTTTTCACAATATAGAAAATTGAGCTAGCTTAACGTGGGCGTTAGATTCGTGTCATTCTGAACTCTAAATCACAGGTTACAAACGATTTACTGCATACATGTCAAGTAGATTGGCCAGTTAAATTGATCATTCTAAACTGCTCATTGGTTCTCATTGAGCAAAGATTTGCAAATGAAGCATAATGCAATGCATCACGCAGTTTAGCATAGTTTGGATTACTTGGAGGCTTTGTCGTAGCTATTGCGGTCTTAAATTGTATCACAATATAGAACATTAAGCTAGCTTAAAGTGGGCATTGGATTCGTGTCATTCTGAACTTGAAATCAAAAGTTACGGACGAGTTAGTGCGGACATGTGAAGTTGATCGGCCGGTTAAAATGATCATTCTAAACTGATCATTGGTGCTCCTTAAGTAAAGGCTTTGTCATTGCACATTCAGTCTCAAATGTTCTTACAACATTGAAAATTGAGCTATATCAATGTGGGCATTGGATTCATGCATTTTGAGCTGTAAATCAAATGTTAAAGACGATGTACTACGGACATGTCAAGTTGATCAGATAGTTAAAATGAGCATTATAAAGTAATCATTGTTGCTCATTGAGCAAAGGTTTACCCATGAAGCATAATGCGTGGCATCATGCAGTATGGGATATATTGGATTACTTGGAGGTTTTGTTGTAGCTATTTTTGTCTTAAATTATAAATGTTCTTACAATTTAGTGAATGAAGCATCATGCATGGCATCACGCATTTTCAGATGGATTGGATTACTTGGAAACTTTGTCGTAGCTATTTTGGTCCTAAAGTAACAATATAGAAAATTGAACTAGCTCACGTGGGTTTTGGATTTGTGTCATTCTGAACTCTAAATCAAAAGTTACAAACGATTTAGTGCGACATGTCAAGTTAATCGGTCAGTTAAAATGATTATTCTAAATAGATCATTGGTGCTCCTTGAGTAAAGGCTTATAAATGAAGCATAATGCATGGCATTACGCAGTTTAGGTTTTATTGATTACATTGAGGCTTTGCCTAGCTTTTTCAGTGTCAAATGTTATTACAATATGGAAAATTGAGCTAGCTTAACGTGGGTGTTAGATTCATGTCATTTTGAGCTCTAAATCAAAAGTTAAAGACGATTTAATGTGGACATGTCAAGTTGATCGGCCAGTTAAATTGACCATACTAATTGATCATTGGTGCTCATTAAGCAATGGTTTACAAATGAAGCATAATGCATGACATCACAAAGTTTGAGATAGATTGGATCACTTGGAGACTTTTACGTAGCTATTTCGGTCCTAAATTTTGTCACAATATAGAAAATTAAGCTAGTTTAACCTGGGTGTAGGATTTGTGTCATTCAAAACTCTAAATCAAAAGTTAAAGATGATTTAGTGCGGACATCTCAAGTTGATCAGCTATTTAAAATGATCATTCTAAACTGATGATTGGTGCTCATTGAGCAAAGGTTTACAAATGAAGCATAATGCATGGCATCACGCAATTTGGCATAGGTTGGATTACTTGGAGACTTTGTCGTAGCTATTTTGGTATTAAATTCCATCACAATGTAGAAAATTGAGTTAGCCTAACTTCGGCGTTGGATTCGTGTCATTATGAACTATGAATCAAAAGTTAAAGACGATTTAGTGCAGACACGTCAAGTTGATCGGCTAGTAAAATTGATCATTCTAAACATATCGTTGGTGCTCATTGAGCAAAGTTTTACAAATAAAGCGTCATGCATGGCATCATACAGTTTGGGATATATTGGATTACTTGGAGACTTTTCCATAGCTATTTGGGTCCTAAATTTTGTCATAATATAGAAATTTGAGCTAGCTTAATGTGGGTGTTGGATTTGTGTCATTGTGAACTCTAAAACAAAAGTTACGAACGATTTAGTGCGCCATGACAAGTTCATCGGGCATTTAAAATAATTATTCCAACTGATCATTGGTGCTCCTTGAGTAATGATGAGGACATCAGGTCGTACGCCCAGCCAGGAGACCAGACAGGCCGACCAGGAAGCTTGCCCGAGACAGCCGGACCATCTGGCACGCCTGCCGGTCCAAGCAGTACCGCCGGACCCTCGACCACAAGGACCAGAGCAACCAGCATTGCCGGCGGTGAGGCCCAAGCTTCCGGCACACTTGGTGGCGACGTGAATGACACCGCCGGTCCCTCTGGTGATGCCGCTACTCCGCGATCAACTTGGCCGGTCCTGAAGGCATTCCGGCCAGTACCTCGCACAATCCAGCCGGTACACCCGATCCAGCCGAGTACACGCGCATTTCCACTTCTACACAAGAGGACTCGGACCAAATGAGCTACCAGCTCCAGGACATGCATCTAGAGGAAGTCTCTGCACCAGTGGTACCTCAAGGAGCAATGACAAGAAGCAGATCAAGGGCACTCTTTCACAAATTCAGCTTATGGGTCAACAAGCTCCTAGAGGAAGATCGACTAAGGACAATGGGCCAAAAGTGCAAGGAAGAGTCCAATGGCTTCTCAACAACACAAGGGACATCAGAGACTTGTGCCTTAGTGGCAAGAGAGGTCAGGGCTCAAAGATTTTTAACCCTACTCCAAGTCGAAGACTAGGAGCAAGGCGCGTGCATGCCACAAGGACGGCCACCTTCCATTTCTTGGCCATGAGGTAAGTTAAGGTAAGTTTCAATTCGAATATATGCCTCTTTCCATTTTGCAGGGTAGGATCTAGAATATTTACTTTATTGAGTCAAAGACATTTTAGGAATAGGTCCTTTTTCGATTATGCACTTTTGTATCTTTTCCTTTTGTGCACTTTTGTAAGTTTTCCTTTTCTTATTTGGGTCGACCCTAGAAGGTCAAGCTGTCGAGCATATTAATAAGGCTCCTTCCAGCATTGTAGTTCGACAACCTTTTTGATATTAATAAAGATAAAACTTTTTCCCCAACAAGTTTTCTCTCAAGAATCTTGTGCACTTAGAATCTAGTTGAGACCAGCCCTCCTAGCTCTAAGTTTGTGATTTATCACGAGTTTCATCACCCCTCGTGTGGTTCACTTCACCTTTCCATCGAATACCAACCAAAAAACCCCTATCCAAGAAGTCTAAGGTCGAGTTTCTCACCTAAACTTCTCCAAACAGCCCACACGCATACATCCTTGAATCAAGGCTTGTATCATTTTGGTATCAGAGCTTAAAGCTCCTAAACCAGGTTGTTTCTATCCTTTAGTTAGTTTTGTTTTGTGTTCTTGCATTAGTTAGGACACGGCACGAACAGGAGGAACCATAGGCCTAGAGGACCTCCACGGCAACCAGAGGCAGAAGATGATGGCTTTGAGCCATATGGTCTTCACCAGAGACCAAGAATGCCTCCTAGACATCATGAGGATGGAGATGAACACGCCTATAACCTGGTAACTCATCCTGATGTTAAGCTAACTCCTCCAAGTTTTGCAGGAAAGTAAACCCCGAGGCTTACCTAGATTGGGAGAGAAGAATGGATCATATCTTTGACCATTACAACCAACCAGGACCTAGGAGAGTCTCAATGGCAGTAGCACAACTCACGGACAATGCCCTCATCTGGTGAGATCGTGAGGTATCTGACAGAAGGAGGAAGAGAATGAGGCCCATAGACTCATGGGTGGACATGAAAGACCTCATGCGACAAAGGTTTGTTCCACCTTACTTTCATAGAGACTTGCAACGTCGTTTTCGTACTCTTAAGCAGGGTACTAGATCAGTAGAGGTGTACTATGAAGAGTTCGAGAAGCTACGGAACAGATTGGAGCTCAATGATGATGAAGAAGCATTGATGGCACAATTCTTGGATGGACTCCAAGAAAGAATCAGCTGCAAGGTGGAAAGGCAAATCTACAATGACTTCAAAGACTTGTTCCACCGATCTGTCCAGGCTGAGCAACACATCAAACGTAAGAGCCAAGACATCCGCAGCAAGCCTAAGACACCTTGGGCACCAAGCAACATGCCCAAGCCCGTAGACAAAGGCAAGAGCATAGAGATCGAGTCAAGGTTCAAGAGCAAGCCTCCTGAACCCACCCGTGACCAGAGAGAGCCTGGTAAGTCTTCTAACCCTCAAAGATCACGTGAAATCACTTGTTTCAAGTGTATGGGTCGTGGACACATCTCAAGGGAGTGCCCAAACAACCGGGTCATGTTGATTACGGAGGCTGGAGAATATGAGTCCCAAGATGAAGAGGACTATGAACCAGAAGAGGAGTATGGTGACATTGAGTACCCTGATGTGGGGGAAGTGCTGGTCACTAGACGCATCCTCAGTGTAATGGTGGATCCTTCAGAGACCATCCAAAAGGAGAACATCTTCCACAACCGTTGCACCATCAAGGGCAAGGTATGTAACCTCATCATAGATGGTGGTTCTTGCACTAACGTTGCTAGTGCATATATGGTTGATAAGCTAGGTCTAGAAAAGACAAGGCATCCTCGACCATATAGACTGAGATGGCTCAATGACAAAGTGGAGCTCAAGATCCATGAGCAAGTCACTGTGCCATTCAGTGTGGGCAAGTACCAAGACCAAGTCGTATGCGACGTGGTGCCCATGCAAGCTGGCCATCTTCTGCTAGGAAGACCATGGCAGTTTGACAAAGAGACCAAGCATGATGGCCGAACCAATCTCTACACCTTTGTGCATGACAAAAGAAAGGTCAGCTTGGCTCCTCTTACACCCGCCCAGGTACATGAGCTACAACTCCAAATGAGTAAGGAAAAGAAACTTATCAAGTCTAATTTTCTTATTCAACCAAGCCATGTCGGGAGAGCTTTAGCCTCGAAGGATTTAATGTTACTAATGGTCTTCAAAGAAATTTTAAGTGTAGAAAAGGAACAGGTAGAGCTACCTCCTGAAGTACCAGCTCTCCTCAACAAGTTCCAGGATGTGTTCCCGGAGGAGATACCAGCAGGCTTGCCTCCCCTACGTGGCATAGAGCACCAGATCGACCTCGTGCCCGGAGCAGCCCTGCCTAACCGGCCAGCCTACCGGATGAGTCCAGAGGAGTCTAAGGAACTTGAGAAGCAAGTCAAGGAGCTCCTGGAGAAAGGTTATGTTCGAGAGAGCCTCAGTCCATGTGTTGTACCAGTGCTGCTAGTGCCCAAGAAGGATTGGACTCGGCGAATGTGCGTGGACTGCCGAGCAATCAACAACATCACAGTCAAGTACCGGCATCCGATACCATGGCTGGATGACATGCTAGATGAGCTGAGTGGAGCCACGGACTTCTCCAAGATAGACCTCAAGAGTGGATACCACCAGGTCAGGATGAAAGAAGGTGATGAATGGAAGACTGCTTTCAAGACAAAGCAAGGGCTCTACGAGTGGACAGTCATGCCATTTGGCTTGACTAATGCCCCAAGCACCTTCATGCGCCTTATGAACCAAGTTCTTAGGGCGTACATCAGTAAGTTTGTAGTGGTTTACTTTGATGACATACTAGTTTATAGTAAGTGCCTACGGGAACACCTCACACATCTTGAGATGGTACTTAAAACCCTTCGACAAGAAGAGCTTTATGCCAATCTCAAGAAGTGCATCTTTTTTACTGATAAACTTGTCTTTTTAGGTTTTGTTGTAAGTTCACAGGGCCTACAGGTTGATGAAGAGAAGATTCGAGCCATACAAGAATGGCCAACACCAGGAAACATCAGCCAAGTAAGGAGCTTCCACGGACTGGCCAGCTTCTATAGGAGATTCGTGCCCAACTTCAGCAGTATTGCCTCACCATTGACGGCAGTAGTGAAGAAGAACGTGGGATTCAGCTGGGGAGAAGCTCAGGAGAAGGCATTCCAGGCCTTGAAGGACAGCCTTACACATGCACCAGTGCTAGTCCTGCCCGACTTCAACAAGACGTTTGAAGTGGAGTGTGATGCCTCTGGAATAGGCATAGGAGCAGTGCTAACCCAAGGAGGGAGACCAGTGGCATACTTCAGTGAGAAGCTAGGTGGTGCCTCACTGAACTACCCCACTTATGACAAGGAGCTTTATGCCCTTGTCCGAGCATTGGAGACTTGGCAGCATTACTTGCTGTCCAAGGAGTTTGTGATCCACACTGATCATGAGACTCTCAAACACCTCAGAGGGCAAACCAATCTCAAGGAGACATGCCAGGTGGATGGAGTTCATAGAGACCTTCCCGTACGTCATCAAGTACAAGAAGGGCAAAGACAATGTGGTAGCCGATGCACTATCAAGGAGGTTTGCCTTGATATCCACCATGGAGGCAAAGGTCCTAGGGTTCGAGCACATCAAGGACCTATACAAGGATGATCCTGACTTTGCTGAGAGCTACAAGGAGTGTGGCACAGGGAGTCATGGCAAGTTCTACATCCATGAGGGGTTCTTGTTCCAAGAAAGAAGGTTGTGCATACCACAAGGATCATTAAGGGAGCTTATCATCCGAGAAGCTCATGGAGGAGGACTCATGGGCCACTTTGGTGTCGACAAGACTCTAGCAGTGGTCAAGGAGCACTTCTACTGGCCACACATCAAGAGACAGTAGAAGCTCATTGTGCAAGATGCATCACTTGCAAGAAGGCAAAGTCCCGAGTGCAACCTCACGGGTTGTATCTCCCACTGCCCATACCTACACATCCATGGGTGGACATCTCAATGGACTTTTTTCTAGGTCTGCCCAAGATCAACCACAAAGATGCAATCTTTGTAGTGGTGGACAGATTCTCCAAGATGGGACACTTCATTCCATGTGCCAATGTCAATGATGCCACTCAAACAGCTGAGCTGTTCTTCAGGGAGATAGTACGGCTTCATGGAGTGCCAAGGACCATCGTATCAGACAGGGACACCAAGTTCCTCAGAGACTTCTGGAGGACCCTTTGGAGAAAGCTAGGCACGAAGCTACTCTTCTCCACCACCTGCCATCCTCAAACCAATGGCCAAACTGAAGTTGTCAACAGGACACTATCAACTCTTCTCAGAACTAGACTAGGGAAGAACCTAAAGACTTGGGTGGAGTGCCTGCCATTCATAGAGTTCGCTTACAACCAAGCCATGCACTCAGCAACCAAGAAGACACCATTTGAAGTAGTATACGGCTTCAACCCTCTCACCCCATTGGAGCAAACACCACTACCACCAGCTGAGATGACCAACTTCAACGGAGCATCCAAGGCAGACTTCATAAGGAGATTACACCAGAAGGTAGCAGAAAACTTGGAGAAAAGGACCGGACAGTACGTGACTCATGCCAACAAGGGGAGAAAGGAGGTGATCTTTCAACCAGGCGATTGGGTTTTGCTACACCTACGGCAGGAGAGGTTCCCAAACCTAAGGAGTTCCAAACTAGCACCAAGAGGAGATGGACCATTCAGAGTGCTCGAGAGGATCAACAACAACGCCTACCGGATCGAGCTCCCAGGTGAGTTTAATGTGTCCAATACGTTCAATGTTATTGACTTAGCCCCTTTCCATGCAGATGAATCAGTTTTGAGGACAAAACCTACTGAAGAGGGAGGGGATGATGAGGACATCAGGTCGTACGTCCAGCCAGGAGACCAGACTGGCCGACCAGGAAGCTTGCCCGAGACAGCCGGACCATCTGGCACGCCAGCCGGCCCAAGCAGTACCGCCGGACCCTCGACCACAAGGACCAGAGCAACCAGCATTTCCGGTGGTGAGGCCCAAGCTTTTGGCACACTTGGTGGCGACGTGAATGACACCGCCGGTCCCTCTGGTGATGCCGCTGACTCCGGGATCAACTTGGCCGGTCCTGAAGGCATTCCGGCCAGTACCTCGCACAATCCAGCCGGTACAGCCGATCCAGCCGAGTACACGTGCATTTCCACTTCTACACAAGAGTACTCGGACCAAATGAGCTACCAGCTCTAGGACATGCATCTAGAAGAAGTATCTGCACCAGTGGTACCTCAAGGAGCAATGACAAGAAGCAGATCAAGGGCACTCTTCGACAAATTCAGCTTATGGGTCGACAAGCTCCTAGAGGAAGATCGACTAAGGACAATGAGCCAAAAGTGCAAGGAAGACTCCAATGGCTTCTCAGAAACACAAGGGACATCAGAGACTTGGGCCTTAGTGGCAAGAGAGGTCAGGGCCCAAAGATTTTTAACCCTACTCCAAGTCGAAGACTAGGAGCAAGGCGCGTGCATGCCACAAGGACGGCCACCTTCCATTTCTTGGCCATGAGGTAAGTTAAGGTAAGTTTCAATTCGAATATATGCCTCTTTATGTTTTGCAGGGTAGGATCTAGAATATTTATTTTATTGAGTCAAATACATTTTTGGAATAGGTCCTTTTTCGATTATGCACTTTTGTATCTTTTCCTTTTGTGCACTTTTGTAAGTTTTCCTTTTCTTATTTGGGTCGACCCTAGAAGGTCAAGCTATCGAGAATATTAATAAGGCTCCTTCCAGCATTGTAGTTTGACAACCTTTTTGATATTAATAAAGATAGAACTTTTTCCCCAACAAGTTTTCTCGCAAGAATCTTGTGTACTTAGAATCTAGTTGAGACCAGCCCTCCTAGCTCTAAGTTTGTGATTTATCACGAGGTTCATCACCCCTCGTGTGGTTCACTTCACCTTTCCATCAAATACCAACCCAAAATCCCCTATCCAAGAAGTCTAAGGTCGAGTTTCTCACCTAAACTTCTCCAAACAGCCCACGCGCATACATCCTTGAATCAAGGCTTGTATCAAGTAAAACCTTATAAATGAAGCATAATGCATGACATCACGCAGTTTACGATATATTGGATTGCATTGAGGGTTTGCTTAGCTCTTTCAGTCTCAAATTTTGTTACAATATGGAAAATTGACTAGCTTAATGTGGGCATTGTATTCATGTTATTTTGAGCTCTAAGTCAAAAGTTAAAGACGATTTAGTGCGGACATGTCAAGTTGATCAGCTAAGTAGAGTGATCATTCTAAACGTGGATAGGTTGGATAACTTGGAGACTTTGTTGTACCTATTTTGATCTTAAACTTTGTCATAATATAGAAAATGGAGCTAGCTTAACGTGGATGTGGGATTTGTGTCATTCTGAATTCTGAATCAAGAGTTAAAGACGATTTAGTGTGGACATGTTAAGTAGATCAGCTAGTTAAAGTGAACATTCTAAACTGATAATTGGTGCTCATTGAGCAAAGGTTTACAAATGAAGCATAATGGATGGCATTACACAATTTGGCATGGTTTGGATTAGTTGGAGACTTTCTCGTTGCTAATTTCGTCCTAAAATTTGTCAAAATATAGAAAATTGAGCTAGCTTAACGTGGGTTTTGGATTTGTGTCATTCAGAACTCTAAATCAAAAGTTACGAAAGAGTTAGTGCAACATGTCCAGTTCATCGGCCAGATAAAATATTTATTCTAAACTGATCAATGGTGCTCCTTAAATGTTTATAAATGAAGCATAATGCATGGCATTACACAGTTTAGGATATATTGGATTACATTGAGGATTTGCCTAGCTCTTTCAGTCTCAAACGTTGTTACAATATGGACAATTGAGCTAGCTTAACGTGGGTGTGGGATTCATGTCATTTTGAGTGCTAAATCAAAAGTTAAAGATGATTTAATGCGGTCATGTCAAGTTGATTGGGTAGTTAAATTGATAATTATAATTGCTCATTGGTGCTCACTGAGCAATGGTTTACAAAAGAAACATAATGCATGACATCATAAAGTTTGAGATAGATTGGATTACTTGTAGACTTTTTTCATAGCTATCTCGGTCCAATATTTTTTCACAATATAGAAAATTGTGCTAGGTTAACATGGGTGTTGGATTTTTGTCATTCTGAACTCTAAATCAAAAGTTACGAACGATTTAGTGCGAAACGTCAAGTTCATCAGCCAGTTGGAATGATTATTCTAAACCGATAATTGGTGCTCTTGAGTAGTGGTACAAGCCTCGATTCCAGGCTGTACGCGTGTGGGCTGTTTTGGAGAAGTTTAGGTGAGAAACTCGACCTTAGGCTTCTGGATAGGGGTTTTATGATTGGTATTGGATGCAGGGGTGAAGTGAACCACACGAGGGGTGATGAACCTTGTGATAAATCACAAACATATATAGAGCTAGAAGGGCTGGTCTCAACTAGGTTCTAAGCGCACAAGTCTCTTGAGAGAATAACTTGTAGAAGAAAATTAGATCTTTATTAATTAGCAAAAAGGTTGTCGAACTACAATGTTGGAAGGAGCATTGTATGCTCGACAGCTTGACCTTCTAGGGTCCACTCAAGAAAAGAAATAGAAAACTTACAAAAGTGCATAACCGAAAAGGACTTATTCCTAAAATGTCTTTGACTCAAAAAATGTAAATAATCGAAAACCTACCCTGCAAAACAGAAAGACGCAAGTATCTAATTTGAAAACTTACCTTTCTTACCTCTCAGCCAAGAAATGGAAGTTGGCCGTCCTTGTGGCATCCACGCGCCTTGCTCCTAGTCTTCGACTTGGAGTAGGGTTAGGAATCTTTGGGCCCTGACCTCTCTTGCCACTAAAGCCCAAGTCTCTGAAGTCCCTTGCATTGTTGTGAAGCCTTTGGACTCTTCTTTGCACTTCTGGCCCAATGTCCCTTGTCGATCATCTTCTAGGAGCTTGTCGACCCACAAGCTGAATTTGTGGAAGAGTGCCCTTGATCTGCTCCTTGTCATTGCTCCTGGTGGCACCACTGGTGTAGAGACTTCCTCTAGATGCATGTCTTGAAGCTGGTAGCTTATCTGGTCCGAGTCTCCTTGTGTAGATGTTGAAATGGTGGTGCACTCAGCTGGATCGGCTGGATCGGCTGTACCGGCTGGACTGTGCGAGGTGCTGGCCAAAATGTCATCTGAGCTGGCCAAGTTGATCCCGGAGCCGGCGGCGTCACCAATGGGACCGGCGGTGTCATCCACGTCGCCACCAGTTGGGCCGGAGGTTTGGGCCTCTCCGCCGGTATTGTTGGTCGGTCTGGCCCGGCTGGTCGAAGGCCCGGCGGTACCGCTTGGGCCGGCAGACGGGCCAAATGGCCCGGCTGTCTCGGGCAAGCTTCCTGGTCAGCCAGTCTGGTCTCCTGGCCGGCCATACGACCTGATGACTCCATCATCCCCTCCCTCTACAGTAGGTTTTGAACTCAAAACTGGTTCATGTGCATGGAAAGGGGAAAAATCAGTTACGTTGAATGTGTTAGACACATTAAACTCACCTGGAAGCTCGATCCGGTAGGCATTGTTGTTGATCCTCTCCAGCACTCGGAATGGTCCATCTCCTCTTGGTGCTAGCTTGGAACTTCTTAGGTTGAGGAACCTCTCCTGCCGTAGGTGTAGCCACACCCAATCGCCTGGTTGAAAAATCACCTCCTTTCTTCCCTTGTTGGCATGAGTCACGTACTGCCCGGTCCTCTTCTCCAAGTTCTCTGCTACCTTCTGGTGTAACTTCTTTATGAACACTGCCTTGGATGCTCCGTTGAGGTTGGTCATCTCTGTTGGTGGCAGTGGCGTTTGCTCTAAGGGTGTGAGTGGGTTGAAGCCGTAGACTACTTCAAAAGGGGTCTTCTTGGTTGCTGAGTGCACGGCTCGGTTGTATGCGAACTCTATGAAGGGCAGGCACTCCACCCAAGTCTTGAGGTTCTTCCCTAGTGTAGTCCTGAGAAGAGTTGACAATGTCCGGTTGAGTACTTCAGTTTGGCCACCGGTTTGAGGATGGCAGGTGGTAGAGAAGAGAAGCTTCGTGCCTAGCTTCCTCCAAAGAGTCCTCCAGAAATGGCTGAGGAACTTGGTGTCCCTGTCAGACACGATGGTCCTTGGCACTCCATGAAGCCGTACTATCTCCCTGAAGAACAGCTCGGCTGTTTGCGTGGCATCATTAACATTGGCACACGGAATGAAATGTGCCATCTTGGAGAATCTGTCCACCACTACAAAGATTGCATCTTTGTGGTTGATCTTGGGCAGACCTAGAACGAAGTCCATTGAGATGTGCACCCATGGATGTGTAGGTATGGGCAGTGGGAGATACAACCCGTGAGGATGCACTCGGGACTTCGCCTTTTTGCAAGTGATGCACCTTGCACAATAGGCTTCTACTGACCTTTTGATGTGTGGCCAGTAGAAGTGCTCCTTGACCACTTCTAGAGTCTTGTAGACACCAAAGTGGCGCATGAGTCCTCCTCCATGAGCTTCTCGGATGATAAGCTCTCGTAACGATCCTTGTGGTATGCACAGCCTTCTCTCTCGGAACAAGAACCCCTCATGGAGGTAGAACTTGCCATGACTTCCTGTGGTACACTCCTTGTAGCTCTCAGAAAGGTCAGGATCAACCTTATATAGGTCCTTGTTGTGCTCGAACCCTAAGACCTTTGCCTCCATGGTGGATATCAAGGCAAACCTCCTTGATAGTGCATCAGCTACCACATTGTCTTTGCCCTTCTTGTACTTGATGACGTACGGGAAGGTCTCTATGAACTCCATCCACCTGCCATGTCTCCTCTTGAGATTGGTTTGCCCTATGAGGTGTTTGAGAGTCTTGTGATCAGTGTGGATCACAAACTCCTTGGACAGCAAGTAATGCTGCCAAGTCACCAATGCTCGGACTAGGGCATAGAGCTCCTTGTCGTAGGTGGGGTAGTTGAGTGAAGTACCACCTAGCTTCTCACTGAAGTATGCTACTGGCCTTCCTCCTTGGCTTAGCACTGCTCCTATGCCTATTCCAGAGGCATCACACTCCACTTCAAACGTCTTGTTGAAGTCGGGCAGGACTAGCACTGGTGCATGCATAAGGCTGTCCTTCAAGGCCTGGAATGCCTTCTCCTGAGATTCTCCCCAGCTGAACCTCACGTTCTTCTTCTCTACTGCCGTCAATGGTGAGGCAATACTGCTGAAGTTGGGCACGAATCTTCTGTAGAAGCTGGCCAGACTGTGGAAACTCCTCACTTGGCTGATGTTGCTTGGTGTTGGCCATTCTTGTATGGCTCGAATCTTCTCTTCACCAACTTGTAGGCCCTGTGAACTTACAACAAAACCTAATAAGACAAGTTTATCAGTACAAAAGATGCACTTCTTGAGATTGGCATAAAGCTCTTCTTGTCGAAGGGTTTTAAGTATGAAATCAAGATGTGTGAGGTGATCCCTAAAGCATTTACTGTAAACTAAAATGTCATCGAAATAAACTACAACGAACTTACTGATGTATGCCCTAAGAACTTGGTTCATAAGGTGCATGAAGGTGCTTGGGGCATTAGTCAAGCCGAATGGCATGGTTATCCACTCGGAGAGCCCTTGCTTCGTCTTGAAAGCAGTCTTCCACTCATCACCTTCCTTCATCCTGACCTGGTGGTATCCACTCTTGAGGTCTATCTTGGAGAAGTCCGTGGCTCCACTCAGCTCATCTAGCATGTCATCCAGCCATGGTATCGGATGCCGGTACTTGACTGTGATGTTGTTGATTGCTCGGCAGTCCACGCACATTCGCCGAGTCCAATCCTTCTTGGGCACTAGCAGCACTGGTACAACACATGGACTGAGGCTCTCTCGAACATAACCTTTCTCCAGGAGCTCCTTGACTTGCTTCTCAAGTTCCTTAGACTCCTCTGGACTCATCCGGTAGGCTGGCCGGTTAGGCAGGGCTGCTCCGGGCACGAGGTCGATCTGGTGCTCTATGCCACGTAGGGGAGGCAAGCCTGCTGGTATCTCTTCCAGGAACACATCCTGGAACTTGTTGAGGAGAGCTGCTACTTCAGGAGGTAGCTCTACCTGTTCCTTTTCTACACTTAAAATTTCTTTGAAGACCATTAGTAACATTAAATCCTTCGAGGCTAAAGCTCTCCGGACATGGCTTGGTTGAATAAGAAAATTAGACTTAATAAGTTTCTTTTCCTTACTCATTTGTAGTTGTAGCTCATGTACCTGGGCAGGTGTGAGAGGAGCTAGGCTGACCTTTCTCTTGTCGTGCACAAAGGTGTAGAGATTGGTTCGGCCATCATGCCTGGTCTCCTTGTCAAACTGCCATGGCCTTCCTAGCAGAAGATGGCCAGCTTGCATTGGCACCACGTCGCACACTACCTGGTCTTGGTACTTGCCCAGACTGAAGGGCACAGTGACTTGCTCATGGATCTTGAGCTACACTTTGTCATCGAGCCATCTCAGTCTATACGGTCGAGGGTGCCTTGTCTTCTCTAGACCTAGCTTATCAACCATGTACGCACTAGCAACGTTAGTGCAAGAACCACCATCTATATATGGTGAGGTTTCATACTTGCCCTTGATGGTGCACCGGCTGTGGAAGATGTTCTCCCTTTGAATGGTCTCTGAGGGATCCACCATTGCACTGAGAATGCGTCTAGTGACCAGCACTTCCCCCACATCAGGGTACTCAATGTCACCGTATTCTCCTTCTGGTTCATAGTCCTCTTCATCTTGGGACTCATACTCTCCAGCTTCCGTAATCACCATGACCCGGTTGTTTGGGCACTCTCTTGAGATGTGTCCGCGACCCCTACACTTGAAACAAGTGATGTCACATGATCTTTGAGGGTTAGAGGACTTACTAGGCTCTCTCTGGTCATGGGTTGGCTCAGGAGTCTTGCTCTTGAACCGTTACTCGATCTCTATGCTATTGCCTTTGTCCACGGGCTTGGGGATATTGCTTGGTGCCCTAGGCGTCTTAGGCTTGCTGCGGATGTCTTGGCTCTTACACTTGATGTGCTGCTCAGCCTTGACAGATAGGTGGAACAAGTTCTTGAAGTCATTGTAGATTTGCCTTTCCACCTTGCGGCTGATTCTTTCTTGCAGTCCATCCAAGAATTGTGCCATCAAAGCCTCCTTATCGTCATTGAGCTCCAGCCTGTTCCTAAGTCTCTCAAACTCTTCATAGTACTCCCCTACTGATATGGTGCCGTGCTTAAGAGTACGAAAACGTCGTTGCAAATCTCTATGAAAATAAGGTGGAACAAACCTTTGTCTCATGAGGTCCTTCATGTCGACCCATGAGTTTACGGGCCTCAATCTTTTCCTCCTTTGGTTAGACACCTAACGATCCCACCAGATGAAGGCATTGTCCGTGAGTTTTGCTACTACCATGGAGACTCTCCTAGGGCCTGGTTGGTTGTAGTGATCGAAGATGTGATCCATCCTCCTCTCCCAATCAAGATAGGCTTCGGGGTCTACTTTTCCTACAAAACTAGGAGATGTTAATTTAACTTCAGGATGAGTTACCCGGTTGTAGGTGTATTCATCTCCATCCTCATGATATCTAGGAGGCATTCTTGGTGTCTGGTGATGACCATATGGCTCGAAGCCATCGCCTTATGCTTTGGGTTGCCGTGGAGGTCCTCTCAGCCTAGGGTGATAGCCGTGAGGCTGTGCGTCCTCATCTCCATCCGGCTGGGGCTCCTCCTGTTGGTGCCATGACCTAGGGTGCTCAGGACCCTCAGCATGATCCTGCCCAGCCCTCACGTGCCTTATGGCCTGGAATCTCACTGGCCTCTCCATGCGCTCAAACCTCTCGCCGATTGATGCGAGTTGCGTTTGAAGGGTGGTGACATGGCCATCATGGCCTCGGCTGCATCTCGATTTCTTCTGCCATTGAGTACTACAAGAGAAAGGAACAAGTTACTCTGCTCCTAAAATCGATTAGGAGGGTTTCTTATATAGAAGAATTCGAAAAATGCAAAAAGGAAAAAACTAGGAAAAAGGAAAATTCGAAAAATGGAAAGTTAAAAAAAAATGGAAACTTCCTAACAACTAGTGCTAGCTGTCTTGGTCGATTTCTTTTGGTATTTTTCCTATTTTCTTTTTCTTTTCTTTTTAATTTAACTTAATAATAATGGAAATATGATTTAAGCAAAAAGGAAAAACGTAATTTGCAATGCAAGAATGAATCTAAGTCCTAGTGATGCACGTAGAAGCTAGATGCACTCGGTTTGGAGTTTGATGTTATTTATTTATTTTTCTTGAATGCGACTTAAACTAATGCAAGAACTAGAAACAAAACTAATGCAAGAACTAGAAACAAAACTAATTAAAGGATATAAACAACCTTGTTTACGAGCTTTAAGCTCTGATACCAAAATGGTACAAACCTCGATTCAAGGCTGTACGCGTGTGGGCTGTTTGGAGAAGTTTAGGTGAGAAACTCGACCTTAGGCTTCTGGATAGGGGTTTTATGATTGGTAATGGATGGAGGGGTGAAGTGAACCACACGAGGGGTGATGAACCTCGTGATAAATCACAAACTTAGAGCTAGGAGGGCTGGTCTCAACTAGGTTCTGAGCGCACAAGTATCTTGAGAGAATAACTTGTAGAAGAAAATTCGATCTTTATTAATTAGCAAAAAGGTTGTCAAACTACAATTCTCGAAGGAGCCTTATTAATATGCTCGACAGCTTGATATTCTAGGGTCAGACTCAAGAAAAGAAATGGAAAACTTACAAAAGTGCACAAATGGAAAACTTACAAAAGTGCATAACCGAAAAGGACTTATTCCTAAAATGTCTTTGACTCAAAAAATGTAAATAATCTAAATCCTACACTGCAAAACAGAAAGTGGCAAGTACCTAATTTGAAAGCTTACCTTTCTTACCTCTCGGCCAAGAAATGGAAGGTGGTCGTCCTTGTGGCATGCACGCGCCTTGCTCCTAGTCTTTGACTTGGAGTAGGGTTAGGAATCTTTTGCCCCTGACCTGTCTTGCCACTAAAGAGCAAGTCTCTGAAGTCCCTTGCATTGTTGTGAAGCCTTTGGACTCTTCTTTGCACTTCTGGCCCAATGTCCCTTGTCGATCATCTTGTAGGAGCTTGTCGACCCACATGCTGAATTTGTGGAAGAGCGCCCTTGATCTGCTCCTTGTCATTGCTCCTGGTGGTACCACTGGTGTAGAGACTTCCTCTAGATGCATGTCTTGAAGCTGGTGGCTTATCTGGTCCGAGTCTCCTTGTGTAGATGTGGAAATGGTGGTGCAATCGGCTGGATCGGCTGTACCGGCTGGACTGTGCGAGGTACTGGCCGAGATGTCATCGGAGCCGGCCCAATTGATGCCAGAGCCGGCGGCATCACCAATTGGGCTGGTGGTGTCATCCACGTCACTGCCAGTTGGGCCGGAGGTTTGGGCCTCTCTGCCGGAGATGTTGGTCGGTCCGGCCCAGCTGGTTGAAGGCCCGGCGGTACCGCTTGGGCCGGCAGACACGCCAAATGGCCGGGCTGTCTCACGCAAGCCTCCTGGTCGGCCAGTCTGGTCTCCTGGCCGGCCATATGACCTGATGTCCCCATCAAGTATAATCTTATAAATGAAGCATAATGCATGGCATCACGCTGTTTAGGATATATTGGATTACATTGAGGCTTTGCTTAGCTCTTTCCGTCTCAAATGTTGTTACAATATGGAAAATTGAGATAGCTTAATGTGGGCGTTGGATTCATGTCATTTTGAGCTCTAAGTCAAAAGTTAACGACGATCTTGTGCGGACCTCTCAAGTTGATCAGTTAGTTAAAGTGATCATTCTAAACGTGGATAGGTTGGATTACTTGGAGACTTTGTCATAGCTATTTTGGTCTTAATTTTCGTCACAATGTAGAAAATTGAGTTACGTTTACTTGTGCGTTGGATTTGTGTCATTCTGAACTCTGAATCAAAAGTTAAAGACGATTTAGTGCGGACATGTCAAGTTGATCAGCTAGTTAAAGTGATCATTCTAAACTGATAATTGGTGCTCATTTAGCAAAGGTTTACAAATGAAGCATATTGCATGGCATCACGCAGTTTGGCATTTGTTGGATTAAATGGAGATTTTGTCGTAGCTATTTTGGCATTAAATTTCGTCACAATGTAGAAAATTGAGCCAACTTAACGCCGGCGTTAGATTCGTGTCATTATGAACTATGAATCAAAATGTAAAGACGATTTAGTGCAGAAATGTCAAGTTGATCGGCCAGTTAAATTGATCATTCTAAACATATCGTTGGTGCTCATTGAGCAAAGCTTTACAAATGAAGCATCATGCATGGCATCACACAGTTTGGGATATATTAGATTAGTTGGAGGCTTTTCCTGTAGCTATTTCGGTCCTAAATTTTGTCACAATATAGAAAATTGAGCTAGCTTAATGTGGGTGTTGGATTTGTGACATTCGGTACTCTAAATCAAAAGTTACGAACGATATAGTGCGACATGACAAGTTCATCGGCCAGTTAAAATAATTATTCTAAACTGATCATAATGAATCATAATGCATGGCATCATGCAGTTTAGGATAGATTTGATTACTTTGAGGCTCTTTTAGTATGAAATGTTGTCATCATATGAAAAATTGAGATAGCTTAACGTAGGCATTGGGTTCATGTCATTTTAAACTCTAAATCAAAAGTTAAAGAAGATTTATTGCGGATATGTCAAGTTGATCAACTAGTTAAAATGATCATTCTAAACTGAAAATTTGTGCTCATTGAAAAATGGTTTACAAATGAAGCATAATGCATGACATCACACAAGTTGGAATAGATTGGATTACTTGGAGACTTTTTCGTAGCTATTTCAGTCAGAAATTTTACGACAATATAGAAAATTGAGCTAGGTTAAAGTGGGCGTTGGTTTCATGTTTTTATGAACTCTGAATCAAAAATTAAAGACAATTTAGTGCGGACATGTAATTTTGATTGGCCAGTTAAAATGATAATTCTAAACTAATCATTGGTGCTGCTTGAGTAAAGGCTTCTAAATGAAGCATAATGCATGGCATCACGTAGTAAAGGATAGATTTGATTACTTGGAGGCTTTCTCATTGCTTTTTGGTCTTAAATTTTGTCACAATATAGAAAATTGAGCTTTCTTAATGTGGGCGTTGAATTCGTGTCATTCTGAATTCTAAATCAAAAGTTACGAACAATTTAGTACGGACATGTCAAGTTGATTGGCATGTTAAATGATCATTCTAAACTGATCATTGGTGCTCAAAGAGCAAAGGTTTAGAAATGAAGCATAATGCATGGCATCACGCAGTCTGGATAGAATGGATTGCTTGGAGGCTTTGTTATAGCTATTTCGGATTTAAATTTTGTCACAATATTGAAAATTGAGCTAGCTTAATGTGGGCCTTGAATTCGTGCATTCTGAACTCTAAATCAAAAGTTACAAACGATTTAGTGTGGACATGTCAAGTAAAAATTATCATTCTAAACTGATCATAGGTGCTCATTGAGAAAAGGGTTACAAATGAAGCATAATGCATGGCATCACGCCATTAGGGATAGAGTGGATTGCTTGGAGGTTTTGTTGTAGCTATTTGGGTCCTAAATTTTTGCGATAGATTTGATTACTTGCAAGCTTTTTCATAGCTATTTCAGTCTTAAATTTTTCACAATATAGAAAACTAATGTGGGCTTTGGATTCGTGTCATTCTGAAGTCTGAATCAAAAGTTATAGACAATTTAGTGTGGACATGTCAAGCTGATCGGCCAGTTAAAATGATTATTATAAACTGATGATCGGTGCTCATCGAGTAAAGGCTTATCAATCAAGCATAATGCATGGCATCACCCTGTTTTCGATAAATTCGATTAATTCGAAGCTTTGTCATAGCAAATTCAGTCTTAAATTTTGTCACAATATAGAAAATTGAGCTAGCTTAACGTTGACATTGGATTTGTGTCATTCCGAACTCTGAATCAGAAGTTACAGATAATTTTGTGCGGACATGTCAAGTTAATCGGTGAGTTAAAATGATCATTCCCAACTGGTCATTTTTGCTAATTGAGAAGAGGCTTATTAATCCAGCATAACGCATGGCATCATGCTGTTTGCGATAGATTTGATTACTTGGAATCTTTGTCATAGCTATTTCAGTCTCAAATTTTGTCACACTGTAGAAAAATGAGCTAGCTTAACGTGGGCATTCGATATGGTCATTCTGAGCTCCGAATCAATAGTTACGGGCGATTTCGTGTGGACATGTCAAGTTGACCGACTAGTTAAAATGATCATACTAAACTAATCATTGGTGCTCATTGAGTAAAGGCTTTAATGAAACATAATGCATGACATCAAGCAGATTGTGATAAATTGGAGTACTTGGGGGCTTTGAATTAGTTATTTTAGTCTTAAATTTTTTCAGAATAATGAAAATTGAGATAGCTTAACGTGAGCATTGGATTCGTGTCATTCTGAGCTTTGAATCAAAAGTTATAGAATATTTAGTGCGTAGAGGTCAAGTTGATCTGCCAATAAAAATGATCATTCTAAACTGATCACTGGTGCTTAATGAATTATAATGCGTGGCATCACACAGTTTGCAATAGATTCAACAACTTGGAGGCTTTGATGTAGCTATTTCAGTCTTCAATTTTCACACAATATAGAGAATTGAGGTAGTTTAACGTGGGCGTTGCATTCATGTCATTATGTGCTATGAATCAATAGTTATAAACGATTTAGTGTGGACATATCAAGATGATCGGCTAGTTAAAATGAGCATTCTAAACTGATCATTGGTGCTCATTGAGTAAAGGCTTATTAATCAAGCATAATGCGTGGCATCACACAGTTTGCAATAGATTCAACAACTTGGAGGCTTTGATGTAGCTATTTCAGTCTTAAATTTTCACACAATATAGAAAATTGAGGTAGTTTAACGTGGACGTTGCATTCATGTCATTCTGTGCTATGAATCAATAGTTATAAACGATTTAGTGTGGACATATCAAGGTGATCGGCTAGTTAAAATGATCATTCTAAACTGATCATTGGTGCTCATTGAGTAAAGGCTTATTAATCAAGCATAATTTGTGGCATCACCCTGTTTGCGGATATTCGATTACTTGGAAGCTTTTTCATAGCTATTTCTGTTTTAAATTTTATCACACTATAGAAAATTGAGCGAGCTTAACGTGGGCATTGGATTCGTGTCATTCTAAGCTCTGAATCAATTATTACAGGTGATTTCTGGCGGACATGTCAAGTTGACCAACTAGTTAAAATGATCATTATAAACTAATCATCGTTGCTCCTTGAGTAAAGGCTTATTAATGAGGCATAATGCATGGCATCAAGCAGTTTGCCATAGATTGGATTACTTGGAGGCCTTGTCATAGCTATTTCAGTTTTTAATTTTTTCACAATATAAATAATTGAGCTACCTTAATGTGGGCGTTGGATTCATGTTATTCTGAACTCTGAATCAAAAGTTATAAACCATTTAGTGCTAACATGTCAAACTGATGGGCCAGTTAAAATGATCATTCTAAACTAATCATAGGTACTCATTGAGTAAATGCTTCTTAATCAAGCATAATGCATGGCATCACGCTGTTTGTGATAGATTCGATTACTTGGAAGCTTTCTCCTAGCTATTTCAGATTTAAAGTTTTTCACAATATAGAAAATTGAGCTACCATAATGTGGACTTTGAATTCGTGTCATTCTGAAGTCTGAATCATAAGTTACAGACGATTTAGTGCGGACAATCTGATCAGCCTGTTAAAATGATTATTCTAAACTGATCAGCCTGTTAAAATGATTATTCTAAACTGATCATTGGTGCTTATTCAGTAAAGGCTTATTAATCGAGCATAATGCATGGCATCACACTGTTTGCGATAGGTTCGATTACTTCGAAGATTTGTTGTAGCAAATACAATCTTAAATTTTTTCACAATATAGAAAATTGAGCTAACTTTACGTTGACGTTGAATTCGTGTCATTCTGAGCTCTGAATCAGAAATTACATATCATTTTGTGCAGACATGTCAAGTTAATCGGCGAGTTAAAATGATCATTCTCAATTGATCATTTGTGCTCATTGAGTAAAGGCTTATTAATCCAGCATAATGCATGGCATCACTCTGTTTGCGATAGATTCTCGATTACTTGGATGCTTTGTCGTAGCTATTTCATTATTAAATTTTGTCACACTATAGAAAAATGAGCTAGCTTTACATGGGCATTCGATTCGTGTTATTCTGGGCTCTGCATCAATAATTACGGGCGATTTTATGCGGACATGTCAAGTTGACTGACTAGTTAAAATGATCATTCTAAACTAATCATTGGTGCTCATTGAGTAAAGACTAATTAATGAAGCATAATGCAATGCATCAAGGAGTTTGCGATTGATTGGATTGCTTGTAGGCTTTGTAATAGATATTTTAGTCTTAAATTTTTTCACAATATAGAAAATTGAGCTAGTTTAAGGTGAGTATTGGATTAGTGTCATTCTGAGCTTTGAATCAAAAGTTATGGACAATTTAGTGTGGACATGTCAAGTTGAACTGCCAGTTAAAATGATCATTCTAAACTGATAATTGGTGCTCATTGAGTAAAGGCTTATTAATGAATCATAATGTGTGGCATCCCAAAGTTTGCGATAGATTCAACTACTTGGAGGCTTTGTTGTAGCTATTTCAGTCTTAAATTTTCACAAAATATTAAAAATTGAAAAAGTTTAATGTTGGCGTTGGATTCGTGTCATTTTGAGATGAATCAAAAGTTCTAGATGATTTAGTACAGACATATTAAGATGATCAGCCAGCTATAATGATCATTCCGAACTGATAATTGGTGCTTATTGAGTAAAGGCTTATAAATTAAGCATAATGCATGGCATCACCCTGTTTGCAATACATTCGATTACTTGGAAGCTTTGTTATTGCTATTTCAGTCTTAAATTTTCTCACACTATATAAAATTAAGTGAGTTTAACGTGGGCATTGGATTCGTGTCATTCTGAATTCTGAATCAATAGTTACGGGTGATTTTGTGCGGACATCTTAAGTTGACCGACTAGTTAAAATAATCATTCTAAACTAATCATTGGTGCTCATTGAATAAAGGCTTTTTAATGAAGCACAATGCAAGGCATCAAGCATATTGTGATAGATTTGATTCCTTGGGAGCTTTGTAATAGCTATTTTAGTCTAAAATTTTTCACAATATAGAAAATTGAGCTAGCTTAAGGTGAGCATTGGATTCGTGTCATTCAGAGCTCTGAATAAAAAAAATATAGACGATTTAGTGCAGAAATGTCGAGTTGAACTACCAATTAAAATCATCATTCTAACCTTATCATTGGTGCTCATTGGGTAAAGGCTTATTAATGAAGCGTAATGCATGACATCACAAAGTTTACGATATATTCAACTAATTGGAGGATTTGTTGTAGCTATTTCATTCTTAAATTTTCACAAAATATAGAAAATGGAGGTAGTTTAACATGGGTGTTGGATTTGTGTCATTTTGAACTATGAATCAAATGTTATAGACGGTTTAGTGCGCACATGTGAAGATGATCGGCCCGTTAAAATGATCATTCTAAACTGATCATTGGTGCTCATTGAGTAAAGACTTATTAATCAAGCATAATGCATGGTATCACCCTGTATGCGATATATTCGATTACTTGGAAGCTTTGTTATAGCTATATCAGTCTTAAATTTTGTCACACTATAGAAAATTGAGCGACTTTAACATGGGCATTGGAATTGTATAATTCCGAGCTCTGAATCAATAGTTACGGGCAATTTTGTGAGGAAATGTTAAGTTGACCAACTAGTTAAAATGATCATTCTAAACTAATGATTCATGCTCGTTGAGTAAAGGGTTATTAATCAAGCATAATGCATGGCATCAAGCATTTTGCAATTGATTGGATTACTTGGAGGCTTTTTCTTAGCTATTTCAATCTTAAATTTTTTCACAATATAAAAAATGGAGCAACCTTAATGTGGGCGTTGGATTGGTTTCATTCTGAATTAATGTCAAAAGTAATGTCAAAAGTAATGGACTATTTAGCACGGACATGTCATGCTGATCAACCAGTTAAATGATCATCCAAAGCTGATCATTGGTGCTCATTGAGTAAAGGCTTATTAATGAAACATAATGCATGACATCAAGCAGATTGTAATAGATTGGATTACTTGGGGGCTTTGTAATAGCTATTTAGTCTAAAATGTTTTTACAATATAGAAAATTGAGCTAGCCTAGGGTGAGCATTGGATTCTTCTCCTTCTGAGCTTTGAATCAAAAGTTATAGACGATTTAGTGCGGACATGTCAAGTTAAACTGCCAATTAAAATGATCATTCTAAACTGATAATTGGTGCTCATTGGGTAAAGGCTTATTAATGAGTCATAATGCATGGCATCCCAAAATTTGCGATAGATTCAACTACTTGGAGGCTTTGTTGTAGCTATTTCAGTCTAAAATTTTACAAAATATAGAAAATTGAAATAGTTTAACGTGTGCGTTGGATTTGTGTCATTTTGAGATCTGAATCAAAAGTTATAGATGATTTACTACGCACATATTAAGATGATCAGCCAGCTGAAATGATCATTATAAACTGATAATTGGTGCTCATTGAATAAAGGACTATTAATCAAGCGCAATGCATGGTATCACCCTGTCTGGAATACATTCGATTACTTGGAGGCTTTGTTATAGCTATTTGAGTCTTAAATTTTGTCACACCATAGAAAATTTAGCGAGCTTAACGTGGGCATTGGATTCGTGTCATTTTGTGCTCTATATCAATAGTTACGGGCGATTTTGTGCGGACATGTCAAGTTACCCGACTTGTTAAAATGACCATTCTAAACTAATCATTGGTGGTCACTGAGTAAAGGCTTATTAATGAAGCATAAAGCATGGCACCAAGCAGATTGTGATAGATTGGATTACTTGGGGGCTTTGTAATAGCTATTTTAGTCTTAAATTTTTTCACAATATACAAAATTGAGCTAGGTTAAGGTGAGCATTTGATTCGTGTCATTCTTAAATTTTTTCACAATATACAAAATTGAGCTAGGTTAAGGTGACCATTTGATTCGTGTCATTCTGAGGTTTGAATCAAAAGTTATAGACGATTTAGTGCGGACATGTCAAGTTGAACTGCCAATTAAAATGATCATTCTAAACTGATCATTGGTGCTCATTGACTAAAGGCTCACTAATGAATCATAATGCGTGGCATCCCAAAGTTTGCGATAGATTCAACTACTTGGAGGCTTTGTTGTAGCTATTTCAGTCTGAAATTTTCATAAAACTTACAAAATTGAGATAGTTTAACGTGGGCATTGGATTCGTGTCATTTTGAGATCTGAATCAAAAGTTATAGATGATTTAGTACATACATGTCAAGATGATCGGCTAGGTAAACTGATTATTCTAAACTGATCATTGGTGCTCATTGAGTAAAGGCTTATAAATCAAGCATAATGCATAGCATCACCCTGTTTGCAATAGATTAGATTACTTGGAAGCTTTGTTATATCTATTTCAGTCTTAAATTTTGTCACACTATAGAAATTTGAGCGAGCTTAAAGTGGGCATTAGATTCGTGTCATTCTGAGCTCTGAATCAATAGTTACGGGTGATTTGGCGCGAACATGTTAAGTTGAACCACTAGTTAAAAGGATCATTATAAACTAATCATTGGTGCTCATTGAGGCCATGCATTATTAATGAAGCATAATGCATGGCATCAAGCAGTTTGCGATTGATTGGATTACTTGGAGGCTTTGTCGTAGCTATTTCAGTCTTAAATTTTTCACAATATAAAAAATTAAGAAAACTTAATGTGGGTGTTGGATTCGTTTCATTATGTACTCTGAATCAAAAATTATAAACTACTTAGTGCAGAAATGTCAAGCTGATCGACCTGTTAAATAATCATTCCAAACTGATCATTGGTTCTCATTGACTAAAGGCTTATTAATCATACATAATGCATGGCGTGATGCTGTTTGCATTAGATTCGATTACTTGAAATCTTTGTGGTATCTATTTCAGTCTTAAATTTTTTTCACAATATAAAAAATTGAGCTAACTTAATGTGAGCTTTGGATTCGCGTCATTCTAAAGTGTGAATCAAAAGTTATAGACGATTTAATGCAGACATGTCAAGCTGATCGGCCAGTTAAAATGATCATTCTAAACTCATCATTGGTGCTCACTGAGTAAAGGCTTATTAATCAAGCATAATGCATGGCATCACGCTGTTTGCGATAGATTGGACTGCTTCGAGGCTTTGTCGTAGCAAATACAGTCTTAAATTTTGTCACAATATAGAAAATTGAGCTAGTTTTACGTGGGCGTTAGATTTGTGTCATTCTGAGCTCTATATCAAAAGTTACAAATGATTTTGTGCGTACATGTCAACTTAATCGGCGAGTTAAAATGATCATTCTCAACTGGTCATTTGTGCTAATTGAGTAGAGGCTTATTAATCCAGCATAATGCATGGCATCACGCTGTTTGCGATAGATTCGATTACTTGGAAGCTTTGTCATAGCTATTTCAGGATTAAATTTGTCACACTATAGAAAAATGAGCTAGCTTAACGTGGGCATTCGATTCGTGTCATTCTAAGCTCTGAATCAATAGTTATGGGCAATTTTGTGCGGACATGTCATGTTGACCAACTAGTTAAAATAATCATTCTAAACTAATCATTGGTGCTCGTTGAGTAAAGGCTTATTAATGAAACATAATTCATGACATCAAGCACAATGGGATAGGTTGGAATAATTGGGGGCTTTGTAATAGCTATTTTAGTCTTAAATGTTTTCACAAAATAGAAAATTGAGCTAGTGTAAGGTGAGCATTGGATTCGTGTCATTCTGAGCTTTGAATCAAAAGTTATAGATGATTGAGTGAGGACATGTCAAGTTGAACTGCCAGTTAAAATGATCATTCTAAACTGATCATTGGTGCTCATTGAGTAAAGGCTTATTAATGAATCATAATGCATGGCATCCCAAAGTTTGCAATAGATTCAACTACTTGGAGGCTTTGTTGTAGCTATTTCAGTCCTAAATTTTCACAAAATAGAGAAAATTGAGATAGTTTAATGTGGGCGTTGGATTCATGTCATTTTGAGATATGAATCAAAAGTTATAGACGATTTAGTACGGATATGTCAAGATGATCAGCCAGAAAAAATGATCATTCTAAATTGATCATTGGTGATCATTGAGTAAAGGCTTATTAATCAAGCATAATGCATGGCATCACCTTGTTTGCGATAGATTGGATTACTTATAAGCTTTGATATAGCTATTTCAGTTTTAAAATTGGTCAAACTATAGAAAATTGAGCGAGCTTAACATGGGAATTGGATTCGTGTTATTCCAAGCTCTGAATCAAAAGTTACGGGCGATTTTGTGCGGACATGTTAAGTTCACCGACTAGTTAAAATGATCATTCTAAACTAATCATTGGTTCTCATTGAGTAAAGGCTTATTAATGAAGCATATTGCATGGCATCAAGCAGTTTGCGATAGATTGGATTACTTGGAGGTTCTCTCATAGCTATTTCAGTCTTAAATTTTTTCACAATATAAAAAATTGAGCTACATTAATGTGGGCGTTGGATTCATTTCATTATGAACTCTGAATCAAAAGTAATAGACTATTTAGTGCGGACATGTCAAGTTGATCGGCCAGTTATATGATTATTCTAAACTGATCATTGGTGCTCATTGAGTAAAGGCTTATTATTCAAGCATAATGCATGGCGTCACTCTGTTTGCGTTAGATTCGATTACTTGGAAGCGTTGTCGTAGCTATTTCTGTCTTAAATTTTTCCACAATATAGAAAATTGAGCTACCTTAATGTAGGCTTTGAATTCGTGTCATTCTGAAGTATCCCATGCTATACTCCCAGGAAAAGCTCGAACGACCTTCAACAAAAGGGTACCTGTACCTGAAACCAACACAGGTGGGTAGGAACAGAATACCTAGGGGCATGAGACAATTCTCTCTAAGGAACTCGGCAAAATAGCCCCGTAACTTGGAGACAAGGGGTGCCTCCTCCCAAAGGGGGTCGCAGTGAGGCCTTGGATTCGTGTCATTATGAAGTTTGGATCAAAAGTTATAGACTATTTAGTTCGGACATGTCAAGCGGATCGGCCAGTTAAAATGATCATTTTAAATTGATCATTGGTGCTCACTGACTAAAGGCTTATTAATCCAGCATAATGCATGGCATCACGCTGTTTGCAATTGATTCGATTACTTTGAAGCCTTGTCATAGCAAATACAGTTTTAAATTTTGTCACAATATAGAAAATTGAGCTAGCTTAACGTGGGTGTTGGATTCGTGTATTTCTGAGCTCTAAATCAAAAGTTACGGACGATTTTGTATAGACATGTCAAGTTAATCGGCGAGTTAAAATGATCATTCTCGCTAGTCATTTGTGCTAATTGAGTAAAGGCTTATTTATCCAGCATAACGCATGGCATCACGCTTTTTGCTATAGATTTGATTACTTGCAAACATTTTCGAAGCTATTTCAGTCTTAAATTTTGTCACACTACAGAAAAATGAGCTAGCTTAACGTGGGCATTCGATTCGTGTCATTCTGAGCTCTGAATCAATAGTTACGGGCGATTTCGTGCGGACATGTCAAGTTGACCATCTAGTTAAAATGATCATTCTGAACTAATCATTGCTGCTCATTGAGTAAAGGCTTATTAATAAAGCATAATGCATGGCATCAAGCATATTGTGATAGATTGGATTACTTGGGGACTTTGTATAAGCTATTTTAGTCTTAAATTATTTAACAATAAAGAAAATTGCACTAGCTTAATGTGAGCATTGAATTCGTGTCATTCTGAGCTCTCAATAAAAAGTTATGGAATATTTAGTGCGGAGATGTCGAGTTGATATGCCAAATAAAATGATCATTGTAAACTGATCATTGGTGCTCATTGAGTAAAGGTTTATTAATGAAGCATAATGTGTGGCATCACACAATTTTCAATACATTCAACTACTTGGAGGCTTTGGTGTTGCTATTTCAGTCTTAAATTTTCACCCAATATAGAAAATTGAGTTAGTTTGACGTGGGCGTTGGATTCGTGTCATTCTGTGCTCTGGATCAAAAGTTATAGACGATTCAGTGTGGATATGTCAAGATGATCGGCTAGTTAAAATTATTATTCTAAACTGATCATTGGTGCTCATATAGTAAAGGCATATTAATCAATCATAATGCATGGCATCACCCTGTTTGCGTAAGATTCGATTACTTGGAGGCTTTGTCGTAGCTATTTCATTCTTAAATTTTTTACAAAATAGAAAACTGAGCTACCTTAATGTTAGCGTTAGATTCATGTCATTCTGAACTCTGAATCAAAAGTTATAGACGATTTAGTGCGGACATGTTAAGCTGATCGACCAGTTAAAATGATCATTCTAAACTGATCATTGGTGCTCAATGAGTAAAGGCTTATTAATAAAGCATAATGGATGTGATACATGCCTCGATTCAAGGCTTATATGCGCGTGGGCTGTTTGGAGAAGGTTAGGTGAGAAACTCGACCTTAGACTTCTTGGTTAGGGGTTTTTGGGTTGGTATTCGATGGAAAGGTGAAGTGAACAACACGAGGGGTGATGAACCTCGTGATAAATCACAAACTTAGAGCTAGGAGGGCTGGTCTCAATTTAAATTCTAAGCGCACAAGATTCTTGAGAGAAAACTTGTTGGAAGAAAAGTTCTACTTTATTAATATCAAAAAGGTTGTCGAACTACAATGCTGGAAGGAGCCTTATTAATATGCTCGACAGCTTGATCTACTAGGGTCGACTCAAATAAGAAAAGGAAAGTTTACAAAAGTGCACAAAAGGAAAAGATACAAAAGTGTATAATCGAAAAAGGACCTATTCCTAAAATGTCTTTGACTCAATAAATGTAAATATTCTAGATCCTACCCTGCAAAACAGAAAGAGGCAAATATTCTTATTGAAAACTTACCTTACTTACCTCACGGCCAAGAAATGGAAGGTGGCCGTCCTTGTGGCATGCACGCGCCTTGCTCCTAGTCTTCGACTTAGAGTAGGGTTAGGAATCTTTGAGCCCTGACCTCTCTTGCCACTAAAGCCCAAGTCTCTGATGTTCCTTGTGTTGTTGAGAAGCCTTTGGACTCTACTTTGCACTTCTGGCCCATTGTCCTTAGTTGATCTTCCTCTAGGAGCTTGTCGACCCATAAGCTGAACTTGTGGAAGAGTGCTCTTGATCTGCTTCTTGTCATTTCTCCTGGTGGCACTACTGGTGTGGAGACTTCCTCTAGATGCATGTCCTGAAGCTGGTAGCTTATCTGGTCCGAGTTTCCTTGTGTAGAAGTAGAAATGCTCGTGCACTCGGCTGGATCAGCTGTACCGGCTGGACTGTACGAGGTACTGGCCGGAATGTCTTCAGGACCGGCCAAGTTGATCCCGGAGTTGGTGGCATAACCAAGGGGACCGGCGGTGTCATCCACATCACCACCAAGTGTGCCGGAAGCTTGGGTCTCTCCGCCGGCAATGCTGGTCGGTCTGGTCCTATTGGACGAAAGTCCGGCGGTACCGCTTGGGTAGGCAGACGTACCTAAGCTTATTGGTGCTCATTGAGTAAAAGCTTATTAATGAAGCATAATGCTTGGCATCAAGCACTTTGTGATAGATTGGATTACTTAGAGGCTTTGTCGTAGCTATTTCAGTCTTAAATGTTTTCACAATATAGAAAATTGAGTAAGCTTAACGTGAGCATTGGATTTTTCGTGTCATTCTGAGCTCTGAATCAAAAGTAGTAGATTATTTAGTGTGGACATGTCAAGTTGATCTGTCAATTAAAATGATCATTCTAAATTGATTACTGGTGTTCATTGAGTAAAGGCTTATTAATGAAGCATAATGTGTGACATCACACAGTTTATGATAGATTCAAGTACTTGAAGGCTTTGTTGTAGCTATTTAACTCTTCAATTTTCACACAATATGTAAAATTGAGGTAGTATAATGTGGGCATTTGATTCGGGTCATTCTTAGCTCTAAATCAAAAGTTATAAATGATTTAGTGCGGACATGTCAAGCTGATCGCCTAGTTAAAATGATCATTCTAAACCGATCATTGGTGCTCATTGAGTAAAAGCTTATTAATGAAGCATAATGCTTGGCATCAAGCAGTTTGTGATAGATTGGATTACTTAGAGGCTTTGTAGTAGCAATTTCAGTCTTAAATTTTCTCACAATATAGAAAATCGAGCTACCTTAATGTTGGCGTTGGATTTGTGTCATTCTGGATTTTGAATCAAAAGTTATAGAAGATTTAGTGTGGCCATGTCAAGCTGATAGGCCAGTTAAAATGATCATTCTAAAGTGATCATTGTTGCTCATTGAGTAAAGGCTTATTAATCGAGCATAATGCATGGCATCAAGCAGATTGTGATAGATTGGATTACTTAAGGGCTTTGTAATAGTATTTCAGTCTTAAAGTTTTTCACAATTTAGAAAATTGAACTAGCTTAACGTGAGCGTTGGAGTCGTGTCGTTCTGAGCTCTGAATCAAAAGTCATATACGATTTATGCGAACTTGTCAACTTGATATGCCAATTAAAATAATCAGTCTAAACTAATCATTGAAGGTCATTGAGTAAAAGTTTATTAATGACTCATGATGCATGGCATCAAGCAGTTTGCGATAGATTGGATAACTTGGAGGCTTTGTTGTAGCTATTTCAGTCTTAAATTTTTTCACAAACTAGAAAATTGAGCAACCTTAACCTGTGCGTTGGTTTCGTGTCATTCAGAATTCTGAATTAAAAGTAATAGACGATTTAGTGCGGATATGTCAAGCTGATCATCCAGTAAAAATGATCATTATAAACTGATGGTTGGTGCTCATTGAGTAAAGGCTTACAAATCAAGCATAATGCATGGCATCACGCTGTTTGCGATAGATTCGATTACTTGGAAGCTTTTTCGTAGCTATTTCAGTTTTAAATTTTCTCGCACTATAGAAAAATGAGTGAGCTTAACGTGGGCATTCGATTCATGTCATTCGGAGCTCTGAATTAAAAGTTATAGACGATTTGGTGCGGATATGTCAAGTTGACCGGCTAGTTGAAATGATCACACTAAACTGATCATTGGTGCTCCTTGAGTAAAGGCTTATTAATGAAGCATAATGCATGGCATCAAGCAAATTGTGATAGATTGGATTACATGGAGGCTTTGTAATAGCTATTTCAGTCTTAAAGTTTTTCACAATATAGAAAATTGAGCTACCTTAACGTGAGTGTTGGATTCGTGTCGTTATGAGCTCTGAATCAAAAGTTATAGACAATTTAGTGCCGACATGTCAACTTGATCTGCCAATTAAATTGATTAATCTAAACTAATCATTGATGCTCATTGAGTAAAAGCTTATTAATGAATCATAATACATGGCATCAAGCAGTTTGCGATAGATTGGATAACTTGGAGGCTTTGTTGATGCTATTTCAGTAGTAAATTTTCTCACAACATAGTAAATTGATCTACCTTAATGTGGGCATTGGATCCGTGTCATTAAGAATTCTGAATCAAAAGTTATAGATGATTTAGTGCGGACAGGTCAAGCTGATCAGCCAGTTAAAATGATCATTCTAAACTGATGATTGGTGCTCATTGAGTAAAGGCTTATTAATCAAGCATAATTCATGGCATCACCCTGTTTGCGATAGATTCGATTACTTGGAAGCATTGTCTTGGCTATTTCAGTCTTAAATTTTGTCACACTATAGAAAAATGAGCCAGCTTAACGTGGGAATTGGATTCGTGTCATTCGGAGCTCCGAATGAATAATTACTGGCGATTTCGTGCGGAAATGAACACCAATGATCATTATAAACTGATCATTGGTGTTCATTGAGTAAAGGCTTACTAATCAAGCATAATCCATGGCATCATGCTGTTTGCGATAGATTAGATTACTTGGAAGCTTTGTCGTAGCTATTTCATTTTTAAATTTTGTCACACTATAGGAAAATGAGATAGCTTAACGTGGGCATTCGATTCGTGTCATTCTGAGTTTGAATTAAAAGTTATAGATGATTTGGTGCGGATATGTCAAGCTGACCGGCTAGTTGAAATGATCATTCTAAACTGATCATTGGTGCTCATTGAGTAAAGGCTTATTTATGAAGCATCATGCATGGCATCAAGCAGGTTGTGATTGATTGGATTACTTGGAGGCTTTGTAATAGCTATTCCAGTCTTAAATTTTTTCACAATATAGGAAATTGAGTTAGCTTAACATGAGCATTGGATTCTTCGTGTCATTCTGAGCTCTAAATCAAAAGTTGTAGACGATTTAGTGCGGACATTTTAAGTTGATCTGCCAATTAAAATGATCACTCTAAACAGATCTTTGGTGCTCATTGAGTGAAGTCTTATTAATGAAACATAATGCGTGAGAACACACAGTTTGCGATGGATTCAAGTACTTGGAGGCTTTGTTGTAGCTATTTCAGTCTTACATTTTCACACAATATAAAAAATTGAGGTAGTTTAATGTGGACGTTGGATTCATGTCATTCTTAGCTCTGAATTAAAAGTTATAGATGATTTAGTGCGGACATGTCAAGCTGATCGGCCAGTTAAAATGATCATTCTAAACCGATCATTGGTGCTCATTGGGAAAAAGCTTATTAATGAAGCATAATGCATGCCATCAATCATTTTGGGATATATTGAATTACTTGGAGGCTTTGTTGTAGATATTTCAGTGTTAAAGTTTTCACACAATATAGAAAATTGAGTTAGTTTAATGTGGGTGCTGGATTCTTGTCATTCATAGCTCTAAATCAAAAGTTATAAACGATTTAGTGCGGAAATGTCAAGTTGATCTGCCAATTAAAATGATCATTCTAAGCTAATCATTGGTGATCATTGATTAAAGGCTTATTAATAAAGCATAATGCGTTATTACAGAGTTTGCGATAGATTCAAGTACTTGGAAGCTTTGATTTAGCTATTTTAGTCTTAAATTTTCACACAACATTGAAAATTGAGCTAGGTTAGCGTGAGCTTGGATTCGTGTCATTTTTAGCTCTGAATCAAAAGTTATAGATGATTTAGTGCGGACATGTCAAGCTGATGCCCCAGTTAAAATGATCATTCTAAACCGATCATTGGTGCTCATTGGGTAAAGCTTATTAATGAAGCATACTGCATGGCATCAATCATTTTGGTATAGATTGGGTTACTTGGAAGCTTTGTCTTAGCTATTTAAGTCTTAATTTTTTAACAATGTAGAAAATTGAGCTACCTTAATGTGGGCGTTGGATTCGTGTCATTTTTAATTCTGAATCAAAAGTTATAGACAATTTAGTGCGGACATGTCAAGATGATCGGCCAGTTATAATGATTATTTTAAACTGGTCATTGGTGCTCATTGAGTAAAGACTTATTGATCAATCATAACGCATGGCATCACGTCATTTGCGATAGATTCGATTACTTGGAAGCTTTGTTGTAGCTAATTCAGTCTTAAATTTTGTTACACTATAGAAAATTGAGCTAGCATAATGTGGGGATTTGATTTATGTCATTCTGAGCTCTGAATCAATAGTTACAGACACTTTACTGCAGACATGTCAAATTGATCGGATAATTATAATGATCATTCTAAGCTAATCATTGGTGCTCAGTAAAGGCTTGTTAACGAAGGATAATGCATGGCATCAAGCAGTTTGCGATAGATTCGATTACTTGGAGGCATTGTTGTAGCTATTTCAGTCTTAAATTTGTCACAATATAGAAAATTGAGCTACATTAATATGAGTGTTGGATTTGTGTCATTCGGAGCGATGAATTAGAAGTTACGGACGATTTTGTGCGGCATATCAAGTTATTCGGCGAGTTAAAATGATCATTCTAAACTGATCATTTGTGCTCATTGAGTAAACGCTTATTAATCCAGCATAATGCATGGCATCAAGCTATTTGCCATAGATTCGATTACTTGGAAGCTTTTCCGAAGATATTTAAGTGTTAAACTTTGTCATACTATAGAAAAATGAGCTAGCTTAACATGGCATTTGATTCATGTCATTTTGAGCTATGGATTAAAAGTTACAAACGATTTCGTGCAGACATGTTAAGTTGAACGGCTAGTTGAAATGATAATTCTAAACTGATCATTGGTGCTCATTGAGTAAAGGCTTATTACTGAAGCATAATGCATGGCATCAAGTAGATTGTGATACATTGGATTACTTGGAGGCTTTGTAATAGCTATTTCAGTATTAAATTTTTTACAATATTGGAAATTCAGTTAGCTTAACGTGAGCGTTGGATTCGTGTCATTCTGAGCTCTGAATCAAAAGTTAAAGATGATTTAGTGTGGACATGTCAAGTTGACCGGTCAGTTAAAATGATATTTTTAAACTGATCATGTGTGCTCATTGAGTAAAAGCTTATTAATGAACCATAATGTGGGGCATCATGCAGTTTGCCATAGATTCGATTACTAGAATGCTTCGTCGTAGCTATTTCAGGCTTCAATTTTGTCACAATATGGAAAATTGAGCTAGCTTAACGTGGGCATTGGATTCGTGTCATTCTAAGATCTGAATCCAAAGTTACGGATGATTTCTTGCCGACATGTCAAGTTGATCGGCGATTTAGAATGAGCATTCTAAACTAATCATTGGTGCTTATTGAGTAAAGGCTTTTTAACGACACATAATGCATGGCATCAGGCAGTTTGCGAAAGATTCAATTACTTGGAGTTGTTGTTGTAGCTATTTCAATCTTAACTTTTTTCACAATATAGAAAATTGAGCTAGCTTAATGTGGGTGTTGAATTCGTGTCATTTTGAGCGCTGAATCAGAAGTTACGGACGATTTTGTGTGGACATGTCAAGTTAATCGGTGAGTTAAAATGATCATTCTCAACTGATCATTTGTGCTGATTAGGTAAATGCTTATTAATCCAGTATAATGCATGGCGTCACGCTGTTTGCGATAGATTAGATTACTTGGAAGCTTTGTCATAGGTATTTAAGTTTTAAATTTTGTCACACTATAGAAAAATGAGCTAGCTTAACGTGGGCATTTTATTCGTGTCATTCTTAGCTATGAATTAAAAGTTACAGACAATTTCGTGCAGACATGTCAAGTTCAACGGCTAGTTGATATGATCATTCTAAACTGATCGTTGGTGCTCATTGAGTAAAGGCTTATTAATCAAGCATAATGCATGGCGTCAAGTAGATTGTGATACATTGGATTACTTGGATGCTTTGCAATAGCTATTTCAGTATTAAATTTTTTCACAATATAGGAAATTGAGTTATTGGTGCTTATTGAGTAAAGGGTTATTAATCAAGCATAATATATGGCATCACGCTGTTTGCGATAGATTCGCTTACTTGGAAGCTTTGTTGTAGCTATTTTAGTCTTAAATTTGGTTACACTATAGAAAATTGAGCTAGCACAATGAAGCATAATGCATGGTATCAAGTAGATTAAGATAGATTGGATTACTTGGGTGCTTTGTAATAGCTATTTCGGTCTTAAAATTTTTCACAATATAGAAAATTGAGCTACCTTAACGTGAGCACTGGATTCGTGTAATTCTGAGCTATGACTCAAAAGTTATCGACGATATAGTGCGGGAATGTCAAGTTGATCTGCCAATTAAAATGATCATTCTAAACTGATCATTCGTGCTCATTGAGTAAAGGCTTATTAATGATGCATTATGTGTGGCATCACACAGTTTGCGATAGATTCAACTAATTGGAGGCTTTGTCGTAGCTATTTCAGTATTAAATTTTTCACACAATATAGAAAATTGAGTTAGTTTAACGTGGGCGTTTGATTCGTGTCATTCTGAGCTCTGAATCAAAAGTTATAGACGATTTAGTGCGGACATGTCAAGTTAATCGGTCAGTTAAAATGATCATTTTAAACTGATCATTGGTGCTGATTGAGTAAAGGTTTATTAATGAAGCATAATGAATGGCATCAAGCAGTTTATGATAGATTGGATTACTTGGAGGCTTTGTCATAGCTCTTTCAGGCTTCAATTTTGTCATGATATAAAAAATTGAGCTACCTTAACATGGGCGTTTGATTTGTGTCATTCGTAGCTCTGAATTAAAAGTTATGGCTGATTTCTTGCCGACATGTCAAGGGTAGAGGGTATTTCTAAACTGATCATTGGTGCTTATTGAGTAATGGGTTATTAATTAAGCATAATCCATGGCATCACGCTGTTTGCGATAGATTCATTTACTTGAAAGCTTTGTTGTAGCTATTTAGTCTTAAATTTGGTTACACTATAGAAAATTGAGCTAGCATAACGTGGGCATAGGATTTGTGTCATTCTAAGCTCTGAATCAAAAGTTATAGACGATTTAGTTTGGATATGTCAAGTTGATACGCTAGTTATAATGATCATTATAAACTGATCATTGGTGCTCATTGAGTATAGGTGTATTAACGAAGCATAATGCATGGCATCAAACAGTTTGCAATAGATTTGATTACTTGGAGGTGTTGTCGTAGCTATTTAAGTCTTAAATTTGTTCACAATATAGAAAATTGAGCTAGCTTAATGTGGGCGTTGGGTTCATGTAATTCTGAACATTGAATCAGAAGTTACGGACGATTTTGTGCGGACATGTCAAGTTAATCGGCGAGTTAAAAAGATCAGTCTCAACTGATCATTAGTGCTCATTGACTAATGGCTTATTAATCCAACATAATGCATGGCATCACGCTATTTACGATAGATTCAATTACTTGAAAGCTTTGTCTTAGCTATTTCAGTCTTAAATTTTGTCACACTATAGAAAAATGAGCAAGCTTATCGTTCGATTTGTGTCATTCAGAGCTTTGAAATAAATGTTACAGACAATTTTGTGCGGACATGTCAAGTTGACCGGCTAGTTGAAATCATCATTCTAAACTTATCATTGGTGCTCATTGAGTAAGGGCTTATTAATGAAGCATAATGCATGGCATCAAGTAGATTTTGATAGATTGGATTACTTTTGGGGGCTTTGTAATAGCTATTTCGCTCTTAAATTTTTTCCCAATATAGAAAATTGAGCTAGCTAAACATGAGCGCTGGATTCGTGCCATTCGGAGCTCTGAATCAAAAATTATAGACGATTTAGTGCGGATTTGTCAAGTTGATCTACCAATTAAAATGATCATTCTAAACTGATCATTTGTGCTCATTGAGTAAAGGCTTATTAATGAAGCATAATGCATAGTATCACATAGTTTTCGATAGATTCAACAACTTGGAGGCTTTGTTGTAGCTATTTCAGTCATAAATTTTCACACAATATAGAAATTTAGGTAGTTTACCGTGGACGTTTAATTCGTGTTATTCAGAGCTCTGAATCAAAGTTATAGACGATTTAGTGCGGACATTTCAAGTTGATCGGTCAATTAAAATGATCATTTTAAAATGATCATTGGTGCTCATTGAGTAAAGGTTTATTAATGAAGAATGCATGGCATCGATCAGTTTGCGATAGATTGTATTACTGGGAGGCTTTTTCATAGCTATTTTAGGCTTCAATTTTGTCACAATATAAAAAAATCAGCTAGCTTAACGTGGTGGTTTGATTCGTGTCATTCGGACCTTTGCATCAAAAGTTATGGACAATTTCTTGCCGACATGTCAAGTTGATCGGCCAGTTAAAAGGATTATTCTAAACTCATCATTGGTGCTCATTGAGTAAAGCCTTATTAATCAAGCATAATGCACGGCATCACGCTTCTTGCGATAGATTCGCTAACTTGGAAGGTTGTTGTAGCTATTTCAGTCTTCAATTTTTTTACACTACAGAAAATTGAGCTAGCATAACGTGGGCGTTGGATTTTTGTCATTCTGAGCTCTGAATCAAAAGTTACAGACGATTTAGTGTGGACATGTCAAGTTGATCCACGAGTTATAATGATCATTCTAAACTGATCATTGGTGCTCATTGAATAAAGGCTTATTAATGAAGCATAATGCATGGCATCAAGCAGTATGCGATAGATTCGATTACTTGGAGGTGTTGTCGTAGCTATTTCAGTCTTAAATTTGTTCACAATATAGAAAATTGAGCTAGCTTAATGTGGGCGTTGGATTTGTGTCATTCTGAGCTCGGAATTAGAAGTTATGGACGATTTTTTGCGGACATGTCAAGTTCATCGGCAAGTTAAAATGATCATTCTCAATTTATCATTTGTGCGAATTGACTAAAGGCTTATTAATCCAGCATAATGCATCGCTCACGCTATTTGCGATGGGTTCGATTACTTGGAAGCTTTGTCATAGCTATTTCAGTCTTAAATTTGGTCACACTTTGTAAAAACATGAGCTAGATTAACGTGCGCATTTGATTTGTGTCATTCAGAGCTCTGAAATAAAAGTTACGGACGATTTTATGGGGACATGTCAAGTTGACCGGCTAGTTGAAGTGATCATTCTAAACATATCATTGGTGCCCATTGGTTAAAGCCTTATTAATGAAGCATAATGCATGGCATCAAGTAGATTATGATAGATTGGATTACTTTGGGGCTCTGAAATAGCTATTTCGGTCTTAAATTTTTTCACAATATAGAAAATTGAGATAGCTTAACGTGAGCACTGGATTCGTGTCATTCTGAGCTCTGAATCAAAAGTTACGATTTATTGCAGACATATCAAGTTGATCTGCAAATTAAAATGATCATTCTAAACTGATAATTCGTGTTCATTGAGTAAAGGCTTATTAATGAAGCATAATGCGTGGCATCACACAGTTTGCGATAGACTCAACTAATTGGAGGCTTTGTTGTAGCTATTTAAGTCTTAAATTTTCACACAATATAGAAAATTGAGGTAGTTCAACGTGGGCGTTTGATTCGTGTCATTCTCAGCTCTGAATCAAAAGTTATAGACGATTTAGTGCGGACATGTCAAGCTGATCGGCCTGTTAAAATGATTATTCTAAACTGATCATTTGTGATCAGTAAGAAAAGGTTTATTAATCAATTATAATGCATGGCATCACGCTGTTTGCGATAGATTGGATTACTTGGAGGCTTTGTCATAGCTATTTCATTCTTAAATTTAGTCACACTATAGAAAATTGAGCAAGTTTAACATGGGCATTAGATTTGTGTCATTTTGAGCTCTGAATCAATGGTTACGGACGATTTCGTGAGGACAAGTCAAGCTGACCGAATAGTTAAAATGATCTCCCTAAACTAATCAATGGTGCTCATAGAGCAAAGGTTTATTAATGAAGCATAATGCATTGCATCAAGCAGTTTGTGATAGATTGGATTACTTGGAGGCTTTGTCTTAGCTATTTCAGTCTTCAATTTTGTCACAATATAGAAATTGAGGTAGTTTAACGTGGCCGTTTGGTTCATGTCATTCGGAGCTTTGAATAAAAAGTTATGGACGAATTCTTGCCGACATGTCATGTTGATCGACCAGTTAAAATGATCATTCTAAACTGACCATTAGTTCTTATTGAGTAAAGGGTTATTAATCAAACATAATCCATGGCATCACGTTCTTTGCGATAGATTCGATTACTTGGAAGCTTTGTCGTAGCTATTTCAATCTTAAATTTTGTCACACTATAGAAAATTGAGCTAGCTTAATGTGGGGATTCAATTTGTGTCATTGTGACCTCTGAAATAAAATTTACAGACGATTTTGGGCGGACATGTCAAGTTGACCGGCTAGTTGAATGATCATGCTAAACTGATCATTGGTGCTGATTGAGTAAAGCCTTATTAATGAAGCATAATGCATGACATCAAATAGATTATGATAGATTGGATTACTTTGGGGCTCTGAAATAGCTATTTTGGTCTTAAATTTTTTCACAATATAGAAAATTGAGCTAGCTTAACATGAGCACTGGATTCGTGTCATTCTGAGCTCTGAATCAAAAGTTACGATTTAGTGCAGACATATGAAGTTGATCTGCCAATTAAAATGATCATTTTAAACTGATAATTCGTGTTCATTGAGTAAAGCCTTATTAATGAAGCACAATGCGAGGCATCCCACAGTTTGCAATAGATTCAACTACTTGGAGGCTTTGTTGTAGCTATTTCAGTCTTAAATTTTCACAGAATATAGAAAATTGAGGTAGTTCAACGTGGGCATTTGATTCGTTTCATTCTCAGCTCTGAATCAAAAGTTATAGACGATTTAGTGCGGACATGTCAAGCTGATCGCCCATTTAAAATGATTATTCTAAGCTGATTATTGGTGATCATTGAAAAAGTTGTATTAATCAAGTATAATGCATGGCATCACGCTGTTTGCGATAGATTCGATTACATGGAGGCTTTGTCATAGCTACTTCATTCTTAAATTTAGTCACACTATAGAAAATTGAGCGAGTTTAACGTGGGCATTAGATTTGTGTCATTTTGAGCTCTGAATCAATAGTTACAGACGATTTCGTGCGGACAAGTCAAATTGACCGACTAGTTAAAATGATCTCTCTAAACTAATCAATGGTGCTCATTGAGTAAAGGTTTATTAATGTAGCATAATGCATTGCATCAAGAAGTTTGCGGTAGATTGGATTACTTTGAGGCTTTGTCTTAGCTATTTTTGTCTTCAATTTTGTCACAATATAGAAAATCGTGGGCGTTTGGTTCGTGTCATTCGGAGCTTTGAATCAAAAGTTATGGACGATTTCTTGCTGACATGTCAAGTTGATCGACCAGTTAAAATGATCATTCTAAACTGATCATTGGTGCTCATTGAGTAAAGGGTTATTAATCAAGCATATTCCATGGAATTACGCTGTTTGCAATAGATTCGCTTACTTGGAAGCTTTGTTGTAGATATTTTAGGCTTAAATTTTGCTAAACTATAGAAAATTGAGCTAGCATAACGTGGGCGTTGGATTTCTGTCATTCTGAGCTCTGAATCAAAAGTTACAGACGATTTAGTGTGGACATGTCAAGTTGATCCGCTAGTTATAATGATCATTCTAAACAGATCATTGGTGCTAATTGAGTAAAGGCTTTTTAATGAAGCATAATGCGTGACATCAAGCAGTTTGCGATAGATTCGATTACTCAGAGAAGTTGTCGTAGCTATTTGAGTCTTAAATTTTCTCACACTATAGAAAATGTGGGCATTGGATTCGTCTCAATCTTAGCTCTGAATCAGAAGTTAGGGATGATTTTGTGCGGACATGTCAAGTTAATCGGCGAGTTAAAATGATCATTCTCAACAGATCATTTGTGCTCATTGAGTAAAGGCTTATTAGTCCAGCATAATGCATTGCATCATGCGGTTTTCGATAGATTTGATTACTTGAAATATTTGTTGTAGCTATTTCAGTCTTAAATTTTGTCGCACTATAGAAAAATGAGCGAGCCTAACGTGTGCATTCGATTAGGGTCATTCCAAGCTCCTAATTAAAAGTTATGGACGATTTTGTGTGGACATGTCAAGTTGACCGGCAAGTTGAAATGATCATTCTAAACTGATAATTGGTGCTCATTGAGTAAAGGTTTATTAATGAATCATAATACATGGCATCAAGCAGATTGTGATAGATTTGATTACTTCGGGGCTTCGTAATAGCTATTTCGGTTTTAAATTTTTTTTCACAATATAAAAAATTGAGCTAGTTTAATGTTAGCATTTGATTCGTGTCATTATGAGCTCTGAATCAAAAGTTGATCTTCCAATTAAAATGATCATTCTAAACTGATCATTGGTGCTCACTGAGTGAATGCTTATTAATGAAGAAAAATGTGTGGAATCACACAGTTTGTGATAGATTCAACTACTTGGAGGCTTTGTTGTAGCTATTTCAGTCTGAAATTTTCACACAATATAGAAAATTGAGGTAGTTCAACGTGGGCGTTTGATTTGTGTCATTCTCAGCTCTGAATAAAATTATAGACGATTTAGTGAGAACATATCAAGCTGACCGGCCAGTTAAAATGATTATTCTAAACTAATCATTGGTGCTCATTGAGAAAAGGTTTATTAATCAAGTATAATGCATGGCATCACGCTGTTCGCGATAGATTCGATTACTTGGAGGCTTTGTCATAGCTATTTCTTTCTTAAATTTAGTCAGACTATAGAAAATTGAGCGAGCTTAACATGGGGATTGGATTCGTGTCATTTTGAGCTCTGAATAAATAGTAACAGATGATTTCGTGCCGACATGTCAAGTTGACCGACTAGTTAAAATGATCTCTCTAAACTAATCAATGGTGCGTATGGAGTAAAGGTTTATTAATGAAGCATAATGCATGGCATCAAGCAGCTTGCGATAGATTGGATTACCTGGAGGCTTTGTCATAGCTATTTCAGTATTCAATTTTATCACAATATAAAAAATTGAGCTAACTTAACGTGGGCGTTTGATTCGTGTTAGTCGGAGCTCTGAATGAAAAGTTTTGGACGATTTCTTGCCGACATGTCAAGTTGATCGACCTGTTATAATGATCATTCTAAACTGATCATTAGTTCTTATTGAGTAAAGATTTATTAATCAATCATAATTTATGGCATCACACTATTTGCGATAAATTCGCTTACTTGTAGCTATTTTAGTCTTAAATTTTGTTACACTATAGAAAATTGAGCTAGCATACATGGGCGTTGGATTTGTGTCATTCTGATCTTTGAATCAAAAGTTAGAGACGATTTAGTGTGGACATGTCAAGTTGATCCGCTAGTTATAATGATCATTCTAAACTGATCATTGGTGCTCATTCAGTAAGGCTTATTAACGAAGCATAATGCAGGCATGAAGCAGTTTGCAAAGGATTTGATTACTTGGAGGTGTTGTCGTAGCTATTTCAGTCTTAAATTTTTTTCACAATATAGAAAATTGAGCTAGCTTAATGTGGGCGTTAGATTTGTGTCATTCTGAGCTTTGAATCAGAAGTTATGGACGATTTTGTGCCAACATGTCAAGTTAATCGGCGAGTTAAAATGATCATTCTCTACTAATCATTTTTGCTCATTGACTAAAGGCTTATTAATCCAGCATAATGCATGGCATCACGCTATTTGCGTTAGATTCGATTACTTGGAAGCTTTGTCGTAGCTATTTCAGTCTTAAATTTTGTCACATTATAGAAAATTGATCTAGTTTAACGTGGGGATTCGATTTGTGTCATTCTGACCTCTGAAATAAAAGTTACAGACGATTTTGGGGGGAGATGTCAAGTTGACCGGCTAGTTTAAATGATCATTCTAAACTGATCATTGGTGGTCATTGAGTAAAGGCTTATTAATGAAGCATAATACATGGCATTAAGTAGATTATGATAGATTGGATTACTTGGGGGCTTTGTATTATCTATTTCAGTCTTAAATTTTTTCACAATATAGAAAATTGAGCTAGCTTAACGTGAGCGTTGGATTCGTGTAATTCTGAGCTCTGAATCAAAAGTTATAAACGATTTAGTGCGGACATGTCAGGTTGATCTGCCAATTAAAATGGTCATTCTAAACTGATCATTCGTGCTCATTGAGTAAAGGCTTATTAATGAAGCATAATGCGTGGCATCACACAGTTTGCGATAGATTCAACTACTTGGGGGCTTTGTTGTATCTATTTCAGTCCGAAATTTTCCCACAATATAGAAAATTGAGGTAGTTTAAAGTGGGCGTTTGATTTGTGTCATTCTGAGCTCGGAATCAAAAGTCATAGACGATTTAGTGCGGACGTGTTAAGTTGATCGGTCAGTTAAAATGATCATTTTAAACTGATCATAGGTGCTCATTGAGTAAAGGTTTATTAATGAAGCATAAAGCATGGCATCAGCAGTTTGCGATAAATTCGATTACTTGGAGGCTTTGTCATTGCTATTTCAGGCTTCAATTTTGTCACAATATAGAAAATTCAGCTAGCTTAACGTGATCGTTTGATTCGTGTCACTCGGAGCTCTGAAACAAAAGTTATGGACCATTTCTTTCCGACATATCAAGTTGATCGGCCAGTTAAAATGATCATTCTAATTTGATCATTGGTGCTTATTGAGTAAAGGCTTATTAATCAAGCACAAAGCATGGCATCACGTTGCTTGCAATAGATTCGCTAACTTGGAAGCTATGTTGTAGCTATTTAAGTCTTAATTTTTGTTGCACTATAGAAAATTGAGCTAGCATAACGTGGGCGTTGGATTTGTGTCATTCTGAGCTATGAATCAAAAGTTACAGACGATTTAGTGTGGACATGTCAAGTTGATCCGCTAGTTATAATGATCATTCTAAACTGATCATTGGTGCTCATTGAGTAGAGGCTTATTAATGAAGCATAATGCATGGCATCACGCTATTTGTGATAGATTCGATTACTTGGAAGCTTTGTCGTACCTATTTCAGTCTTAAATTTTGTCACACATTATAGAAAATTGAGCTAGCTTAACGTGGGCATTGGATTCGTGTCATTCCGAACTCTGAATCAAAAGTTACGAACGATTTCTTGCCGACATGTCAAGTTGATTGGTGAGTTAAAATTATAATTCTAAACTGAACATTGGTGCTCATTGAGTAAAGGCTTATTAATCAAGCATAATCCATGGCATCAACGCTGCTTGCGATAGATTCGCTTACTTGGAACCTTTGTTGTAGCTATTTCAGTTTTAAATTTTGTTAGAGTTAAGAAAATTGAGCTAGCATAATGTGGGCGTTGGATTTGTGTCATTTTGAGCTCCGAATCAAAAGTTACAGACGATTTATTGTGGATATGGCAAGTTGATCGGCTAGTTATAATGATCATTCTAAACTGATCATTGGTGCTCATTAAGTAAAGGCTTATTAACGAAGCATAATGCATGGAATCAAGCAGTTTGCGATAGATTCGATTACTTGGAGGCGTTGTCGTAGCTATTTCAGTCTTAGATTATATTACACTATAGAAAATTGAGCTAGTAGAAAATTGAGCTAGCTTAATGTGGGCGTTGGATTCGTGTCATTCTGAGCTCTGAATCAGAAGTTACGTACGATTTTGTGCGGATATGTCAGGTTAATCGGCAAGTGAAAATGATCATTCTCAATTGATCATTTCTGCTCATTGACTAAAGGCTTATTAATCCAGCATAATGCATGGCATCACGCTATTTGTGATAGATTCAATTACATGTAAGCTTTGTCGTAGCTTTTTCAATCTTAAATTTTGTCACACTATAGAAAAATGAGCTAGCTTAACTTCGGCATTCGATTTTTGTCATTTTGAGCTCTGAAATAAAAGTTACGGACGATTTTGTGCGGACATCTCAAGTTGACAGGCTAGTTGAATCGATCATTCTAAACTGATCATTGATGCTCATTGACTAAAGTCTTATTAATGAAGCATAATGCATGGCATCAAGTAGATTATGATAGATTGGAATACTTGGGGGGTATTGTAATAGCTATTCCAGTCTTAAATTTTGTCACATTATAGAAAAATGAGCTAGCTTAACTTGGGCATTCGGTTTGTCAATCTGAGCTATGGATGAATTTGTGCGGACATGTCAAGTTGACTGGCTAGTTGAAATGATCATTCTAATTTGATCATTGATGCTCATTGAGTAAAGTCTTATTAATGAAGCAAAATGCATGGCATCAAGTAGATTATGATAGATTGGATTACTTGGATCCTTTGTTGTAGCTATTTCAATCTTAAATTTTCACACAATATAGAAAATTGAGTTAGTTTAACGTGGGCGTTTGATTTGTGTCATTCTGAGCTTCGAAAAAAAAATTATAGAGGATTTAGTGCAGACATGTCAAGTTGATCGGCCAGTTAAGATGATCATTTTAAACTGATCATTGGTGCTCATTGAGTAAAGGATTATTAATGAAACATAATGCATGGCATCACATAGTCTGGGATAGATTCAATTTCTTGGAGGCTTTGTCGTAGCTATTTATGTCTTCAATTTTGTCACAATATAGAAAACTGAGCTAGCTTAACGTGGGCATTGGATTTGTGTCGTTCTGAACTCTGAATCTAAAATTATGGATGATTTCTTGCCGACATGTCAAGTTGTTTAGCGAGTTAAAATAATCATTCTAAACTCATCATTGGTGCTCATTGAGTAAAGGCTTATTAATCAAGCATAATGCATGGCATCACGCTGCATACAATAGATTCGCTTACTTGGAACATTTGTTGTAGCTATTTCAGTCTTAAATTTTGTTACATTTTAGAAAATTGAGCTAGCATAACGTGGGCGTTGGATTTGTGTCATTTTGAGCTCCGAATCAAAAGTTACAGACGATTTAGTGTGGACGTGGCAAGTTGATCGACTAGTTATAAGGATCATTCTAAACTGATCATCGGTGCTCATTAAGTAAAGGCTTATTACCGAAGCATAATGCATGGCATGAAGAGTTTGCGATCGATTCAATTACTTGGAGGTGTTGTCGTAGCAATTTTAGTCTTAAATGTTTTCACAATATAGAAAATTGAGCTAGCTTAATGTGGGCGTTGGATTCGTGTCATTTGAGCTCTGAATCAGAAGTTACGGACGATTTTGTACGGATATGTCAGGTTAATCGGCGAGTTAAAACGATCATTCTCAATTGATCATTTCTGCTCATTGACTAAAGGCTTATTAATCCAGCATAATGCATGACATCATGCTATTTGTGATAGATTCAATTACTTGTAAGCTCTGTGGTAGCTATTTTGGTCTTAAATTTTGTTACACTATAAAAAAATGAGCTAGCTTAACTTCAGCATTCGATTTGTGTCATTCTGAGCTTTGAAATAAATGTTACGGACGATTTTGTGCGGACATCTCAAGTTGACAGGCTAGTTGAAATGATCACTCTAGACTGATCATTAATGCTCATTGAGTAAAGTCTTATTAATGAAGCATAATGCATGGCATCAAGTAGATTATTATAGATTGGATTACTCTGGGGCATTGTAATAGCTATTCCAGTCTTACATTTTGTCACACTATAGAAAAATGAGCTAGCTTAACTTCGGCATTCAATTTGTGTCATTCTGAGTCCTGAAGTAAAAGTTACGGACAATTTTGTGTGGATATGTCAACTTGAATGGCTAGTTGAAATGATCATTCTAAACTGATCATTGATGCTCATTGAGTAAAGTCTTATTAATGAAGCAAAATCCATGGCATCAAGTAGATTATGATAGATTGGATTACTTGGGGCCATTGTAATAGCTATTTCAGTCTTAAATTTTCACAAAATATAGAAAATTAAGGTAGTTTAACGTGGGCGTTTGATTTATGTCATTCAGAGCTCTGAATAAAAAATAATAGATGATTAGTGCGAACATGTCAAGTTGATCGGTCAGGTAAAATTATCATTTTAAACTGATCATTGGTGCTCATTAATGAAACATAATCCATGGCATCACGTAGTTTCCGATAGATTCAATTTCTTGGAGGCTTTGTCGTAACTATTTATGTCTTCAATTTTGTAACAATATAGAAAATTGAGCTAGCTTAACGTGGGCATTGGATATGTCTCATTCTAAACACTGAATCAAAAGTTACGGACGATTTCTTGCCGACATGTTAAGTTGTTCAGCGAGTTAAATTGATCATTCTAAACTGATCATTGGTGCTCATTGAGTAAAGGCTTATTAATCAAGCATAATGCATGGCATCACGCTGCTTCCGATTGATTTGCTTACTTGGAAGCTTTGTTGTAGCTATTTGAGTTTTAAATTTTGTTACACTTTAGAAAATTGAGCTAGGATAACGTGGGTGTTGGATTTGTGTCAATCTGAGCTCTGAATCAAAAGTTACAGACAATTTAGTGCGGACATGTAAAATTGATTTGCTAGTTATAATGATCTTTCTAAACTGATCATTGGTGCTCATTGATTAAAGGCTTATTAACGAAGCATAATGCATGGCATCAGGCAGTTTGCGATAGATTCGATTACTTGGAGGCATTGTCGCAGCTATTTCAGTCTTAAATTTTGTCACAATATAGAAAATTAAGCTACCTTAACGTGGCGTTGGATTCGTTTCATTTTGAGCTCTGAATCAGAAGTTACGGACGATTTTGTGCGAACATGTCAAGATAATCGGCGAGTTAAAGTGATCATTCTCAACGGATCATTTGTGCTCATTGGGTAAAGGCTTATTAATCCAGCATAATGCATTGGACCACGCGGTTTGCGATATATTCGATTACTTGGAGGATTTGTGGTAACTATTTGAGTCTTTAAGTTTGTCGCAATATAGAAAATTTTTAGCTAGCTTAACGTCGGCGTTGGATTCATGGCGTTATGAGCTCTGAGCCAAAAGTTAAAGACAAGTTAGTGCGGATATGTCAAGTTGACCGACGAATTAAAATAATCATTATAAACTGATCATTGGTGCTCATTGAATAAAAGCTTATTAATGAAGCATAATGCATGGCACCAAGCAGTTCGCAATAGATTGGATTACTCAGAGGCTTTGTAGTAGCTATTTCAGTCCTAATTTCTCACAATATGTAAAATGGAGCTATCTTCACGTGGGCGTTTGATTTGTCTCATTCTGAGCTCTGAATCAAAAGTTACCGATAATTTTATGCGGACATGTCAAGTTGATCGGCGAGTTAAAATTATCATTCTAAACTGATCATTGGTGCTCATTATGTAAAGGCTTATCAATGAAACATAATGCATGGAGGCATTGGTTTAGCTATTTAAGTCTTAAATTTTGTACAAATATAGAATATTTAGCTAGCTTAATGTGGGATTCAATTCGTGTCATTCTGAGCTCTAAATCAAAAGTTACAGACAAATTTTTGTGGATATGTCAAGTTCATCGGTGAGTTAAAATGATCATTCTTAACTGATCATTGGTGCTCATTGAGTAAAAGCTTATAAATGAAAAATAATGCATGGCGTCTAGCATTTTGCGATATATTGGATATTGTACCTATTTCAGTTTTGAATTTTTTCACAATATTAATTATTTAGCTAGCTTAACGTCGGCGTTGTATTCGTGGCATTCTGAGCTCTAAATCAAAAGTTACAGATGATTTAGGGCGAACATTTCAAGTTGACTGGCTACTTAAAATGATCATTCTAAACTGATCATTGGTGCTCATTGAATATAGCTTATTAATGAAGCATAATGCATGGCATCAAGGAGTTTGCAATATATTGGATTACTTGGAGACTTTTCGTAGCTATTTCAGTGTTAAATTTGGTCACACTATAGAAAATTGAGCTAGCTTAACGGGGGCATTGGATTCGTGTCATTCGGAGCTGTGAATCAAAAGTTACAGACGATTTCGTGGGGATATGTCAAGTTGATCGCTAGTTAAAAATATCATTCAAAACTAATCATTGTTACTTATTGAGTAAAGGCTTAATAATGAAGGATAATTCATGGCATCAAGCAGTTTGTGATAGATTGGATTACTCGAAGGCTTTTTCATAGCTATTTCAGACTTAAATTTTGTCGCACTATAGAAAATGGAGCTAGCTTAACTTGGGTGTTGAATTCGACTCATTTTGAGCTCTCAGTCAAAAGTTATGGATGATTTTGTGAGGACATGTCAAGTTGATCGGCGAGTTAAGATGATCATTCTAAGCTGATCATTGGTGCTCATTGAGTAAAGGTTTATTAACGAATCACAGTGCATGACATGAAGCAGTTTGTGATAGATTCGACTACTTGAAGGCATTGTCGTAGCAGTTTCAGTCTTCAATTTGTCACAATATAGAAAATTTAGCTAGTTTAACTTGGGTGTTGGATTTGTGGCATTCTAAGCTCTGAATCAAAATTTACGGAGATTTAGTGCGAATATGTCAAGTTGACCAGAGAGTTAAAATTATAATTATAAACTGATCAGTGGTGCTCAATGAGTAAAAGCTTATTAATGAAGCATAATGCATTGCATCAAGAAGTTTTAGATAGATTGGATTACTCAAAGGCTTTGTCATAGCTGTTTCAACCCTAAATTTTGTCACATTATATAAAATGGAGCTAGCTTAACGTGGGCGTTGGATTTGTTTCAGTCTGAGCTCTGAATCAAAAGTTACGGTCGATTTTGTGCAGAGATGTCAAGTTGATCGGCGAGTTAAAATGATCATTCTAAACTAATTATTGGTGCTTATTGAGTAAAGGCTTATTAATGAAGCATAATTCATGGCATCAAGCAGTTTGCGATAGATTGGATTACTCGAATGCTTTTTCATAGCTATTTCAGTCTTATATTTTGTCACATTATAGAAAATGGAGCTAGCTTAACGTTGGCGTTGAATTCGTCTCATTTTGAGGTCTGAATCTAGCAATGAAAGATGCCTGATTTTTTTACACAAATGTATTAAGGTATCGCTTTAAACGAATGACGAGGATTTTAGAGATAACTTTGTAAATTATATTACAAAGGGATATAGGTTGGAAATCTTTATAGATTTCCGACAATCCATATTTGGAATGAGACAAATGTTAGTATGGTTGAAATCCAGTATCATTTGTCATGTTGCATCCCCAACAGTCTGCCAATGTTGTTGGAAAAGGCTGACGAAAATCCATCTGGGCCTGGGGCTTTATTAGCGCCAATTGAGGAGATGGCTTCAGAATACTTCAACTTTCGTACCTGTTTTGACCAACTCAGAATTGATATCATTGGAAACAACTTTCTTCACATTCGAGAGGATATGTTCCATGTTTTCCTATGGTGATGCTTTGAATAAAGATGAAAAATAAGTCTGAGCATTGTGGGCAATAGCTTTATTTCCAAACACATCCTCACCATTATCTGACTTGATCGAAGTAATATGATTTCGAGCTCTCCTGTTTTTTGTTTCTGCATTGAAGTATCTTGTATTTCTATCACCGTCCTTAAGCCATCGATTCCGACTTTTTAATTTCCAAAAATTTTCCTCAACCTCATAAGCTAATATCAAATCCTTCTTCAGAGCCAAAATTGTAGCTGGGTCACTATGATGCTTGGTATTAGCAATGTCGATTGCAGCGGTAAGTTGCTGAATTCTAAGGTTAGCATTTACATAGGAATTTTTCTTCCAATAGGACATTCTTTTCCGACAATTCGTAAGTCGAGATAATAAATCTGAAGTAGATGTATGTTCATAATCATTCCGTGTATTACTCACAATACTATTAAAGCCATCACAAGTTGTCCAACGTGAATCATATTGCAACATCCATTTTCTGAATTCTGATTGTCAACGTATTTTGATTATGCCTGCCCAATGATCGGCATCAATCATATCTAAATAATGGACAATTGAAGCTGGGTAAATGGCTTTGCATTCATGATTTACCATAGCTCGATCTAGCCAACATTGAACTAGCTGATTATTACTAGTTCCCGCCCATGTCATATTATTCCCTTGAAATTGTAAATCCGACATCATACATGTGGACTGTATTGAAAATCAATTAGACTCCACGGTTGTCTTACTGGGCCACCAATTTTGTCATGTGCATGTAATATTTCACTGAAATCCAGTTACAGACAATTTAGTGCGGACATGTTAAGCTGATCGGCCAGTTAAAATGATCATTCTAAACTGATCATTGATGCTCATTGAGTAAAAGCTTATCAATGAAGCATAATGCATAGCATCACGCTGGTCGCGATATATTTGATTACTTAAAGGCTTTATCGTAGTTATTTCAGTCTTAAATTTTGTCACAATATTGAAAATTTAGCTAGCTTAACGTGGTCGATGAGTTTGTCTCATTTTGAGCTCTGAATCAAAAGCTACGGATGATTTAGTGCACACATATCAAGTTGATCAGTGAGTTAAAATTATTATTCTAAACTGATCATAGTAAAAGCTTATAAATGAAGAATAATGCAAGGCATCAAGCAATTGGCGAAAGATTGGATTACTTGGAAGCTTTATCGTAGCTATTTTAGTCTTAAAATTTCTCACAATATAGAAATATAGCTAGCTTAACGTGGGCGTTTGATTTGTGTCATTCGGAGCTCTAAATCAAAAGTTACAGACAATTTAGTGGAGACATGTTAAGCTGATCGACCAGTTAAAGTGATCATTCTAAATTGATCATTGGTGCTCATTGAGCAAAGGTTTAAAAATGTAGCATAACGCATGGCATCATGCAGTTTGGGATATATTGGATTACTTTGAGGCTTTGTCGTAGCTCTTTCACCCTAAAATGTTATCACAATATAGAAAATTGAGCTAGCTTAACTTTGGCGTTGGATTCGTGTCATTCTGAGCTCGGAATCAAAAGTTACAGAAGAATTAGTGCGGAAATGTCTAGTGGATCGGTCAGTTAAAATGATCATTCTAAACTTATCATTAGTGCTCATTAAGTAAAGGCTTATTCATGAAGCATAATGCATGGCATCACACAGTTGCAATAGATTCCATTACATGGAGGCTTTGTCGTAGCTATTTAAGTCTTAAATTTTTCACAACATAGAAAATTGAGCTAACTTAACCTGCGCACTGGATTCATGTCATTCTGATCTATGGATCAAAAGTTACGGACAATTTTCTAGGGACATGTCAAGTTGATCGGCGAGTTAAAATAATCATTGGTGCTCATTGAGTAAAGGCTTATTAATGATAGTGCATGACAACAAACAGTTTGTGATACATTCGATTACTTGGTGCTTTGTCGTAGCTATTTCAGTATTAAATTTTTTCACAATATAGAAAATTTAGCTACCTTAATGTGGGCTTTCGATTTATGGCATTCTGAGCTCTCAATCAAAAGTTACAGACGATTTAGTGCGGACATGTCAATTTGACCGGTGAGTTAAAATGATAATTCTAAACTGATAATTGGTGCTCATTGAGTAAAAGCTTTTTAATGAAGCATAATGCATGGCATAAAGAAGTTTGCGATAGATTGGATTACTTGGAGGTTTTGTCATAGCTATTTCAATTTTAAATTTTATTACACTATAGAAAATTGAGCTAGTAGAAAATTGTGGTAGCGTAACGTGGGCATTGGATTCGTGTCATTCTGAGATCTGAATCAAAAGTTACATACGATTTAGTGAGGACATGTCAAATTGACCGGCTAGTTAATTGATCATTCTAAACTAATAATTGGTGCTCATTCAGTAAAGGCTTATTAATGAAGCATAATTCATGGTATCAAGCAGTCAGCAATATATTGGATTACTTGTAGGCTTTGTCATAGGTAATTCAGTCTTAAATGTTTTCACAATATAGAAAATTGAGCTAGCTTAACCTGGGCGTTCGATTCGTGTTATTTCAAACTCTAAATCAAAAGTTACGGACAATGTAGTGCGGACATGTCAAGTTGATGGACTAGTTGAAATGATCATTCCAAACTAATCATTGGTTCTCCTTGAGTATAGGGTTATAAATGAAGCATAATGCATGGAATCATGTAGTTTGGGATACATTGGATTATGTAGTTTGGGATACATTGGATTACTTGCACACTTTGTCATAGCTCTTTCAGTCTCTAATGTTGTCACAATATCGAATATTGAGCTAGCTTAAAGTGGGTGTTGGATTCGTGTCATTTTGAACTCTAAATCAAAAGTTACGGACAATTTTGTGCGGACAAGTCAAATTGATCGGCCAGTTAAAATGATCATTCTAAACTTATCATTGGTGCTCCTTGAGTAAAGGCTTATAAATGAAGCATAATGAATGGCAACCCGCAGTTTGGGATACATTGAATTATTTGGAGGGTTTTCATAGCTCTTTCAATATCAAATGTTGTCACAATATGGAAAATTTAGCTAGCTTAACCTCGACGTTGGATTCGTGTCATTCAAGACTCTAAATCAAAATTTACAAACGATTTTGTGTGAACATGTCAAGTTGATCGGCCAGTTAAAATGATCATTATAAACTGAGAATTGGTGCTCCTTAAGTAAAGGCTTATAAATGAAGCATAATACATGGCATCACGCAGTTTGGGATATATTGGATAAATTGAAGGCTTTTTCATAGCTCTTTCAGTCTCATATGTTGTCAAAATATATAAAATTGAGTTAGCTTAACATGGACGTTGGATTCGTTTCATTCTGAACTCTAAATCAAAAGTTACAGACCATTTAGTGCGGACAAGTCAACTTCATCATTGAGTTAAAATGATCATTCTAAACTGATCATTGGTGCTCCTTGAGTAAAGGCTGAGAAATGAAGCATAATGCATGTCATCACACATTTTGGGATACATTGGATTACTTGTAGGCTTTGTCGTAGCTCTTTCAGTCTCAAATGTTGTCACAATATAGAAAATTGACCTAGCTTATCACGGGTGTCGGATTCGTGTCATTCCAAACTCTAAATCAAAAATTATGGACGATTTAGTGCAAACATGTCAAGTTGATCGGGCAATTAAAGAGATCAATCTATACTAATCATTGCTGCTCCTTAAGTAAAGACTTATAAACGAAGCATTATGCATTGCATCACGCAGTTTGGGATACATTGGATTACTTAGAGGCTTTTTGGTAGGCCTTTCAGTTTCAAATGTTGTGACAATATGTAAAATTGAGCTTGCTTAGCGTGGGCGTTGGATTCGTGTCATTTTGAACTCTAAATCAAAAGTTATAGAGGATTTAGTGTGGATATGTGAAATTGATCGACCAGTTAAATGGTCATTCTGAACTGATCATTGATGCTCTTTCAATAAAAACTTATAAATGCAGCATAATGCATGGCATCACGCTGTTTGGGATACATATGGATTACTTGGAGGCTTTGCCATAGCTCATTCAGTCTCAAATGTTGTCACAATATGGAAAATTGTTAACGTAGGCATTGGATTCATGTCATTCTGAACTATAAATCAAAAGTTACGAACGATTTAGTGCAGAAATGTCAAGTTGATCGGCCACTTAAAATGATAATTCTAAACTGATGATTGGTGTTCCATAAGTAAAGGATAATTAATGTAGCATAATGCATGGCATCACGTAGTTTGGGATAGATTGGATTACTTGGATGATTTGTCGTAGCTATTTTGGACTTAAATTTTGTCACAGTTTTGAAAATTCAGCTAGCTTAACGTAAGCATTGGATTTGTGTCATTTTGAACTCTAAATCAAAAATTAAGGACGATTTACTGCAGACATGTCAAGTTGATCGGCCAATTCAAATGATCATTCTAAACTAGTCATTGGTGCTCCATGAGTAGACGCTAATAAGGCAAGCATTATGCATGGCATCACGCAGTTTGGGATACATTGGTGCTCCTTGAGTAAAGGGTTATAAATGAAGCATAATGGATTGCATCACGCAGTTTGGGATACATTGTATTATTTGGAGTCTTTGTCGTAGCTCTTTTAGTTTCAAATGTTGTCTCAATATTGAAAATTGAGCTAGCTTAACATGGGCATTGCATACGTTTCATTCTGAAATTTAAATCAAAAGTTACGGGTGATTTACTGCACATATGTCAAGTTCCTCGCCTTGTTAAAATGATCATTTTAAACTGTTCATTGGTGCTCCTTGAGTCAAGGCTTATAAAAGAAGCATAATGCATGACATCACGCAGTTTAGAATAGTTTGAATTACTTGGAGGCTTTCTCGTAGTTATTTTGGTCTTAAAGTTTCTCAGAATTTAGAAAATTGAGCTAGCTTAATGTGGTCATTGGATTCTTGTCATTTTGAATTCTAAATCAACAGTTGCGGACAATTTATTGCGGACATGTAAAGTCGATCGGCCAATTAAATTGATTATTCGAAACTCATCATTGGTGCTCCTTAAGTCAATGCTTATAAATGAATCATAATGCTGGAATCACGTAGTTTGAGATACATTGGATTACTGGGAGACTTTTTTGTAGCTCTTTCAATCTCAAATTGTGTCAGAATACGAAAAATTGAGTTAGCTTAACAAGAGGCATTGGAATCATGATAATTTGAGCTCTAAATCAAAAGTTAAATGTGATTTAGTGCGGACATGTCAAGTTAATCTGCTAGTTAAAATGATTATTTTAAGTTGATCAATGATGCATAATGCATGGAATCACGTAGTTCGGAATACATTGGATTACTTGGAGGCTTTTTCACAGCTATTTAGGTATTAAAATTTGTCACAATATAGAAAATTGAGCCAACTTAACGTCGGCATTGGATTCGTGTCATTTCGACCTCTAAATAAAAAATTACGGACGATTTAGTGCGGACATGTCAAGTTGATCGACCCATTAAAATCATCATTCTGAACTAATCATTGGTGCTCCTTGAGTAAAGGGTAATAAATGAGGCATAATCCATGGCAACATGCTGTTTTGGAAACATTGGATTACTTAGAGGCTTTTTGGTAGCTCTTTCAATCTCTGGTGTCATGATATGGAAAATAGAGCTAGCTTAACGTGGGCGTTGGACTCATGTTTTTTTGAGCTCTAAATCAAAAGTTAAATTCAGTTTAGTGTGGACATGTCAAGTTAAACTGCTAGTTAAAATGATCCATTTAAACTAATCATTGGTGGTCCTTGAGTAATGGATGACATCACACAATTTCAAATAGTTTGGATTACTTGGAGGCTTTGTCATAGTGTACTTTGGTTTTAAATTTTGTCACAATATATAAAATTGAGCTAGATTAATGTGGGCCTTAGATTCGTGTGATTTTGAACTCTAAATCAAAAGTTATGGTTGATTTAGTGCGGACATGTCAAGTTGATCGGCCAGTTAAATGATCATTCTAAACTGATCATCGGTGCTCCTTCAGTAAAAGCGTATAAATGAAGCATAATGCATGTCATCACGCAGTTTGGGATACATTGGATTACTTGGAGGTTTTGTCATAGCTCATTCAGTCTCAAATGTTGTCACAATATATAAAATTGAGCTAGCTTAACTTGGGCGTTGGCTTCGTGTCATTCTGAACTCTAAATCAAAAGTTACGGACGATTTAGTGCATACATGTCAAGTTGATCGGAGAGTTAAAATGATAATTATAAACTGATCATTGGTCCTCTTTAAGTAAAAGCTAATAAATGTAGCATAATGCATGGTATCACGCAGTTTGGGATATATTCGATTACTTGGAGGCTTTGTCATAGCTATTTTGGATTTAAATTTTGTCATTATATTGGAAAATGAGCTAGATTAACGTGGGCGTTGGATTTGTGTCATTTTGGACTCTAAATCAAAAATTGCGGACGATTTAGTGCAGACATGTCAAGTTGATCAGCTAGTTAAAATGATCATTCTAAACTTATCATTGGTGCTCCATAAGTAAAAGCGTATAAATGAAGTATAATGCATGACATCACGCAGTTTGGGATACATTGGATTACATGGAGGCTTTTTCAAAGTGTATTTTGGTCTTAATTATATCACAATAGGAAAATTGAGCTAGCTTAACCTGGGCATTCGATTCATGTCATTTCAAACTGTAAATCAAAAGTTATAGACGATTTAGTGCGGACATGTCAAGTTGATCGACGGGTTGAAGTGATCATTCTAAACTTCTCATTGGTGCTCCTTCAGTAAAAGCGTATAAATGAAGCATAATGCATAGAATCACGCTAGTTAAAATGATCCATTTAAACTAATCATTGGTGGTCCTTGAGTAATGGATGACATCACACAATTTCAAATAGTTTGGATTACTTGGAGGCTTTGTCATAGTGTATTTTGGTTTTAAATTTTGTCACAACATAAAAAATTGAACTAGCTTAACGTGGGCGTTGGATTCGTTTCATTTTGAACTCTATATCAAAGGTTATGGATGATTTAGTGTGGACATTTCAAGTTGATCGGCCAGTTAAACGATCATTCTAAACTGATCATTGGTGCTCGTTCAGTAAAAGCGTATAAATGAAGCATAATGCATGGCATCACTCAGTTTGGGATACATTGGATTACTTTGGAGGCTTTGTTGTAGCTCATTTAGTCTAAAATGTTGTCACAGTATAGAAAATTGAACTAGCTTAATGTGGGCATTGGTTTTGTGTTATTCTTAACTCTAAATAAAATGTTACAGAAGATTTAGTGCGTATATGTCGAGTTGATCGGCCAGTTAAAATGATAATTATAAATTGATCTTTGGTCCTCCTTAAGTAAAAGCTAAGAAATGTAGCATAATGCATGGCATCATGTAGTAGGGGATAGATTCGGTTACTTGGAGGATTTGTCGTAGCTATTTTGGACTTAAATTTTTGTCACCATATTGGAAAATGAGCTAGATTAACGTGGGCGTTGGATTTGTGTCACTTTGAACTCTAAATAAAAAATTACAGACAATTTAGCGCGGACATGTCAAGTTGATAGGCCAGTTAAAATGATCATTTTGAATTGATCATTAGTGCTCCTTGAGTAAAGGGTTATAAATGAAGCATAATGCATGGCATCACGCAGTTTGGAATTGTTTGGATTACTTGGAGGCTTTGTCGTAGTGTATTTCGGTCTTAATTTTATCACAATATAAAATATTGAGCTACCTTAACGTGGATGTTGGATTCGTGTCATTTTGAACTATAAATCAAACGTTATGGATGATTTAGTGCGGACATGTCAAGTTGATTAGCCAGTTAAATGATCATTCTAAACTGATCATTTGTGCTTCTCAACTAAAAGCGTATAAACGAAGCATAATGCGTGGCATCACGCAGTTTGGGATACATTGGATTACTTGGAGGCTTTTCGGTTGCTCTTTCAGTCTCAAATTTTGTCAGAATACTTGGAGGCTTTGCTGTAGCTCATTCAGTATCAAATGACATCACAATATAAAATATTGAGCTAGCTTAACGTGGTCATTGACTTTGTGTCATTCTGAACTGTAAATGAAATGTTACGGACGATTTAGTGCGAACATGTCAAGTTGATCGGGCAGTTAAGATGATAATTCTAAATTGATCATTGGTGCTCCTTAAATAAAAGCTAATAAATGTAGCATAATGCATGACATCACGCAATTCAGGATTGATTGGATTACTTGAAGGCGTTGTCATAGCTATTTTGGACTTAAATTTCTGTCACAATATTAAAAAATAAGCGAGATTAACGTGGGCGTTGGATTTGTGTCATTTTGAACTCTAAATCAAAAATTATGGACAATTTTGTCCGTACATGTCAAGTTTATAGACCAGTTAAAATGATCATTTTAAACTGATTACTGGTGCTCCTTGCGTAAAGGCTTATAAATGAAGAATAATGCATGTAATCACGCAGTTTGGAATAGTTTGGATTACTTGGAGGCTTTTTCGTATTGTATTTCGGTCATAATTATATCACAACATAAAAATTGAGCTAGATTAACGTGGGCGTTGGATTCGTTTCATTTTGAACTCTAAATCAAAGGTTATGGATGATTTAGTGCGGACATTTCAAGTTGATCGGCCAGTTAAATGATCATTCTAAACTGATCATTGGTGCTCGTTCAGTAAAAGCGTATAAATGAAGCATAATGCATGGCAGCACTCAGTTTGGGATACATTGGATTACTTGGAGGCTTTGTCATAGCTCATTCAGTCTCAAATGTTGTCAGAGTATAGAAAATTGAGCTAGCTTAACGTGGGCATTGGTTTTGTGTTATTCTTAACTCTAAATCCAAAGTTACAGACGATTTAGAGCGTACATGTCAAGTTGATCGGCAAGTTAAAATGATAATTATAAATTGATCATTGGTCTCCTTAAGTAAAAGCTAATAAATGTAGAATAATGCATGACATCACGTAGTTTGGGATAGATTGGATTACTTGGAGGGTTTAACATAACTATTTTGGACTTAAATTTTGTCACAAAATTAATAAATGAGCTAGATTATCGTGGGCGTTGGATTTGTGTCATTTTGAACTCTAAATCTAAAATTATGAACGATTTAGTGCGGACATGTAAAGTTGATCGGCTAGTTAAAATTATCATTCTGAACTGATCATTGGTGCTCCTTGAGTAAAGGGTTATAAATGAAGCATAATGCATGGCATCACACAGTTTGGAATAGTTTGGATTACTTGGAGGCTTTGTCGTAGTGTATTTCGGTCTTAATTTTATCACAACATAGAAAATTGAGATAGCTTAACGTGGACGTTGGATTCGTGTCATTTTGAACTCTAAATCAATAGTTATGAAGGATTTAGTGCGGACATGTCAAGTTGATCGGCCAGTTAAATGGTCATTCTAAGCTGCTCATTGGTGCTCCTTCAGTAAAAGCGTATAAATGAAGCATAATGCATGGCATCACGCAGTTTGGGATACATTGGATTACTTGGAGGCTTTTTCGTAGCTCCTTCAGCCTCAAATTTTGTCAGAATACTTGGAGGCTTTGCTGTAGCTCATTGAGTCTCGAATGTTATCATAATATAAAAAATTGAGGTATCTTAATGTGGGCACTAGCTTTATGTCATTCTGATCTCTAAATCAAAAGTTACGTACGATTTAGTGCAAACATGTCAAGTTGATCGGCCTGTTAAAATTATAATTCTGAATTAATTATTGGTGCTCCATAAATAAATGCTAATAAATGTAGCATAATGCATGGCATCACGCAATTTGGGATTGATTGGATTACTTGGAGGCTTTGTCGTAGCTATTTTGGACTGAAATTTTGTAACAATATTAATAAATGATCTAGATTAACGTGGGAATTGGATTTGTGTCATTTTGAACTCTAAATCAAAAATTACGGATAATTTAGTGCAGACATGTCAATTTGATAGGCCACTTAAAATGATCATTCTGAACTGATCATTGGTGGTCCTTGAGTAAAGGGTTATAAATGAAGCATAATGCATGACATCACACAGTTTGGAATATTTTTCATTACTTGGAGGCTTTCTTATATCTATTTCGGTCTTAATTTCATCACAACATAGAAAATTGAACTAGATTAACGTGCACGTTGGATTCGTGTCATTTTGAACTCTAAATCAAAAGTTATGGATGATTTAGTGCGGACATGTCAAGTTGATCGGCCAGTTAAATGATCATTCTAAGCCGATCATTGGTGCTCTTTCAGTAAAAGCGTATAAATGAAGCATAATGCATGGCATCCCGCAGTTTAGGATACATTGGATTACTTGGAGGGTTTTTCGTTGCTCATTCAGTCTCAAATGTTGTCACAATATAAAAAATTGAGGTAGCTTAACGTGGGCATTGGCTTCGTGTCATTCTGAACTCTAAATCAAAAGTTACGGACGATTAAGTGCAAACATGACAAGTTGATCGGCCAGTTAAAATGATAAATCTAAAGTGATCATTGGTGCTCCATAAATAAAAGCTAATAAATGTAGCATAATGCATGGCATCACGCAATTTGGGATTGACTGGATTACTTGGAGGCTTTGACGTAGCTATTTTGGACTTAAATTTTGTCACAATGTTAAAAAATGAGCTAGATTAGCGTGGGCGTTGGATTTGTGTCATTTTGAACTCTAAATAAAAAATTACAGACAATTTAGCGCGGACATGTCAAGTTGATAGGCTAGTTAAAATGATCATTCTGAACTGATCATTGGTGCTCCTTGAGTACAGGGTTATAAATGAAGTATAATGCATGGCATCACGCAGTTTGGAATAATTTGGATTACTTAGAGTCTTTCTTGTAGCTATTTTGGTTTCAAATTTTCTCACAATCTAGAAAATTAGGCTAGCTTAACGTGGGCGTTGGATTCGTGTCATTTCGAACTCTAAATCAAAAGTTACATACAATTTAGTGCGGATATTTCAAGTTTATAGGCCAGTTGAATGGTCATTCTAAACTGATCATTGGGTCTCCTTCAATAAAAGATTACAAAGGAAGCATAACGCATGGCATCACGCTGTTTGGGATAAATTTGATTACTTCGAGGCTTTTCCATAGCTTATTCAGTCTCAAATATTGTCACAAATAGAAAATTGAGCTAGCTTAACGTAGGCATTGGATTCATTACATTCTGAACTCAAAATCAAAAGTTACAGACGATTTGGTGCGACATGTCAAGTTGATTGACGGGTTAAAATGATCATTCTAAACTTATCATTGGTGCTCCTTCAGTAAAGGCTTATATATGAAGCAAAATGCATGGCATCACGCAAATTGGAATAGTTTGGATTACTTGGACACTTTGTTGTAGTATATTTTGGTCTCAAATTTCGTCACAATATAGAAACTTGAGCCAGCTTAACGTGGGCATCGGATTCGTGTCATTTCGAACTCTAAATCAAAAGTTGCAATCGATTTAGTGCGGACATGCCAAGTTGATCAACCAATAAATGATCATTCTAACCTAATCATTTGTTCTCCTTGTGTAAAGGGTTATAAATGAAGTATAATGCATAGCATCACACAGTTTGGGATACATTGGATTACTTTGAGGCTTTTTTCCTATCTCTTACAATCTCTAATGGTGTAACAATATGGAAAATTGAGCTAGCTTAATGTGGGCTTTGGACTCATGTTATTTCGAGCTTTAAATCAAAAGTTAAAGACGATTTAGTGCGGACATGTCAAGTTAATATGCCAGTTAAAATGATCATTTTAAACTAATTATTTGTGCTCCTTGCGTAAAGGCTTATAAATGAAGCATAATCATGGCATCACTCCGTTTGGAATAGTTTGGATTACTTGGAGGCTTTGTCCTAGTGTATTTCAGTCTTAATTATAACACAACATAGAAATTTGAGCTAGCTTAACATGGTCATTGGATTCGTTTCATTTTCAACTCTAAATCAAAGTTATGGATGATTTAGTGCGGAAATTTCAAGTTGATCCGCTAGTTAAATGATCATTTTAAATTGATCATTGCTTCTCCTTCAGTAAAAGTTTATAAATGAAGCATAATACATGGCATCACGTAGTTTGGGATACATTGGATTACTTGGAGGCTTTGTCGTAGCGCATTCAGTCTCAAATCCTGTCGCGGTATAGAAAATTGAGCTAGCTTAACATGGGCATGGGTTTCATGTCATTCTGAACTCTAAATCAAAAGTTACGGACAATTTAGTGCATACATGTCAAGTTGATCAGCCAGTTAAATTGATAATTCTAAATTGATCATTGGTCCTCGTTAAGTAAAAGCTAATAAATGTATCATAATGCATGACATCACGCAGTATGGGATAGATTGGGTTACTTGGAGGCTTTGTCATATCTATTTGGACTTAAATTTTGTTACAATATTGGAAATGAGCTATATTAATGTGAGCGTTGGATTTGTGTCATTTTGAACTCTAAATCAAAAATTACAGACGATTTAGTATGTACATTTCAAGTTGAACGGCAAGTTAAAATGATCAATCTTAACTGATCTTTGGTGCTCCTTGAGTAAAGGGTTATAAATGAAGCATAATGCATGGCATCACGCTGTTTGGAAGAGTTTAGATTACTTGGAGGCTTTGTCATAGTGTATTTCGGTCTTAATTTTATCACAACATATAAAATTGAGCTAGCTTAACGTGTACGTTGGATTCGTGTCATTTTGAACTCTAAATCAAAAGTTATGGATGATTTACTGCGGATATGTCAAGCTGATCGGTCAGTTAAATGATCATTCTAAGCTGATCATTGGTGCTCCTTCAGTAAAAGCATATAAATGAACCATAACGCATGGCATCACGTATTTTGTGATACATTGGATTACTTGGAGGCTTTTTTTGTAGCTCTTTCAGTCTCCAATATTGTCAGAATACTTGGAGGCTTTGTCGTAGCTCATTCAGACTCAAATGTCGTCACAACATAAAAAATTGAGATAGCTTAACGTGGCCATTGGCTTCATGTCATTCTGAACTCTAAATCAAAAGTTACGGACGATTTAGTGTGGACATGTCAAGTTGATCGGCTAGTTAAAATGATAATTTTAAATTGATCATTGGTGCTCCTTAAATAAAAGCTGATAAATGTAGCATAATGCATGGCATCACACAGTTTGCGATAGATTGGATTACTTGGAGGTTTTGTCGTAGCTATTTTGGACTTAAATTTTGTCACAATATTAAAAATGAGCTAGATTAACATGGGCGTTGGATTTCTGTCATTTTGAACTCTAAATAAAAAATTACGGACAATTTAGTGCGGACGTGTCAAGTTGACAGGCCAGTTAAAATGATCATTCTGAACTGATCATTGGGGCTCCTTGAGTAAAGGGTTATAAATGAAGCATAATGCATGGCATCACGCAGTTTGGAATAGTTTGGATTACTTGGAGGCTTTGTTGTAGCTATTTTGGTATCAAATTTTCTCACAATCTAGAAAATTGAGCTTGCTGGGCGTTGGATTCATGTCATTCTGAACTATAAATTAAAAGTTACGGACGATTTAGTGCGGATATGTCAAGTTAATCGGCCTATTAAGATTACCATTCTAAACTGATCATTGGGGATCCTTGAGTAAAGGCTTACAAATGAAGCATAATGCATGGCATCATGCAGTTTGGTATACATTGGATTACTTCGAGGCTTTTTCATAGCTCTTTTAGTCTCAAATGTTGTCATGATATGCAAAATTGAGCTTTATTAACGTGGGCATTGGATTCGTTTCATTTTGAATTCGAAATCAAAAGTTATGGACGATTTAGTGCGGACATGTCAAATTGATCGGCAAGTTAAAATGATCATCCTAGACTGATCATTGGTGCTGGTCAAGTAAACGCGTATAAATGAAACATAATGCATGGCATAACACATTTTTGGATACATTGGATTACTTGGAGGCTTTTTCGTAGCTATTTCTGTCATAAATGTTGTCACAATATGGAAAATTGAGCTAGCTTAACATGGGCGTAGGACTCATGTCATTTTGAGCTCTCATTCAAAAGTTAAAGACGATTTAGTGCGGACATGTCAAGTCGTTCGGGCAGTTAAAATGATCATTCCAAACTAATCGTTGGTGCTCTTTGAGTAAAGGATTATAAATGAAGCATAATGCATGGCATTACGCTATTTGGGATACATTGGATTACTTGGAGGCATTTTCGTAGCTGTTTTAATCTCAAATGGTGTCGCAATATGAAAAATCGAGCTAGCTTAACCTGGGCATGATACTCATGTCATTTTGAGCTAGAAATCAAAAGTTAAAGACGGTTTAGTGCGCACATCTTAAGCTGATCAGCTGATTAAAATGATCATTCTAAACTGATCATTCGTGCTCCATGAGTAAAGGCTTATAAATGAAGCATAATGCATGGCATAATGCAATTTGGGATACATTGGATTACTTGGAGTATTTTTCGTAGCTCTTTCAGTCCCAAATGTTGTCACAATATGGCAAATTGAGCTAGTTTAACGTGAGCGTTGGATTCGTATCATTCTGAATTCTAAATCAAAAGTTACGGACAATTTGGTGCAGACATTTCAAGTTGATCGACCAGATAAAATGATCATTCGTAACTGATCATAAAGTTGGAGGCTTTTCCGTTGCTATTTCGGTTATAAATTTTGTCACAATATTAAAAATTCAGCAAGCTTTGATTGGGCGTTGGATTCGTGTCGTTCTTAACTATGAATGAATTCAAATAACACTTTTTGGCTTTCCTGATCAGAACTACTTTATTTTTAGTATCGAGAAAAAAGGTATTCCGATTTTGATCGAGTGAATACATATAAATGGATGGATAAACAAAGTTTTCTTTATTCAAGAAAAAAAAAGTTAAAGACGATTTAGTGCATACATGTCAAGTTGATCGGCCAGTTAAATTGATCATTGTAAGCTGATTAGTGGTGCTCATTAATCAAAGGTTTACAAATGAAGCATAATGCTTGGCATCACACAGTTTGGGATGGATTGGATTACTTGGAGGCTTTGTCATAGCTATTTCGGTGTTAAATTTTGTCACAATACTTAAAATTGAGCTAGCTTAACGTGAACGTTGTATTCCTGTCATTCTAAACTCTAAATCAAAAGTTACGAACGATTTAATGTGGACATATCAAGTTGATCGGCCCATTAAAATGATCATTCTAAACGGATCATTGGTGCAACTTGAGTAGTGGCTTATAAATGAAGCATAATGCATGGCATCATGCAGTTTGGGATACATTGGATTACTTTGAGGCTTTGTCGTAGCTCTTTCAGCCTCAAATATTGTCACAATATGGAAAATTGAGCTAGTTTAACGTGGGTGTTGGATTCATGTCATTTTGCGCTCTAAATCAAAAGGTAAAGACGATTTAGTGTGGACATGTAAAGTTGATCAGCTAGTTAAAATGATCATTCTAAACTGATCATTGGTGCTCCTTGAGTAAAGGCTTATAATTGAAGCATAATGCATCGCATCACGCAATTGGGGATACATTGGATTATTTGGAGGCTTTTCCATTGCAGTTTCAGTCTTAAATTTTGTCACAATATAGAAAATTGATCTAGATTAACTTGGGCGTTGGATTCGTGTCATTGTGAACTCTGAGTCAAAAGTTAATGATGATTTAGTGCGTACATGTCAAGTTAATCGGCCAGTTAAATTGATTATTCTAAACTGATCATTGGTGCTCCTTGAGTAACGGTGTATAAATAAAGTATAATGCATGGCATCAGACAATTTGGGATAAATTGGATTACTTGGAGGCCTTGTCATCACTATTTCAGTCTAAAATTATATCACAATATAGAAAATTGAGCTAGCTTTACTTGGGCATCTGAATCATGTCATTTTGAACTCTTAATGAATTCAAATAAAACTTTTTTGCTTTCCTGATCGGTACTACTTTTTTCAGTATCGACAAAAAAAGGTATTCCGATTATGATGGAGTGAATACATATAAATGAATGGATTAAAAACAATTTTCTTTATTCGAGGAAAAGAAAAGTTAAAGACGATTTAATGCATACATGTCAGGTTTATCGACCAGTTAAATTGATCTTTTTAACTTGATCACTGGTGGTCATTAAGAAAAGGTTTACAAATGAAGCATAATGTTTTGCATCACACAGTTTGGGTTATATTGGATTACTTGGACACTTTTTCAAAGCTATTTCGGTCTTACATTTTGTCACAATATAGAAAATTGAGCTAGCTTAATGTAGGGATTTTATTCGTGTCATTCTAAACTCTAAATCAAAAGTTACGGACGATTTGGTGCAAACATATAAAGTTGATCGGCAAGTTAAAATGATCATTCTAAATGGATCATTCGTTCTCCTTGAGTAAAGGCTTATAAATAAAGAATAATGCATGGCATCACGCAGTTTGGGATACATTGGATTACTTTGAGGCTTTGTCGTAGCTCTTTCAGCCTCAAATGTTGTCACAATATGGAAAAGTGAGCTAGCTTAACGTGGGCGTTGGATTCATGTCATTTTGAGCTCTAAATTAAAAGTTAAAGACGATTTAGTGAGGAAATGTCAAGCTGATAGCTAGTTAAAATGAACATTCTAAACTGACCATCGGTGCTCATTGAGTAAAGGCTTATAAATGAAGCATAATGCATGGCATCGCACAGTTTGGGATACATTGGATTACTTTGAGGCTTTGTCGTAGCTCTTTCAGTCTCAAATGTTATCACAATATGGAAAATTGAGCTAGATTAACGTGGGTGTTGGATTCATATCATTCTTACATCTGAGTCAAAAGTTAAAAACGATTTAGTGCGTACATGTCAAGTTAATCGACAAGTTAAATTGATCATTCTGAACTGATCGTTGGTGCTCCTTGAGTAATAGCATATAAATCAAGCATAATGGATGACATCAGACAGTTTGGGATAGATTGGATTACTTGTATGCTTTGTCGTTGTTATTTAAGTGTAAAATTTTATCCCAATATAGAAAATTGAGCTACGTTTACTTGAGCGTTGGATTCGTGTCATTCTGAACTATGAATGAATTCAAATAACACTTTTTTGCTTTCCTGATTTGTACTACTTTGTTTTCAGTATCGACAAAAAACGGTTTTCAGATTTGGATCGAGTGAATACATATAAATTGATGGAAAAAAAGTTTTCTTTATTCCTGGAAAAAAAGTTAAAGACGATTTAGTGCATACATGTCACGTTGATTGGGCAGTTAAATTGATCATTCCAGTCTGATCACTGGTGCTCATTAAGCAAAGGTTTACAAATGAAGCATAATGCTTGGCATCATGAAGTTCGGGATATATTGGATTACTTGGAGGCTTTTTCATAGCTATTTTGGTCTTAAATTTTGTCACACTATAGAAAATTGAGCTAGCTTAATGTGGGCGTTGTATTCGTGTCATTCTAAACTCTTAATCAACAGTTCCGGAAGATTTAGTGCGGACATATCAAGTTGATCGCCCAGTTAAAATGATCTTCCTAAACGTATCATTGGTGCTAGTTGAGTAAACGCTTATAAATTTAGCATAATGCATGACACCACGTAGTTTGGGATACATTGGATTACAGTGAGGCTTTGTCATAGCTCTTTCAGTCTCAAATGTTGTCACAATATCTAAAGTTGAGCTACTTTAATGTGGATGTTGGATTCATGTCATTCTAAAGTCATAGTTAAAAGTGAAATACGATTTAGTGCGTACATGTGAAGTTAATCGGCCAGTTAAATTGATCATTCTAAACTGATCATTGGTGCTCCTTGAGTAACGACGAATAAATCAAACATAATGCATGGCATCAGGCACTTTAGGATAGATTGGAATCCTTGGAGGCTTTGTCGTCGCTAATTAAGTCTAAAATTTTATCACAATATAGAAAATTGACATAGCTTTACTTGGGAGTCTGATTCGTGTCATTCTGAACTCTGAATGAATTCAAACAACACTTTTTTGCTTTCCTGATTGGTACTACTTGTTTTTCGGTATCGACAAAAAAATGTATTCCGATTTTGATGGAGTGAATACATATAAATGGATGGATACAAAAAAATTTTCTTTATTCCAGGAAAAGAAAAGTTAAAGACGATTTAGTGCATACATGTCAGGTTTATCATCCAGTTAAATTGAACATTTTAACTTAATCACTAGTGGTCATTAAGAAATGGTTTAAAAATGAAGCATAATGTTTGGCATCACGCAGTTTGGCATAGATTGGATTTCTTAGACGCTTTTTCGTAGCTATTTCGGTCTTACATTTTGTCACAATATAGAAATTTGAGCTAGCTTAAGGTAGGCATTTTATTCGTGTCATTCTAAACTCTAAATCAAAAGTTACAGACGATTTAGTGCAAACATATCAAGTTGATCGGCAAGCTAAAATGATCAATCTAAATGGATCATTGGTGCTCCTTGAGTAAAGGCTTATAAATGAAGCATAATGCATGGCATCACGCAGTTTGGGATACATTGGATTACTTTGAGGATTTGTCGTAGCTCTTTCACCCTCAAATGTTGTCACAATATGGAAAATTGAGCTAGATTAACGTGGGCGTTGGATTCATGTCATTTTGAGCTCTAAATTAAAAGTTAAAGACGATTTAGTGCAGAAATGTCATGTTGATCAGATAGTTAAAATGATCATTCTAAACTGATCATTGGTGCTCATTGAGTAAAGGCTTATACATGAAGCATAATATATGGTATCATGCAGTTTGGGATACATTGGATTACTTTGATACTTTGTCGTAGCTCTATCAGTCTCAAATGTTATCACAATATGGAAATTGAGCTTTTTTAACATGGGTGTTGGATTCATGTCATTCTGACCTCTGAGTCAAAAGTTAAAAACGATTGAGTACGTACATGTCAAGTTAATCGGCAAGTTAAATTGATCATTCTGAACTGATCATTGGTGCTCCTTTAGTAATAGCATATAAATCAATCATAATGGATGGCATCAGACAGTTTGGGATAGATTGGATTACTTGTGGGCTTTGTCGTCAATATTTCAGTGTAAAATTTATCACAATATAGAAAATTGAGTTAGCTTTACTTGGGCGTTGTATTCGTGTCATTCTGAAATTTGAATGAATTTAAATAACACTTTTTTTGCTTTCCTGATCAGTACTACTTTGTTTTCAGTATTTAAATCTAAAGTAGTACTGATCAGGAAAGCAAAAAAAGTGTTATTTCAATTCATTTAAATCTCAGAATAGACAAAAAAACGGGTTTCAGATTTGGACAAGCGGGTACATATAAATTGATGGAAAAAAAGGTTTCTTTATTCATGGAAAAAAGTTAAAAACGATTTAGTGCATACATGTCACATTGATCGGGCAGTTAAATTGAATATTCTAATCTGATCACTGGTGCTCATTAAGCAAAGGTTTACAAATGAAGCATAATGCTTGGCATCACACAGTTTGGGATACATTGGATTACTTGGAGGCCTTGTCATAGCTATTTCAGTCTTAAATTTTGTCACTATATAGAAAATTGAGCTAGCTTAACGTGGGCATTGTATTCGTGTCATTCTAAACTCTTAACCAACAATTACGGAAGATTTAGTGCAGACATATCAAATTGATCGCCCAGTTAAAATGATCTTGCTAAACGGATCATTGGTGCTACTTGAGCAAAACGCTTATAAATGAAGCATAATGCATGACACCACGCAGTTTGGGATACATTGGATTACTTTGAGGCTTTGTCATAGCTCTTTCAGTCTCAAATGTTATCACAATATCTAAAATTGAACTAGTTTAATGTGGGTGTTGGATTCATGTCATTCTGAACTCTGAGTTAAAAGTTAAATACGATTTAGTGCGTACATGTGAAGTTAATCGGCCCGTCAAATTGATCATTATAAACTGATCATTAGTGCTCTTTGAGTAACGGCATATAAATCAAGCATAATGCATGGCATCAGGCACTTTAGGATTAATTAGTTGGAGGCTTTGTCGTCGCTAATTCAGTCAAAAATTTTATCACAATATAGAAAATTGAGATAGCTTTACTTTGGAGTTGGATTCGTGTCATTCTGAACCCCGAATGAATTCAAATAACACTTTTTTTCTTTCCTGATCGGTACTACTTTGTTTTCAATATCGACAAAAAAAGGTTTTCCTATTTGGATCGAGTGAATACATATAAATTGATGGAAAAAAGTTTTCTTTATTCCAAGAAAAAAAGTTAAAGACGATTTAGTTCATACATGTCAGATAGATCGGCCTGTTAAATTGATCATTCTAATCTGATCACTGATGCTCATTAAGCAAAGGTTTACGAATGAAGCATAATGCTTGGCATCACGCAGTTTGGGATAGATTGGATTACCTGAAGGCTTTGTCATAGCTATTTCTGTCTTAAATCTTGTCACAATATAGAAAATTAAGCTAGCTTAACATGAGTGTTGTATTCATGTCATTCTAAACTCTAATTCAACAGTTATGGACGATTTAGTGCGGACATATCAAGTTGATCGGCCAGTTAAAATAATCATTCTAAACGGATCATTGGTGCTACTTGAGTAAAGGTTTATAAATGAAACATAATGCATGGCATCACACAGTTTGGGATACACTGCATTATATTTAGGCTTTATCATAGCTCTTTCCGTCTCAAATGTTGTCACAATATGGAAAATTAAGCTAGTTTAACGTGGGTGTTAGATTCATGTCAATTTGAACTCTGAGTCAAAAGATGAAGACGATTTAGTGCATACATATCAAGTTAATCGGCCAGTTAAATTGATCATTCTAAACTGATCATTGGTGGTCCTTGAGTAACGGCATATAAATCAAGCATAATAGATGGCATCAGACAATTTGGGAAAGATTGGATTACTTGTAGGCTTTGTCGTCGTTATTTCAGTCTAAAATTTTATCACAATATAGACAATTGAGCTAGCTTTACTTGGGTGTTGGATTTGTGTCATTCTGAACTCTGAATGAATTCAAATAACACTTTTTTGCTTTCCTGATCGGTACCACTTTGTTTTCAGTATCGACAAAAAATGATCATTCTAAACGTATCATTTGTGCTCCTTGAGTAAATTCTTAAAAATGAACCATAATGCATGGGATCACACAGTTTAGGATACATTGGCTTATTTGAGGCTTTTTTGTAGTTCTTTCCGTCTCAAATGTTGTCACAATATGAAAAATTGAGCTAGCATAACGTGGGCGTTGGATTCATGTCATTTTGAGCTCAAAATTAAAAGTTAAACACGATTACTGCAGAAATGTCAAGTTGATCAGCTAGTTAAAATGATCATTCTAAATGGCTCATTGGTGCTTCTTGAGTACATGCTTATAAATGAAACATAATGCATGCCATCACGCAGTTTGGGATACATAGGACTACTTTGAGGCTTTTTCTTAGTTCTTTCAGCCTCAAATGTTGTCACAATATGAACAATTTGAATTCATGTCATTTTGAGATCTAAATTAAAAGTTAAAGATGATTTAGTGCGGAAATGTCAAGTTGATCAGCTAGTTAAAATGATCATTCTAAACTGATAATTGGTGGTCCTTGAGTAAAGGCTTATAAATGAAGCATAATGGATGGCATCATGGAATTTGGGATACATTGGATTACTTGGAGGCTTTGCTGTAGCTATTTTGGTCTTAAATTTCGTCCCAATATAGAAAATTGTGCAAGCTTAACTTAGGCGCTGGATTTGTGTCATTCTGAACTCTTAGACAAAAGTTAGTGACGATTTAGTGCGTACGTGTCAAGTTGATCGGCCAGTTAAATGGATCATTCTAAACTGATCATTGGTGCTCCTTGGGTAACGGCGTATAAAAAAGGATAATGCACGACATTACGGAGTTTGGGATAGATTGGATTATTTGGAGTCTTTGTCGTTGCTATTTAGTCTAAAATTTTATTACAACATAGAAAATTGAGCTAGCTTTACATGAGCGTTAGATTCTTGTCATTGTGAGCTCTGAGTCAAAAGTTAAAGACGATTTAGTGCGTACATTTCAAGTTAATCGGCCTGTTAAATTGATCATTCTAAACTGATCATTGGTGCTCCTTGAGTAAGGGCGTATAAATCAAGCATACTGCATGCCATCAGGTAGTTTGGGATATATTGGATTACTTGGAGGCTTTGTCGTTGCTATTTCAGTCCAAAATGTTATCACAATATTGAAAAATGAGCTAGCTTTACTTGGGCGTTGGATTCGTGTCATTCATAACTCTGAATGAGTTCAAATAAACTTTTTTGCTTTCCTGATTGGTACTACTTTCTTTTCAATATCGACAAAAAAGATATTCCGATTTGGATCGAGTGAATACATATAAATGGATTGATAAAAAAAAATTTCTTTATTCCAGGAAAAAAAAAGTTAAATATGATTTAGTGCGTCCATGTCAAGTTGATCCGACATTTAAATTGATCATTCTAAGCTGACCATTGATGCTCATTAAGAAAAGGTTTACAAATGAAGCATAATGTTTGGCATCATGCAGTTTGGGATATATTGGGTTTCTTGGAGGCTCTATCGTAGCTATTTTGGTCTTAAATTTATTCACAATATAGAAAATTGAGCTAGCTTAACGTAGGCGTTGTATTGGTGTCATTCTAAACTATAAATCAAAAGTTACGGATGATTTAGTACAAACATATCAAGTTCATCGGCCAGTTAATATGATCATTGTAAACGGATCATTGGTACTCCTTGAGTAAAGGCTTATAAATGAAGCATAATGCATGGCAACATGCAGTTTGGGTTTCATTGGATTACTTTTAGGCTTTTTCGTAGCTCTTTATTCCTCAAATGTTGTCACAATATGGAAAATTGAGCTAGATTAATGCGGGCATTGGATTCATGTCATTTTGAGCTCTAAATTAAAAGTTAAAGATGATTTAGTGTGGACTTGTCAAGTTTATCATCTAGTTAAAATGATCAATCTAAACTGATCATTGGTTCTCCTTGAGTAAAGGCTTATAAATGAAGCATAATGCATGGCATCACGCAATTTGGGATACATTGGATTACTTGGAGGCTTTGCTGTAACTATTTTGGTTTTAAATTTTGTCACAATATAGAAAAATGAGCTAGCTTAACTTGGGCGTTGGATTCCTGTCATTGTAAACTCTGGGTCATAAGTTAAAGACGATTTAGTGCGTACATGTCAACTTAATCGGCCTGTTAAATTAGTCATTCTAAACTGATCATTGGTGTTCCTTAAGTAACAATGTATATATCAAGCATAATGCATAACATGAGGTAGTTTGGGATAGATTAGCTTACTTGGAGGCTTTGTCGTTGCTATTTCAGTCTAAATTTTTATCGCATTATAGAAAATTGAGCTAGCTTTACTTAGGCGTTTGATTCATGTCATTCCGAACTCTGATCCAAAAGTTAAAGACGATTTAGTACATACATGTCAAGTTATTTGGCCGGTTAAATTGATCATTTAAAACTGATTATTGGTGCTCCTTGAATAACGGCGTATAAATCAAGCGCAATGCATGGCATCAAGCAATTTGGAATAGATTTGATTACTTATAGGCTTTGTCATCAATAATTCAGTCTAAAATTTTATCACAATAGAGAAAATTGAACTAGATTTAATTGGTCGTTGGATTTGTGTCATTCTGACCTCTGAATGAATTCAAGTAACACATTTTTGCTTCCCTGATCAGTACTACTTTGTTTTCAGTATCAACTAAAAAAGGAATTCCGATTTGGATTGAATGAATACATATAAATGGATGGATAAAATATGTTTTCTTTATTCCAGGAAAAAAGGTTAAAGACGATTTAGTGCATACATGTATAATTGATCGGCCAGTTAAATTGATCATTCTAAGCTGATCAATGGTGCTCATTAAGAAAAGGTTTACAAATGAAGCATAATGCTTGGCATCACGCAGTTTGGGATATATTGGATTACTTGGAGGCATAGTCATAGCTATTTCGGTCTTAAATTTTGTCATAATATGGAAAATTGAGCTAGCTTAACACAGTCGTTGTATTCGTGTCATTCTAAACTCTAAACCAAAAGTTACGGACGATTTAGTGTGGACATATCAAGTTGATCGGCCAGTTAAAATGATCATTCTAAACAGATCAATAGTACTGCTTGAGTAAAGGCTTATAAATGAAGCATAATGCATGGCATCACGCAGTTTGGGATACATTGGATTACTTTGACGCTTTGTCGCAGCTCTTTCAGTTCAAATGTTGTCAGAATATGGAATATTGAGCTAGCTTAACGTGGGCGTTGGATTCATGTTGTTTTGAGCTCTAAATTAAAACTTAAAGACAATTTAGTGTGGGCATGTCAAGTTCATCAGCTAGTTAAAATGATCATTCTAAACTGATCATTGGTGCCCGTTCAGTAAAGGCTTATAAATGAAGCATAATGCATGGCCCCACGCAGTTTGGGATACATTGGATTACTTGGACACTTTTCCATAGCTATTTTGGTCTTAAATTTCATCACAATGTAGAAAACTGACCAAACTTAAGTTAGGCGCTGGATTTGTGTCATTCTAAACTCTTAGTCAAAAGTTAACGATTTAGTGCGTACATGTCAAGTTGATCGGCCAGTTAAATTGATCGTTCTAAACTGATCATTGGTGCTCCTTGAGTAACTGCGTATAAAAAAGGATAATGCATGGCATCAGGCAGTTTGAGATAGATTGGATTATTAGGAGTCTTTGTCGTCACTATTTTAGTCTAAAACTTTATTACAACATAGAAAATTGAGCTAGCTTTACTTTGGCGTTCGATTCGTGTTATTCTAAACTCTGAATGAATTTTCAAATAACACTTTTTTGCTTGCCTGATCGATACTACTTTGTTTTCAGTATCGACAAAAAATGGAATTCCGATTTTGATAGAGTGAATACACATAAATGGATGGATAGAAAAAGTCTTCTTTATTCCAGGAAAAACAAAAGTGAAAGACGATTTAGTGAATACATGTCAAGTTGATGGGCCAGTTAAATTGATCATTCTAAGCTGATCATTGCTGCTCATTAAGAAAAGGTTTACAAATGAAGCATAATGCTCGGCATCATGCAGTTTGGGACACATTGGATTACTTGGAGGCTTTGGCAAAACTATTTTGGTCTTAAATTTTGTCACAATAAGAAAATTGAGCTAGCTTAACGTGGGCGTTGTATTCGTGTCATTCTAAACTCTAAATCAAAAGTTACAGATGATTTAGTGCGGAGATATCAAGTTGATCGGCCAGTTAAAATGATTATTCTAAACGGATCATTGGTGCTTCTTGACTAAAGGCTTATAAATGAAGCATAATGCATGGCATCATGCAATTTGGGATACATTGGATTACTTTGAGGCTTTGTCGTAGCTCTTTCAATCTCAAATGTTGTCACAATATGGAAAATTGAGCTAGCTTAACATGGGTGTTGGATTCATGTCATTTTGCGCTCTAAATCAAAAATTAAAAAAGATTTAGTGCAGATATGTCATGCTGATCAGCTAGTTAAAACTATCATTCTAAATTGATCATTGGTGCCCCTTGAGTAAACGATTATCAATGAAGCATAATGCATGGCATCACACAATTTGGAATACATTGGATTACTTGGAGGCTTTGCCGTAACTATTTTGGTTTTAAATTTTGTCACAATATAGAAAATTGAGCTAGCTTAACTTGGGCGTTGGATTCCTGTCATTGTAAACTCTGAGTCATAAGTTAAAGACGATTTAGTGCGTACATGTCAACTTAATCGGCCTGTTAAATTAATCATTCTAAACTGATCATTGGTGTTCCTTAAGTAACAACGTATATAGCAAGCATAATGCATAACATGAGGTAGTTTGCGATATATTGAATTACTTGGAGGCTTTGTCGTTGCTATTTCAGTCTAAAGTTTTTTAACAATTTGGAAAATTGAGATAGCTTTACCTGGGAGTTGGATTCGTGTCATTCGGATCTTTGAATGAATTCAAATAACACTTATTTTCTTGCATGATTGGTACTATTTTTTTGTTTTCGGTATCGACAAAAAAGGAATTCCGTTTTGGATCGAGAGAATACATATAAACGGATGGATAAAAAAGTTTTCTTTATTCAAGGAAAAAAAGTTAAAGACGATTTAATAAATACATGTCAGGTTGATCGGCAAGTTCAATTGATCATTCCAAGCTGATCACTAGTTCTCATTAAACAAAGGTTTACAAACGAAGCATAATGCTTGGCATCATGCAGTTTGGGATAGATTGGATTACTTGGAGGCTTTGTCGTAGCCATTTTGGTATTAAATTTTGTAACAATATAGATATATGAGCTAGTTTAACGTGGGAGTTGTATTCTTGTCATTCGTGTCATTCCAAAACAAAATTTACATACGATTTAGTGCGGACATATCAAGTTGATCGGCAAGTTAAAATGATCTTTCTAAACATATCATTGGTGCTCCTTGAGTAAATGCTTATCAATGAAGCATAATGCATGGCAACACGCAGTTTTGGATACATTGGATTACTTTGAGGCTTTGTCGTACCTTTTTCAGTCTCAAATGTTGTCACAATATGGAAAATTGAGCTAGTTTAACGTGGGTGTTGGATTCATGTCATTCTGAACTCTGAATCACAAGTTAAAAACGATTTAGGGTGTACATGTCAAGTTAATCGGTCAGTTAAATTGAGCATTCTAAACTGATCATTGGTGCTACTTGAGTAACAGCCTATGAAAAAAGGTTAATGCATGGCATCAGGCAGTTTGGGATAGATTGGATTATTTAGAGTCTTTGTCGTCGCATTTTAGTGTAAAATATTATTACAACATAGAAAATTGAGCTAGCTTTACGAGGGCCTTGGATTCGTGTCATTCTAAACTCTGAATGAATTCAAATAACACTTTTTTCTTGTCTGGTCGGCACTACTTTGTTTTCGGTATCGACAAAAAAAGGAATTTTGATTTGGATCGAGAGAATACAAAAAAATGGATGGATAGAAAAAGTCTTCTTTCTTCCAGGAAAAAAAAGTTAAAGACGATTTAGTGCATACATTTCAAGTTAATCGGCCAGTTAAATTGATCATTCTAAGCTGATCACTGCTGCTCATTAAGAAAAGGTTTACATCACGCAGTTTGGGGTACATTGGATTACTTGAAGGCTTTGTCGTAGCTATTTTGGTCTTAAATTTTGTCAAAATACAGAAAATTGAGCTATCTTAACGTGGATGTTGTATTCGTATCATTCTGAACTCTTAATCAAAAGTTACAGGCGATTTACTGCGGACATATCAAGTTGATCGGTTAATTAAAATGATTATTCTAAAGGCTTATAAATGAAGCATAATGCGATTTGGGATACATTGGATTACTTTGAGGCTTTGTCGTAGCTCTTTTAGTCTCAAATGTTGTCGCAATATGGAAATTGAGCTAGCTTAAATTGGGGGTTGGATACGTGTCATTTTGAACTCTGTGTCAAAAGTTAAAGACGATTTTGTGCATACATGTCAAGTTAATCGTCCAGTTAAATTGATCATTCTAAACTGATCAATGGTTTTCCTTGAGTAACGGCGTATAAATCAAGCATAATGCATGGCATGAGGCAGTTTGGGATATATTGAATTACTTGGAGGCTTTGTCGTTGCTATTTCAGTCTAAAATTTTATCAAAATTTGGAAAAAATTGAGCTAGCTTTACTTTGGAGTTGGATTCGTGTCATTCGGATCTTTGAATGGATTCAAATAACACTTATTTGCTTGCATGATTGGTACTACTTTTTTGTTCTCGGTATCGACAAAAAAGGAATTCCGATTTGGATCGAGAGAATACATATAAACGGATGGATAAAAAAGTTTTCCTTATTCAAGGAATAAAAGTTAAAGACGATTTAATGAATACATGTCAGGTTGATCGGCGAGTTAAATTGACCATTCTAAGTAGATCACTGGTGCTCATTAAAGAAAGGTTTACAAATGAAGCATAATGCTTGGCATCATGCAGTTTGGGATAGATTGGATTACTTGGAGGCTTTGTCGAATCTATTTCGGTATTAAATTTTGTCACAATATAGAAATTTGAGCTACTTTAACGTGGGCATTGTATTCGTGTCATTTGTGTCATTCTATATCAAAATTTACATACGATTTAGTGCGGACATATCAAGTTGATCGACAAGTTAAATTGATCTTTCTAAACATATAATTGGTGCTCCTTGAGTAAATGCTTTAAATGAAGCATAATGCATGGCACCACGCAGATTTGGATACATTGGATTACCTTGAGGCTTTGCGTAGCTTTTCCAGTCTCAAATGTTGTCACAATATGGAAAATTGAGCTAGTTTAACGTGGGTGTTGGATTCATGTCATTCTGAACTCCTAATCACAAGTTAAAGACGATTTAGTGCTTAGATGTCAAGTTAATCGGTCAGTTAAATTGATCATTCTAAACTGATCATTTGTGCTCCTTGAGTAACAGTGTATAAAAAAAGGATAATGCATCGCATCAGGCAGTTTGGGATAGATTGGATTTTTTGGAGTCTCTGTCGTCGCTATTTCAGTGTAAAATTTTATTTCAACATAAAAAATTGAGCTAGCTTTACTGGGGCGTTGGATCCGTGTCATTCTAAACTCTGAATGAATTCAAATAACACTTTTTTGCTTTCCTCGTTGGTACTACTTTGTTTTTAGTATCGACAAAAAAAGGAATTCCGATTTGGATCGAGAGAATACAAAAAAATGGATGGATAGAAAAAGTATTCTTTCTTCCAGGAAAAAAAAGTTAAAGATGATTTAGTTCATACTTGTCAAGTTAATCGGCCAGTTAAATTGATCATTCTAAGCTGATCACTGCTCCTCATTAAGAAAAGGTTTACAAATGAAGCATAATGCTTGGCATCACGCAGTTTGGGATAGATTGGATTACTTGGAGGCTTTGTCGTAGCTATTTTGGTCTTAAATTTTGTCACAATACAGAAAATTGAGCTAGCTTAACGTGGGTATTGTATTCGTGTCAATCAAAACTCTAAATCAAAAGTTACGGACGATTTAGTGCAGACATATCAAGTTGATCAGTTAGTTAAAATGATCATTCTAAACGGATCATTGGTGCTCCTTGAGTAAAGGCTTATCAATGAAGCATAATGCATGACATGACGAAATTTGGGAAACATTGGATTACTTTGATGCTTTTGTCGTAGCTATTTCGGTCTAAAATTTTGTCACAATATAGAAAATTGAGCTAGGTTAACTTGGGGGTTGGATTCGTGTCATTTAAAACTCTGAGTCAAAAGTTAAAGACGATTTAGTGCATACTTGTCAAGTTAATCAGCCAGTTAAATTGATCATTCTAAACTGATCATTGGTCTCCTTGAGTAACGGCGTATAAATCAAACATAATGCATTGCATCAGGCAGTTTGGGATAGATTGAATTACTTGGAGGCTTTGTCATCTCTATTTCAGTATAAAAGTTTATCACAATATAGAAAATCGAGCTAGCTTTACTTGGGAGTTGGATTCGTGTCATTCTAAACTTTGAATGAATTCAAATAACACTTATTTGCTTGCCTGATCGGTACTACTTTTTCTGTTTTCAGTATCGACAAAAAAGGAATTCCGATTTTGATCGAGTGAATACATATAAGTAGATGGATAAAAAAAGTTTTCTTTATTCTAGGAAAAAAAGTTAAAAACGATTTAATGAATACATGTCAAGGTGATCGGCGAGTTAAATTGATCATTCTAAGCTGATCACTGGTGCTCATTAAGCAAATGTTTACAAATGAAGCATAATACTTGGCATCACGCAGTTTGAGATAGATTGGATTACTTGGAGGCTTTGTCGTAGCTATTCCGGTCTTAAATTTTTTCACAATGTAGAAAATGGAGCTATAACGTGGGCATTCTATTCGTGTCATTCTAAATCAAAATTTACATATGATCTTTCTAAACATATCATTGGTGCTCCTTGAGTAAATGCTTATAAATGAAGCATAATGCATGGCAACACGCATTTTTGGATACATTGGATTACATTGAGGCTTTGGCGTAGCTTTTTCAGTCTCAAATGTTGTCGCAATATGGAAAATTGAGCTAGTTTAACGTGGGTGTTGGATTCATGTCATTCTGAACTCTGAATCACAAGCTAAAGACGGTTTAGTGCGTACATGTCAAGTTAATCGGTAAGTTAAATTGATCATTCTAAACTGATCATTGGTGCTACTTGAGTAACAGCATATAAAAAAGGATAATGCATGGCATCAGGCAGTTTGGGATAGATTGGATTATTTGGAGTCTTTGTCGTCGCTATTATAGTGTAAAATTTTATTACAACATAGAAACTTGAGCTAGCCTTACTTGGGTGTTGGATTCGTGTCATTCTAAACTCTAAATGAATTCAAATAACACTTTTTTGCTTGCCTGGTCGGTACTACTTTGTTTTCAGTATCGACAAAAAAAGGAATTCCGATTTGGATCGAGAGAATACATAAAAATGGATGGATAGAAAAAATCTTCTTTCTTCCAGGAAAAAAAGTTAAAGACGATTTAGTGCATACATGTCAAGTTAATCGGCCAGTTAAATTGATCATTCTAACCTGATCACTGCTGCTCATTAAGAAAAGGTTTACAAATGAAGCATAATGTTTGACATCACGCAGTTTGTGATACATTGGATTACTTGGAGGCTTTGTCGTAGCTATTTTGGTCTTAAATTTTGCTACAATACAAAAAATTGAGCTATCTTAACGTGGGTGTTGTATTCGTGTCATTCTAAACTCTTAATCAAAAGTTACAGATGATTTAGTGCGGACATATCAAGTTGATCGGCTAGTTAAAATGATTATTCTAAACGGATCATTGGTGCTCTTTCAGTAAAGGCTTATCAGTGAAGCACAATGCAATTTGGGATACATTGGATTACTTTGAGACTTTGTCGTAGTTCTTTCAGTCTCAAATGTTGTCGCAATATGGAAATTGAGCTAGCTTAACTTGGGGGTTGGATTTGTGTCATTTTGAACTCTGTGTCAAAAGTTAAAGACAATTTAGTGCCTACATGTCAAGTTAATCGGCCAGTTAAATTGATCATTCTAAAATGATCAATGGTGCTTCTTGAGTAACGGCGCATAAATCAAGCATAATGCATGGCATGAGGCAGTTTGGGATATATTGAATTACTTGGAGGCTTTGTCGTTGCTATTTCAGTCTAAAATTTTATCAAAATTTGGAAAATTGAGCTAGCTTTACTTTGGAGTTGGATTCGTGTCATTTGGATCTTTGAATGAATTCAAATAACACTTATTTGCTTGCATGATTGGTACTACTTTTTTGTTTTCGGTATCAACAAAAAAGGAATTCCGATTTGGATCGAGAGAATACATATAAACGGATAGATAAAAAACTTTTCTTTATTCAAGGAATAAAAGTTAAAGACGATTTAATGAATACATGTCAGGTTGATCGGCGAGTTAAATTGATCATTCTAAGATGATCACTGGTGCTCATTAAAGAAAGGTTTACAAATGAAGCATAATGCTTGGCATCATGCAGTTTGGGATAGATTGGATTACTTGGAGGCTTTGTCGTATCTATTTTGGTATTAAATTTTGTCACAATATAGAAATTTGAGCTTGTTTAACGTGGGCATTGTATTCGTGTCATTCGTGTCATTCTATATCAAAATTTACATAGGATTTAGTTCGGACATATCAAGTTGATCAGCAAGTTAAAATGATCTTTCTAAACATATAATTGGTGCTCCTTGAGTAAATGCTTTAAATGAAGCATAATGCATGGCAACACGCAGATTTGGATACATTGGATTACTTTGAGGCTCTGCGTAGCTTTTTCAGTCTCAAATGTTGTCACAATATGGAAAATTGAGCTAGTTTAACGTGGGTGTTGGATTCATGTCATTCTGAACTCCGAATCACAAGTTAAAGACGATTTAGTGCTTAGATGTCAAGTTAATCGGTCAGTTAAATTGATCATTCTAAACTGATCATTTGTGCTCCTTGAGTAACAGTGTATAAAAAAGGATAATGCATCGCATCAGGCAGTTTGGGATAAATTGGATTATTTGGAGTCTCTGTCGTCGCTATTTCAGTGTAAAATTTTATTTCAACATAAAAAATTGAGCTAGCTTTACTGGGGCGTTGGATCCGTGTCATTCTAAACTCTGAATGAATTCAAATAACACTTTTTTGCTTTCCTCGTTGGTACTACTTTGTTTTTAGTATCGACAAAAAAAGGAATTCCGATTTGGATCGAGAGAATACAAAAAAAATGGATGGATAGAAAAAGTATTCTTTCTTCCAGGAAAAAAAAGTTAAAGATGATTTAGTTCATACTTGTCAAGTTAATCGGCCAGTTAAATTGATCATTCTAAGCTGATCACTGCTCCTCATTAAGAAAAGGTTTACAAATGAAGCATAATGCTTGGCATCACGCAGTTTGGGATAGATTGGATTACTTGGAGGCTTTGTCGTAGCTATTTTGGTCTTAAATTTTGTCACAATACAGAAAATTGAGCTAGCTTAACGTGGGTATTGTATTCGTGTCAATCAAAACTCTAAATCAAAAGTTACGGACGATTTAGTGCAGACATATCAAGTTGATCAGTTAGTTAAAATGATCATTCTAAACGGATCATTGGTGCTCCTTGAGTAAAGGCTTATCAATGAAGCATAATGCATGACATGACGAAATTTGGGAAACATTGGATTACTTTGATGCTTTTGTCGTAGCTATTTCGGTCTAAAATTTTGTCACAATATAGAAAATTGAGCTAGGTTAACTTGGGGGTTGGATTCGTGTCATTTAAAACTCTGAGTCAAAAGTTAAAGACGATTTAGTGCATACTTGTCAAGTTAATCAGCCAGTTAAATTGATCATTCTAAACTGATCATTGGTCTCCTTGAGTAACGGCGTATAAATCAAACATAATGCATTGCATCAGGCAGTTTGGGATAGATTGAATTACTTGGAGGCTTTGTCATCTCTATTTCAGTATAAAAGTTTATCACAATATAGAAAATCGAGCTAGCTTTACTTGGGAGTTGGATTCGTGTCATTCTAAACTTTGAATGAATTCAAATAACACTTATTTGCTTGCCTGATCGGTACTACTTTTTCTGTTTTCAGTATCGACAAAAAAGGAATTCCGATTTTGATCGAGTGAATACATATAAGTAGATGGATAAAAAAAGTTTTCTTTATTCTAGGAAAAAAAGTTAAAAACGATTTAATGAATACATGTCAAGGTGATCGGCGAGTTAAATTGATCATTCTAAGCTGATCACTGGTGCTCATTAAGCAAATGTTTACAAATGAAGCATAATACTTGGCATCACGCAGTTTGAGATAGATTGGATTACTTGGAGGCTTTGTCGTAGCTATTCCGGTCTTAAATTTTTTCACAATGTAGAAAATGGAGCTATAACGTGGGCATTCTATTCGTGTCATTCTAAATCAAAATTTACATATGATCTTTCTAAACATATCATTGGTGCTCCTTGAGTAAATGCTTATAAATGAAGCATAATGCATGGCAACACGCATTTTTGGATACATTGGATTACATTGAGGCTTTGGCGTAGCTTTTTCAGTCTCAAATGTTGTCGCAATATGGAAAATTGAGCTAGTTTAACGTGGGTGTTGGATTCATGTCATTCTGAACTCTGAATCACAAGCTAAAGACGGTTTAGTGCGTACATGTCAAGTTAATCGGTAAGTTAAATTGATCATTCTAAACTGATCATTGGTGCTACTTGAGTAACAGCATATAAAAAAGGATAATGCATGGCATCAGGCAGTTTGGGATAGATTGGATTATTTGGAGTCTTTGTCGTCGCTATTATAGTGTAAAATTTTATTACAACATAGAAACTTGAGCTAGCCTTACTTGGGTGTTGGATTCGTGTCATTCTAAACTCTAAATGAATTCAAATAACACTTTTTTGCTTGCCTGGTCGGTACTACTTTGTTTTCAGTATCGACAAAAAAAGGAATTCCGATTTGGATCGAGAGAATACATAAAAATGGATGGATAGAAAAAATCTTCTTTCTTCCAGGAAAAAAAGTTAAAGACGATTTAGTGCATACATGTCAAGTTAATCGGCCAGTTAAATTGATCATTCTAACCTGATCACTGCTGCTCATTAAGAAAAGGTTTACAAATGAAGCATAATGTTTGACATCACGCAGTTTGTGATACATTGGATTACTTGGAGGCTTTGTCGTAGCTATTTTGGTCTTAAATTTTGCTACAATACAAAAAATTGAGCTATCTTAACGTGGGTGTTGTATTCGTGTCATTCTAAACTCTTAATCAAAAGTTACAGATGATTTAGTGCGGACATATCAAGTTGATCGGCTAGTTAAAATGATTATTCTAAACGGATCATTGGTGCTCTTTCAGTAAAGGCTTATCAGTGAAGCACAATGCAATTTGGGATACATTGGATTACTTTGAGACTTTGTCGTAGTTCTTTCAGTCTCAAATGTTGTCGCAATATGGAAATTGAGCTAGCTTAACTTGGGGGTTGGATTTGTGTCATTTTGAACTCTGTGTCAAAAGTTAAAGACAATTTAGTGCCTACATGTCAAGTTAATCGGCCAGTTAAATTGATCATTCTAAAATGATCAATGGTGCTTCTTGAGTAACGGCGCATAAATCAAGCATAATGCATGGCATGAGGCAGTTTGGGATATATTGAATTACTTGGAGGCTTTGTCGTTGCTATTTCAGTCTAAAATTTTATCAAAATTTGGAAAATTGAGCTAGCTTTACTTTGGAGTTGGATTCGTGTCATTTGGATCTTTGAATGAATTCAAATAACACTTATTTGCTTGCATGATTGGTACTACTTTTTTGTTTTCGGTATCAACAAAAAAGGAATTCCGATTTGGATCGAGAGAATACATATAAACGGATAGATAAAAAACTTTTCTTTATTCAAGGAATAAAAGTTAAAGACGATTTAATGAATACATGTCAGGTTGATCGGCGAGTTAAATTGATCATTCTAAGATGATCACTGGTGCTCATTAAAGAAAGGTTTACAAATGAAGCATAATGCTTGGCATCATGCAGTTTGGGATAGATTGGATTACTTGGAGGCTTTGTCGTATCTATTTTGGTATTAAATTTTGTCACAATATAGAAATTTGAGCTTGTTTAACGTGGGCATTGTATTCGTGTCATTCGTGTCATTCTATATCAAAATTTACATAGGATTTAGTTCGGACATATCAAGTTGATCAGCAAGTTAAAATGATCTTTCTAAACATATAATTGGTGCTCCTTGAGTAAATGCTTTAAATGAAGCATAATGCATGGCAACACGCAGATTTGGATACATTGGATTACTTTGAGGCTCTGCGTAGCTTTTTCAGTCTCAAATGTTGTCACAATATGGAAAATTGAGCTAGTTTAACGTGGGTGTTGGATTCATGTCATTCTGAACTCCGAATCACAAGTTAAAGACGATTTAGTGCTTAGATGTCAAGTTAATCGGTCAGTTAAATTGATCATTCTAAACTGATCATTTGTGCTCCTTGAGTAACAGTGTATAAAAAAGGATAATGCATCGCATCAGGCAGTTTGGGATAAATTGGATTATTTGTAGTCTCTGTCGTCGCTATTTCAGTGTAAAATTTTATTTCAACATAAAAAATTGAGCTAGCTTTACTGGGGCGTTGGATCCGTGTCATTCTAAACTCTGAATGAATTCAAATAACACTTTTTTGCTTTCCTCGTTGGTACTACTTTGTTTTTAGTATCGACAAAAAAAGGAATTCCGATTTGGATCGAGAGAATACAAAAAAAATGGATGGATAGAAAAAGTATTCTTTCTTCCAGGAAAAAAAAGTTAAAGACGATTTAGTTCATACTTGTCAAGTTAATCGGCCAGTTAAATTGATCATTCTAAGCTGATCACTGCTCCTCATTAAGAAACGGTTTACAAATGAAGCATAATGCTTGGCATCACGCAGTTTGGGATAGATTGGATTACTTGGAGGCTTTGTCGTACCTATTTTGGTCTTAAATTTTGTCACAATACAGAAAATTGAGCTAGCTTAACGTGGGTATTGTATTCGTGTCAATCAAAACTCTAAATCAAAAGTTATGGACGATTTAGTGCAGACATATCAAATTGATCAGTTAGTTAAAATGATCATTCTAAACGGATCATTGGTGCTCCTTGAGTAAAGGCTTATCAATGAAGCATAATGCATGACATGACGAAATTTGGGAAACATTGGATTACTTTGATGCTTTTGTCGTAGCTATTTCGGTCTAAAATTTTGTCACAATATAGAAAATTGAGCTAGGTTAACTTGGGGGTTGGATTCGTGTCATTTAAAACTCTGAGTCAAAAGTTAAAGACGATTTAGTGCATAGTTGTCGAGTTAATCGGCTAGTTAAATTGATCATTCTAAACTGATCATTGGTCTCCTTGAGTAACGGCGTATAAATCAAACATAATGCATGGCATCAGGCAGTTTGGGATAGATTGAACTACTTGGAGGCTTTGTCGTCTCTATTTCAGTATAAAATTTATCACAATATAGAAAATTGAGCTAGCTTTACTTGGGATTTGGATTCGTGTCATTCTAAACTTTGAACGAATTCAAATAACACTTATTTGCTTGCCTGATTGGTACTACTTTTTCTGTTTTCAGTATCGACAAAAAAGGAATTCCGATTTTGATCGAGTGAATACATATAATTGGATGGATAAAAAAAAATTTCTTTATTCTGGGAAAGAAAAGTTAAAAACGATTTAATGAATACATGTCAAGGTGATCGGCGAGTTAAATTGATCAATCTAAGCTGATCACTGGTGCTCATTAAGCAAATGTTTACAAATGAAGCATAATACTTGGCATCACGCAGTTTGAGATAGATTGGATTACTTGGAGGCTTTTTCGTAGCTATTCCGGTCTTAAATTTTGTCACAATGTAGAAAATTGAGCTAGCTTTACGTGGGCATTGTATATCATGTCATTCGTGTCATTCTAAATCAAAATTCAAGGACGATTTAGTGTAGACATATCAAGTTGATCGGCAAGGTAAAATGATCATTCTAAGCAAATCATTGGTGCTCCTTGAGTAAAGGCTTATAAATGAAGCATAATGCATGGCAACACGCAGTTTTGGATACATTGGATTACTTTGACGCTTTGTCGTTGCTCTTCAGTCTGAAATATTGTCACGACATTGAAATTGAGCTAGCTTAACGTGGGTGTTGGACTCATGTCATTTTGCACTCTAAATCAAAAGTTAAAGACTATTTAGTGCGGACATGTCAAGTTGATCTGTTAGTAAAAATGATCATTCTAAACTGATCATTGGTGCTCGTTGAGTAAAAGCTTATAAATGAAGCATAATGCATGACATCACAGAATTCAGGATACATTGGATTACTTGGAGGCATTGTGGTAGCTATTTCGGTCATTAATTTTGTCACAATAAATAAAATTGAGCTAGCTTAACGTGTGTGTTGTATTCGTGTCATTCTAAACTCTAAATCAAAAGTTACGGACGATTTAGTGTGGACATATCAAGTTGATAAGCCAGTAAAAATGATCATTCTAAACGGATCATTGGTGCTCCTTGTGTAAAGGCTTATAAATGAAGCATAATGCATGGCATCATGAAGTTTGGGATACATTGAATTACTTTGAGACTTTGTCGTAGCTCTTTCAATCTCAGATGTTGTAACAATATGGAAAATTGAGCTAGCTTAACATGGGTGTTGGATTCATGTCATTTTGCTCTCTAAATCAAAAATTAAAGACGATTTAGTGCAGACATGTCAAGCTGATCAGCTTGTTAAAAAGATCATTCTAAACTGATCAATGGTGCTCGTTGAGTAAACGCTTATAAATGAATTATAATGCATGGCATCACACAAATTGGATTACTTGGAGGCTTTTGCCGTAACTATTTCGGTCTTAAATTTTATCACAATATAGAAAATTGAGCTAGGTTAACTTGGGCGTTGGGTTCGTATCATTTTGAACTCTGAGTCAAAAGGTAAAGACGATTTAGTGCATAAATGTCAAGTTAATCGGCCAGTTAAATTGATCATTCTAAACTGATCATTGGTACTCCTTGAGTAACGACGTATAAATCAAGAAGAACGCATGACACCAGACAGTTTCGGATATATTGAATTACTTGGAGGCTTTGTCGTCACTATTTTAGTATAAAATTTTATCACAATATAGAAAATTGAGCTAGCTTTACTTGGGAGTTGGATTTGTGTCATTATGAACTTTGAATGAATTCAAATAACCCTGTTTTGCTTGCCAGATCGGTACTACTTTTTTGTTTTCAGTATCGACCAAAAAGGAATTCCGATTTTGATCGAATGAATACATAAAAATAGATGGATAAAAAAGTTTTCTTTATTCTTGGAAAAAAAGTTAAAGATGATTTACTTAATAAATGTCAAGTTGATCGGCGAGTTAAATTGATCATTCTAAGCTGATCACTAGTGCTCATTAAGCAAAGGTTTACAAATGAAGCATAATGCTTGGCATCACGCAGTTTGGGATATATTGGATTACTTGCAGGCTTTGTCGTAGCTATTTTGGTCGTAAATTTTGTCATAATATAGAAAATTGAGCTAGCTTAACGTGGGCATTGTATTCGTGTCATTCGTGTCATTCTAAATCAAAATTTATGGACGATTTAGTGTGGACATTTCAAGTTGATCGGCCAGTTAAAATGATCATTCTAAACAGATCATTCGTGCTACTTGTGGAAAGGCTTCTAAATGAAGCATAATGCATGGCAACACGCTGTTTGGGATACATTGGATTACTTTGATGCTTTGTCGTAGCTCTTTGAGTCACAAATGTTGTCACGACATCGAAAATTGAGCTAGCTTAACGTGGGTGTTGGACTCATGTCATTTTGAGCTCCAAATCAAAAGTCAAAAACGATTTAGTGTGGACATGTCAAGTTTATCAGTTAGTTAAAATGATCATTCTAAACAGATCATTGGTGCTCCTTTAGTAAAGGCTTATAAATGAAGCATAATGCATGGCATCACGCAATTTGGGATAGATTGGATTACTTGGAGGTTTTGACACATCATAGAAAATTGAGATGCCTTAAAGTGGGCGTTGGATTTGTCTCATTCTACACTCTAAATAAAAAGTTATGGACAATTGAGTGCGGTCATGTCAAGTTGATTGGCCACTTAAAATAATCATTCTAAACTGATCATTGGTGCTCCTTCAGGATAGGCTTATTAATGAAACATAATGCATGGCATCATGCGGTTTAGGATAGATTGGAGTACTTTGAGGCTTTGTTTAGATCTTTCAATCTCAAATGTTGTCATAATATGGAAAATTGAGCTAGCTTAACGTGGACGTTGGATTCATGTCACTTTGAAACACTAAATCCAAAGTTAAAGATGATTTAGGGTGGACATGTCAAGTTGATCACCTAGTTACAATGATCATTCTAAACTGATCATTGGTGCTCATTGAGCAAAGGAATACAAATGAAGCATAATGCATGGCATCATGCAGTTTGGGATAGATTGCATTACTTGGAGGTTTTGTCATAGCTATTTCGGTATTAAATTTTGTCACAATATATAAAATTGAGCTAGCTTAACATGGGCGTTGGATTTGTGTTTTTCTGATCTGTGAATAAAAAGTTAAAAAAGATTTAGTGCTGACATTTCAAGATGGTCAGCCTATTAAATTGATCATTTTAAACTGATAATTGGTTCTCATTGAGAAAAGGTTTACAAATGAAACATAATGCATAACATCGCGCAGTTTGGGATAGATTCGATTACTGGAAGGCTTTGTCATAGCTATTTCAGTCTTAATTATTGTAACAATATAGAAAGTTGATCTAGGTTAACGTGGACGTTGTATTCGTGACATCTGAACTCTTAATCAATAGTGACGGAAAATTTAGTGCGGACATGTCAAATTGATCGGCCAGTTAGAAGGATCATTCTAAAGTGATCATTAGTGCACCTTGAGTAAACGCTTATAAAAGAAGCATAATGCATGGCATAATGCAGTTCAGGATAGATTGGATTACTTTGAAGCTATGTCTAGCTCTTTCATTCTCAAATGTTGTCACAATATGGAAAATTGGGCTTGCTTTCAGTGGGCGTTGGATTCATGTCATTTTGAACTCTAAATCAAAAGTTAAAGAAAAAATTTAGTGCGGGCATGTCAATTTGATCAGCTAGTTAAAACGATCATTCTGAACGTATCATTGGTGCTCATTGAGTAAAGGTTTACAAGTGAAGCATAATGCTTGGCATCATGCAATTTTGTATATATTGGATGACTTGGAGGCTTTTTTAGCTATTTTGGTCTTAAATTTTGTCAAAACATTGAAAATTGAGATGGCTTAACGTGGGCTTTGGATTTGTGTCATTTGAAAACTCTAAATCAAAAAGTTATGGACGATTTAGTGCAGACATGTCAAGTTGATCGACCACTTAAAATGATCATTCTAAACTGATCATTGGTGCTCTTTGAGGTAAGGCTTATAAATGGAGTATAATGCACGTCATCACGCATTTTAGGATAGATTGGATTACTTTGAGGCTTTGTCTAGCTCTTTAAGTCTCAAATGTTGTCACAATATTGAAAATTCAGCTAGCTTAACGTGGGCAATGTATTCATGGAGTTTGAGCTGTAATCAAAAGTTAAAGACGATTTAGTGCCGACATGTCAAGTTGATCGGCCACTTGAAATGATCATTCTAAATTGATCATTGGTGCTCATTGAGCAAAGTTTTACAAATGAAGCATAATGCATGGCATCACGCAGTTTGGGATAGATTGGAATACTTGGAGGCTTTGTCGTAGCTATTTCTGTCTTAAATTTTGTCACAATATAGAAAATTGATCTAGCTTAACGTGCGTGTTGGATTCGTGTCATTCTGAACTTTAAATCAAAAGTTAAAAAACGATTTAGTGCGAACATGTCAAGTTGATCGGCCAGTTCAATTGATCATTCTACATTGATCATTTGTGCTCCTTGAGTAAAAGCATATAAATCAAGCGTAATGCATGGCATCATGCAGTTTGGGATAGATTAGATTACTTGTAGGCTTTATCATAGGTATTTCAGTCTTAAATTTTATAACAATATAGAAAATTGACCTAGATTTACTTGGACGTTGGATTCTTGTCATTCTGAACTATAAATCAAAGGTTAAAGACAATTTAGTGCGGAAATGTCAAGTATACCGGCCAGTTAAAATGATCATTTTAAACAAATCCGTAGAGCTTCTTGAGTAAAAGCTTATAAATGATGCGTAATGCATGGCATGACGCAGTTTGGGGTAGATTGGAATACTTTGAGGCTTTGTTGTAGCTATTTCGGTCTTAAATTTTGTCACAATATAAAAAATTGATCTAGCTTAACGTGGGCGTTGGATTCGTGTCATTCTGAACTTTAAATCAAAAGTTAAAAAACGATTTAGTGCGAACATGTCAAGTTGATCGGCCAGTTCAGTTGATCATTCTATATTGATCATTGGTGCTCCTTGAGTAAAAGCATATAAATCAGGCGTAATGCATGGCATCACGCAGTTTGGGATATATTAGATTACTTGTAGGCTTTATCATAAGTATTTCAGTCTTAAATTTTATAACAATATAAAAAATTGATCTAGCTTAACGTGGGCGTTGGATTCGTGTCATTCTGAACTTTTAATCAAAAGTTAAAAAAACGATTTAGTGCGGACATGTCAAGTTGATCGGCCAGTTCAGTTGATCATTCTATATTGATCATTGGTGCTCCTTGAGTAAAAGCGTATAAATCAAGCATAATGCATGGCATCACGCAGTTTGGGATATATTAGATTACTTGTAGGCTTTATCATAAGTATTTCAGTATCAAATATTATCACCATATATAAAATTGAGCTAGCTTAACGTGGGCTTTAGATTCATGTAATTCTGAACTCTGAATCAGAAGTTACAGACGATTTAGTGTGGACATGTCAAGTTTTTCGGCTTGTTGAATTGATCATTCTAAACTGATCACTGGTGCTTATTGAGCAATGGTATACAACTGAAGGATAATGCATGGCATCATGCAGTCTCGGATAAATTGGATTAATTGGAAACTTTGTCATAGCTATTTTGGTTTTCAATTTTGTAACAATATAAAAAATTTAGCTAGCTTAACGTGCGCATTGGGTTCATGTCATTCTGATCACTGAATTAAAAGTTAAAGACGATTCAGTGCGGAAGGGTCATGTTGATCAGCTAGTTAAATGATCATTCTAAATTGATCATTGGTGCTCATTGAGAAATGGTTTATAAATGAAGCATAATGAATGGCAACACGCAGCTTGGGATAGATTAGATTACATGGAGGCTTTGTCGTTAAATTTCGCTTTTAAATTTGGTCACAATATAGAAAATTGAGCAAGCTTAACATGGGCATTGGATTCATGTCATTCTGAAATCTAAATCAAATATTTCAGACGATTAAGTGTAGACAAGTCAAGTTGAACGGCTAGTTAAAATGACCATTCTAAACTGATCATTCTAAACTGATCATTAGTGCTCTTTGATTAAAGGCTTATAAATGAAGGATAATGTATGGCATCACGCAATTTAGGATATATTGGATTTGTTGAAGGTTTTTTAGTAGTTCTTTCAGTCTTAAATGTTGTCACAATATAGCAAATTGAGCAAGATTAATGTGGGTGTTAGATAAATGTCATTATGAACTCTAAATCAAAAGTTATGGATGATTTAATGCGTACATTTCAACTTGATCAGCTAGTTAAAATGATCATTCTAAACTGATCATTGGTGCTTCTGGATAAAAGGCTTATAAATGAAGCAAATGCATGGCGTCAAGCAGTTTGGCATACAATTGATGAATTGGAGGTTTGCCATAGCTATTTTGGCATTAAATTTTGGTACAAATCAAAAGTTACGGACGATTTAGTGCAAACATGTCAATTTGATCAGCGAGTTAAAATGATCATTCTAAACTGATCATTCTAAGCTGATCATTAGTGCTCCTTGAGTAAAGGCTTATAAATGAACCATAATGCATGACATCACATAGTTTAGGATAGATTTACTTGAAGGCTTTGTGGTAGTTCTTTCGGCTTCAAATGTTGCGACAATATAGAAATTGAGGTAGCTTAATATGGGTGTTAAATTTGTGACATTCTGAGCACTAAATCAGAAATTACTGACGATTTAGTGCGTACATGTCAAGTTGGTCGGCCAGCTAAAATGATCATTCTAAACTGATCATTGGTGCTCTTAAAAGAGGCTTACACATGAAGCATAATGCATGGCATCACGCAGTTTGGCATACATTGGATTGATTAGAGGCTTTGTTGTAGCTATTTTGGCCATATGTTTTTGTCACAATAGAGAAAATAGAGCTAGCCTAACGTGGGAAATGGATTCATGTCATTCTCAACTCTAAATCAAAAGTTACGAGCGATTGAGTGCAAACATCTCAAGTCCTTGAAAAAAGCTTATAAATGAAGCATAATGCATGGCATCACGAAGTTTGGTATACGTTGGATTGATTAGAGGCTTTGTTATAGATATTTTGGCCTTATGTTTTTGTCACAATTGAGAAAATTGAGCTAGCCTAACGTGGGAAATGGATTCATGTCATTCTGAACTTTAAATGAAAAGTCAAGCAAATGGATGCGGACATCTCAAGTTTATCGTCTAGTTAAATTGGTCATTCTAAACTGATCATTTGTGCTCATTGAACAAAGGTTTACAAATGAAGCATAATGCATTGCATCACGCAGTTTGGGATAGATTGGATAACTTGGATGCTTTTCTGCAGCTATTTCGGTCATATGTTTTATCACAATATAGAATATTGAGCTAGCTTAACGTGGGCATTGGATTCGTTTCATTCTGAACTCTAAATCAAAAGTTACATTCCATTTAGTGCATATATGTCAAGTTGATCGGCCAGTTAAAATGATCATTCTAAATTGATCATTAGTTCTCCTTGAGAAAAGGCTTATAAATGAAGCATAATGCATGACATCACGCAGTTTGGGATACATTGAATTACTTGGAGGTTTTTTCGTAGCTATTTCATTCTAAAATTTTGTCACAATATAGAAAATTGAACTAGCTTAACGTGGGCAATAGATTCATGTCATTCTGAACACTAAATCAAAAGCTACAGACGATTTACTGCCGACATATCAAGTTGATTGGCCAGTTAAAATGATCATTCTAAACTGATATTACTAAGCTGATCATTAGTGCTCATTGAGTAAAAGCTTATAAATGAGGCATAATGCATGGCATCACACAATTTAGGATAGATTGGATTACTTGAAGGCTTTGTGTAGTTCTTTCAGCTTCAAATGTTGTCACAATATAGAAAATTGACCTAGCTTAATGTGGGCGTTAAATTCGTGTCATTCTGAATTATAAATCACAAGTTACGGACCATTTAGTGCATATATGTCAAGTTGGTCGGCCAGCTAAAATGATCATTCTAGAATGATCATTGGTGCTCCTTGAAAAAAGCTTAAAAATGAAACATAATGCATGGCATCACAAAGTTTGGCATACATTGGATTACTTAGGGGCCTTGTTATAGCGATTTTGGCCTTATGTTTTTGTCACAATAGAGAAAATTGAGCTACCCTAATGTGGGAAATGGATTCATGTCATTCTAAACTCTAAATCAAAAGTTACAAACGATTGGGTGCGGACATCTCACGTTTATCGGCTAGTTAAATTAATCATTCTAAACTGATCATTGGTGCTCATTGAGCAAAGGTTTACAAATGAAGCATAATGCATGGCATCACGCAGTTTGGGATAGATTGGATAAATTGGATGCTTTGTTGTAGCTATTTCGTTCTTAAGTTTGATCACAATATAGAATATTGAGCTAGCTTAACGTGGGCGTTGGATTCGTTCATTCCGAACTTTAAATCAAAAGTTATAGACCATTTAGTGCATATATGTCAAGTTGATCGGCCAGTTAAAATGATCATTCTAAAGTGATCAGGTTCCCCTTCAGAAAAGGCTTATAAATGAAGCATAATGCATGGCATCACGCAGTTAGGGATATATTGGATTACTTTGATACTTTGTCGTAGCTATTTCATTCTTAAATTTTGTCACAATAAGCTAGTTTAATGTGGACTTGGATTCATGTCATTCTGAACTTTAAATCAAAAGTTATGGACGATTTAGTGCAGATAAGTCAAGTTGATCGGCTAGGAAAATTGATCATTCTAAACTGATCATTGGTGCTCATTGAGTAAAGGTTAACAAATGAAGCATAATGCGTGTCATCACGCTGTTTGGGATAGATTGGATTACTTGGAAGGCTTGTCGTAGCTATTTTGGCCTTAAATTTTGTTACAGTATAGAGCATTGACCTAACTTAACGTGGGCATTGCATACGTGTCATTTTGAACTGTAAATCAAAAGTTGCAATCGATTTAGTACATACATGTCAAATTGATCGGCCAGTTAAAGTGATCATTTTAAACTTATCATTTTAAACTGATCATTAGTGCTCTTTGAGTAAAGGCTTATAAATGAAGCATAATACATGGCATCACATAGTTTAGGATTATTGCATTACTTGAAGGCTTTGTGGTAACTTATTCAGTCTCAAATGTTGTCACAACATAGAAAATTGAGTTAGCTTAACGTGGGTGTTGGATTCGTGTCATTCTGAACTTTAAATCAAAACTTACGGATGACTTAGTGCGTATATGTCAAGTTGATTTTCCAGGTAAAATGATCATTTTTAACTGATCATCGGTGCACCTTTAGTAAAAGCTTATAAATGAAGCATAATGCATGGCATCATGCAGTTTGGTATATATTGGAATACTTTGAGGATTTTTCTTAGCTATAAAGGTCTTAAATTTTGTCACAACATAGAAATTTGAGCTAGATTAATGTGGGCGTTGGATTCATGTCATTCTGAACTCTGAATAAAAAATTACGGACAATTTAGTGCGAACAGGTCAAGTTTATCGGCTAGTTAAAATGATCACTCTAAACTGATCATTGGTGCCCATTGAGCAAAGGTTTACAAATGAAGCATAATTGATGACATCACGCAATTTGGATAGATTAGATTAATTGGAGTCTTTGTCGTAGCTATTGTGGTATTACATGTTATCACAATATAGAATATTGAGCTAGCTTAATGTAGACGTTGTATACGTGTCATTCCGAACTCTAAAACAAAGTTATTGACAATTTAGTGCGCACATTTCAAATGGATCGGCGAAGTAAAGTGATCATCCTAAACTGATCATAAAATGATCATTCGGGCTCCTTGAGTAAAGGCTTATAAATGAAGGATAATGCATAACATCACGCAGCTTAGGATCGATTGGATTACTTGAAGGCTTTGTGGTAGCTCTTTCAGTCTAAAATGTTGTCACAGTATAGAAAATTGAGCTAGCTTAACTGGTGTTGGATTCGTGTCATTCTGAACGCTAAAACAAAGTTAAAGATGATTTAGTGCATACATGTCAAATTGATCAGCCAGTTAAACTAATAATTCTAAAATGATCATTGGTGCTCCTAGATTAAAGGCTTATAAATGAAGCATAATGCATGGCATCATGTAGTTTGGGATATATTGGATTACTTGGACACTTTGTCGTATATATTTCAGTCTTATATTTTGTCACAATATAAAAAATTGAGCTAACTTAACGTGGGCGTTGGATTTATGTAATTCTGAACTCTAAATCGAAAATTACGGACGATTTAGTGCGGACATGTCAAGTTTATCAGCTAGTTAAATTGACCATTCTAAACTTATCATTGGTGCTCATTGAGCAAACGTTTACCAATGAAGCATAATGCATGGCATCATGCAGTTTGGGATAATTGGATAACTTGGAGGCTTCGTCGTAGCTATTTCGGTCTTAAATTTTGTCACAATATAGAATATTGAGCGAGCTTAACATGGACTTTGTATTCTTGTCATTCTGGACTATAATCAAAAGTAACAAACGATATAGTGCATACATATCAAGTTGATCGGCCAGTTAAAATGATCTTTAAATGGATCACTAGTGCTCCTTGATTAAAGGCTTATAAATAAAGCGTAATGCATGGCATCATGCAATTTGGGATACATCGTATTTCTTGGAGGTTTGTTGTAGATATTTTGTTCTTAAATTTTGTTACAATATAGAAAATTGAGCTAGCTTAACGTGGGCGTCGGATTCATGTCATTCTGAACTTTAAATCAAAAGTTAAAGACGATGTAGTGTGGACATGTCTAGTTTATCAGCTGGTTAAATTGATCATTCTAAACTGATCATTTGGGCTCATTCGGAAAAAGTTTACAAATGAAACATAATGCATGACATCACGCAGTTTGGGATAATTGGATAACTTGCAGGCTCGTAGTAGCTATTTGGATCTTAAATTTTGTCACAATATAGAATATTGAGCTAGCTTAACTTGGACTTTGTATTCTTGTCATTCTGAACTATAAATTAAAAGTAACAAACGATTTAGTGCATACATGTCAAGTTGATTGGCGAGTTAAAATGATCATTCTAAACTGATCATTGGCCCTCCTTGATTAATGGCTTATAAATAAAGCGTAATGCATGATATCACGCAGTTCGAGATACAATGTATTACTTGGAGGCTTTGTCGTAGCTATTTCATTCTTAAATTTTGTCCAAATATGGAAAATTGAGCTAGCTTAATGTGGGCATTGGATTCATGTCAGTCTGAACTTTAAATTAAAAGTTACGGACAATTTAGTGCGGACATGTCAAGTTTATCGGCTAGTTAAATTTTTAATTCTAAACTGATCATTGGTGCTCACTGAGAAAGGTTAACAAATGAAGCATAATGCATGGCATCACTTAGTTTGGGATAGATTAGATTACTTGGAGGCTTTGTCGTAGCTATTTTGGTCTTAAACGTTGTTACAATATAGATCATTAAGCTAGCTCAATGTGGGCATTGGATACGTGTCATTCTAAACTCTAAATCAAAAGTTACGGACGATTTAGTACGGACATGTCAAGTTGATCGGCCAGTTAAAGTGATCATTCTAAACTGATCATTAGTGCTGCTTGAGTAAAGGCTTATAAATGAAGAATAATGCATGATATCACATAGTTTAGGATGATTGGATTACTTGAAGGCTTTGTGGTAGCTCATTCAGTCTCAAATGTTATCATAATATAGAAAATTAAGCTAGCTTAACGTGGGATTTGGATTCATGTCACTTTAGATCAAAAGTTTCGGATGACTTAGTGCATATATGTCAAGTTGATTTTCCAGGTAAAATGATCATTGTAAACTAAGCATCGGAGCACCTTTAGTAAAAGCTTATAAATGAAGCATAATGCATGGCATCATGCAGTTTGGGATATATTGGACCACTTTGAGGCTTTGTCGTAGCTATTTCATTCTTAAATTTGTCACAATATAGAAACTTGAGCTAGCTTAATGTGGGTGTTGGATTCATGTCATTCCGAACTTTAAATCAAAAGTTACGGACGATTTAGTGCACACATGTCAAATTTATCGGCTAGTTAAATTGATCATTCCAAACTGATCATTGGTGCTCATTCTGCAAAGGTTTACAAATAAAGCATAATGCATGGCATCACGCAGTTTTGTATAGATTGGATTACTTGGAGGCTTTCTCCTAGCTATTTGGGTCTTAAATTTTGTCACAATATCAAAGTTGGATTCGTGTTATTCAGAACTTTAAATCAAAAGTTACGTACGATTTAGTGCGAACATCTCAAGTTGATTGGCCAGTTAAAGTGATCATCCTAAACTCATCATTCTAAGCTAATCATTAGTGTTCTTTGATTACTTGGACACTTTGTCATATCTATTTCGGTATTAAATTTTGTCACAATATAGAAAATATTAACTACCTTGAAGTCGGTGTTAGATTAATGTAATTTTGAACTCTAAATCAAAAGTTATGGAAGATTAAGAACGGACATGTCAAGTTTATCGGTTAGTTAAATTGATCACTGTAAACAGATCATTGGGGCTCATTGAGAAAATATTTACCAAGGATGCATAATGCATGGCATCACGAAGTTTGGGATAGATTGGTTAACGAGGAGGCTTTTTCGTATATGTTTTGATCTTAAATTTTGTCACAATATAGAATATTAAGCTAGCTTAACGTGGATCTTGGACTCTTGTCATTCTGAACTCTAAATCAAAGTTACAAATGATTTAGTGCGTACATGTCAAGTTGATCGGCGAGTTAAAATGATCATACTAAACTGATCATTGGTGCTCCTTGATTAAGCGCTTATTAATGAAGGATAATGCATGACATCACGTAGTTTAGGATAGATTGGATAACCTGAAGGCTTTGTGGTAGAGCTCTTTCGTCTTGCTCCTTCAGTTTAGGTTCCTTTCTGGCCATGCTCGCATCATCCTCCCTCCGTTGAGAAGAATTTTACCTCAAATCTGTTTCATCGTGCTTACGAACCGTGGACTTGGCTTGTTTACAAGTGACACATCTTTGGCAAGGTTTATTGACATCACTCCTCATATGTGGCCAAAAGAAGTGTTCCTGTTGTGCATTCAATGTCTTTGCCACGGCAAAGTGACCCATAAGACCACATGTAGCATATCTTTGCCACGCATGAGCTTCCTTAACAAAAAAATCTCGCAAATAAGAGTTAGATACACGTAGGCGAGTTTCATAGAATAAGAACTCATCACTTTTAAAGTATTTTCCAGCACCAAATTTCTCACAAGCAGCATAAATCTCTTTAAAGTCAGCATTAGTATCATATAATTCCTTGATTTGTTGAAACCCTAGCAGTCTAACTTTTTAAAGAGTTCAAGAGAACATATTGTAAAGACGAGATTATAGAGAACCAGTTAAACACACAACAACTTGTGCAATCAATCTTATTGTGTATTAGGAATCGTTTAAACAACGTTCTTACAACATATTTAATCAGAATTACACAACATCACACAGTGACTCGTCACTGACAAATTCCTATCTACCCGTTCTCACTCAGAATAACATTTGTGTACTCTCTTTGTTCACACACCCGATTTCTGTGCGACTGACAGTATGGTCTTCTTCTTCTTCTCAGAATAACGACAACCCTAGTAGCTACCTCATACACATATTTATATATGTGTGTATCTCTAGGGTTTCTGTCTTATGGCTGAATATTACACAATATTCACCACATCTTACTTGCCTTCTTCGAAAATCCCTTTTCCTTACACAAGCCTTGTTAACTCATCTTCAATGAGATTGTGCCACATCATCCGTTTTAATCTTCCCACACAGAACTCAAACGCATTGTACAAAACTTGTGCTAACACATACCTTCGAGAAAGAGCATCGGTAATTATATTCTCTTTACCTTTCTTGTACTTAATCCCATAAGGGAAGGTTTCAATGAATTCAACCCACTTTGTGTGTTTCTTGTTCATCTTTTGTTGCCCTTTGAGGTGCTTGAGTGATGTGTGAATAACAAACTCCTTCGCCCAAAGATAATGTTGCAACGTTTGTAAGGCCTCTCCAAGCTTTTCCCTAAAGTAGGCTATGGGATTTCTTTCCTACATAACAAAACCATCAATACCAATTCCTGAGGCATCACATTCAAATTGGAAAAGTCAGTGTACCATGCGTTGTCCATCCTGACAACATTCCATAAGCGGGAAAATCGCTTATCGTCTATAGTAACACGGGTTTTAGATTGAAATTTTTATTCAACGATACATCGTATGTATCAACTCCCGTAGACCACAATTCTTTCAACTCATCAATCAAAGGTCGGAGGAATATATCCAGACTAGCAGGCGGATGATTTGGCTCCGAATTCAGAATTATTAGAAACAAGTACTCTTTCTTCATACACATGTCCGGTGGCAAGTTATATGGAGTGATAATCACAGGCCATAATGAATGATTACGAGACAACCCAAATGGATTGAGCCCATCAGTACATAAGCCAAGATAAACGTTTCAAGATCCAACAACAAATCTTGGATGTAGAAATTGAAAATTTTTCCACTCCACAACATCAGATAGATGACTCATTTATCCGTCTTTGGCTTCATGCTCTGCGTGCAACCTCATTGCCTCAGTGGTTTTCTAGCTTTGATACAATCTTTTAAGCTTATCGTTTATAGGTAAATACCACATACGACTGAAAGGTATTCTCGTCCTGCCCTCGCTTGGCTTATATCGGGGGGAATCGCAAAATTTGCATTTTTCCCATTTCTCATCTTCTTTCCAAAAGATCATACAATTGTGAACACACACGTCAATTGTATAAAACGGGAGGCCTAAATTTCGCATCAATTTTTCGGTTTTATAATATGAAACTGTTTCCTGATTTTCCTGAGGCAAATATTCTGTAAACAGCTCCGCCCAAGAATCACTGCATTTTTCTGGTAGATTAAAATCAGCCTTAATGTTTATGAACCGAGCAGCTAAAGATAACTGTGAGTGCCCTTCATGACAACCATCATACAATGGATTTTTCGCAGCTTCTAACATGTTGTAAAAAATTTGTGCTTTTTCATTAGGTTCTTCTTCATTATTATATTCTTGTTCGTTCTGATTATTGTACTGATCATCAGTCGTTGTCTCAAGAAATGCATCTGTCACCATTTCAACATATCTATTACCGGATTTACCAACTGTTTCATCACTAGTACTACTATGCGTACCTCCCTGATTTCTTTGGACATCACCCCGACTACTCGTCCTTAACTGAACATTCAGCTCTTCTCCATGTTTATACCAAATATAATAGTTTGGCATACATCCTCAACTATATAGATGACTCCATATTTTTTGCCTCAAAATAAATTTATCGTTTTTTCAATTAATACAAGGACAGAAAAACTTACCTCCGCTACTTTGAGCTATTGGTTGACTACTTCAAAAATTCATGAACTGCTCCATGCCTTGTGCAAATTACGCCGATATATTTCTTGTTTGATTATCAATCCTTTTGTACATCTAGTATCTCGAATTATTATAATTTCTCCACATGTTTGAAGTTTTTTTTTCTCTTCGATTCTACAAATGAAAGAATGGGATGGGTCACATATATACAACATTTTGCCACTACTTTGCCACTGCTTTGCCACTACTTTGCGGCCACAAAAGTGTAGTCGCTTAAATGTCGGTATACCTAACACGCACATGTTTTTTATGTTGGCACTTTGCCACCACTTTGTGACTGAAGAGCCACTCCAAATGTATTCGCAAATTGGTCGCATATTTAGCGACCAATATGCAATTAACATGTGGTTCTTCCATATGTAGTCGCTACTCAGTCGCTATTTTGCAAATCTCCGGTAAAACCCAGCAAGACCATGGAAACTCTTTAATTCTCCGACACTCTCTAGGCTCGGCCACTCCTTGATTGCTTTTATCTTTTCCTCATCGACCTTCATACTTTTGTACTCAGTAAAAAAACCTAAGAAGACAAGGTTATCTGTTCCAAACGTACATTTCTTAAGATTGGCATATAAGGTTTTCTTTCTAAGTACTTCAAAAACTTTTCTAAGATGTTCAACATGCTCATCTAAGCTTCGACTATAAACTAGAATGACATCGAACTACACTACAACAAAAAAATGACCTATGAATGCTCTAAGAACATGGTTCATCTATCTCATGAAATTGCTAGGTGCATTTGTCAATCGAAATGGCATTACTAATCACTCATATAATCCAAGTTTAGTTTTAAATGCAGTTTTCCACTCATCACCTTCTTTCAACCTAATTTGATGGTATCCACCTTTAAGATCTACCTTAGAGAAGATGCAAGAACCATGCAATTCATCAAGCATATCATCTAGTCTAGGAATAGGGTGACAATACTTTACAGTGATATTGTTGATGGCTCTTCAATCAACACACATCCTCCAGCAGCCAACTTTCTTTGGGACAAGAAAAACAGGCACATCACTATGTTTCAAATGTTGTCACAATATAGAAAATTGAGCTAGCTTAACGTGAGCGTTAGATTAGTGTCATGCTGAACTTTAAATAAAAATTTACGGACGATTTAGTGCGGACATGTCAAGATAATCGTCCAGTTAAATGGTGCTCATTGAGCAAATGTTTACAAATGAAGCATAATGCATGGCATCAAAAAGTTTTGGATAGTTTGGAATAGTTGGAGGCTTTGTCGTAGCTATTATAGTCTTAAATTTTGTCGAAGCATAGAAAAACGCTAACGTAACGTGGGCATTGGACTCGTGTCATTTTGAACTCAAAATCAAAAGGTGCGGACATGTCAAGTTGATCGGCGAGTTAAAATGATCATTCTAAACTGACCATTGGTGCTCCTTGAGTAAAGGCATATAAATGAAGCATAATGCATGGCATCATGCAGTGTGGGATAGATTGGATTTTTTGGACGCTTTATTGTTGCTCTTTCAGTCTCAAATGGTTTCACAATATAGAAAATTGAGCTCGCTTAACATTGGCCTTTGGGTTCGTGTCATTCTGAACTCTAAATCAAAAGTTACGGATGATTTATTGCGGACATGTCAAGTTGATCGACCAGTTAAATTGATCATTCTAAACATGTCATTGGTGCTCCTTGAATAAAGGCATATAAATGACGCATAATGTATGACATCATGCAGTTTGGTATAGACTGGATTATTTGTAGGCTTTGTAGTAGCTCTTACAGTCCCAAATGTTTTCACAATATAGAAAATTGAGCTAGTTTAACGTGGGCGTGTAATTCGTGTCATTCCGAACTCTAAATTCAAAAGGTACGGACGATTTAGTACGGACATGTCAAGTTGATAAGCCAGTAAAAATGATCATCATAAACTGATACTTGGTGCTCATTGAATAAAGGCTTATAAATGAAGCATAATACATGACATCATGCTGTTTGGTATAGATTGGATTACTTGCAGGCTTTGTCGTAGCTCTTTCAGTCTCAAATGTTTTAACAATATAGAAAATTGAGCTAACTTAACGTGGGCGTTGGATTCGTGTCATTCTGAACACTAACTCAAAAGGCACAAATGACTTAGTGCGGATATGTCCAGTTGATCGGCCAGTTAATGAAGCTCATTGAGCAAAGATTTACAAATAAAGCATAATGCATGGCATCACGAAGTTTGAGATAGTTTGGATTACATTTAGGCGTTGTAGTAGGTATTTTGGTCTTAAATTTTGTCACAACATAAAAAATTGAGCTAGCTTAACGTGGAAATTGGATTCGTGTCATTCTGAACTCAAAATATAAAGTTACGGACGATTTAGTGCGGACATGTCAAGCTGATCGGCCAGTTAAATTGATCATTCTAAACTGGTCATTGGTGCTTATTGAGAATTTGTTTACAAATGAACCATAATGCATGGCATCATGCAGTTTGGGATAGATTTGATTACTTGTAGGCTTTGTCATAGCTCTTTCAGTCTAAAATGTTGTCACAGTGCAATATTGACCTAACTTAACGTGGGTGTTGGATTCATGTCATTTTGAACTCTGAATTAAAAGTTAAAGACGATTTAGTACGGACTTGTCATTTTGAACTCTGACCTAACTTGATCTGCTAGTTAAATTGATCATTCTAAACTGATCAATTGTGCTCATTGAGTAAAGGTGTATAAATGAAGCAAAATGAATGCCATCAAAAAGTTTGGGGATAGATTGTATTATTTGGAAGCTTTGTGTAGCTATTTCTATCTAAAATTTCGTCACAAGATAAAAAAATGTTGCTAGCTTAACGTTGGCGTTGGATTCGTGTCATTCTGAACTATAAATCAAAAGTTACGGATGACTTAGTGCGGACATGTCAAGTTGATCGGCTAGTTAAAATGATCATTTTAAACTGATAATTGGTGCTCCTTGAATAAAGGCTTATAAATGAAGCATAATGCATGACATCATGCAGTTTGGTATAGATTGGATTACTTGCAGGCTTTGTCGTAGCTCTTTCAGTCTCAAATGTTTTCAAAATATAGAAAATTATGTTAGCTTAACCGCAATGTTGGATTCGTGTCATTCTGAACTCTAAATCAGAACATATGGACGATTTAGTGCGAACATATCAATTTGATCGGCCAGTTAAATGGTGCTCATGCAGAAAAGGTTTACAAATAAAGCATAATGCATGGCATCACGAAGTTTGGGATAGTTTGGATTACGTGGCTTTGACGTAGCTATTTCGGTTTTAAATTCTATCACAACATAGAAAATTGAGGTAGCTTAATGTGGGCATTGGACTCGTGTCATTATGAACTCAAAATAAAAAGTTACAGACGATTTACTACGGACAATTTGATCGGCCAGTTAAAATGATCATTCGAAACTGATCATTGGTGTTCCTTGAGTAAAGGCATATAAATGAAACATAATGCATGTCATCATATAGTTTGGGATAGATTGGATATTTTAGAGGCTTTGTTGTAGCTCTTTCTGTCTCAAATGTTGTCACAATATAGAGTCTTGAGCTAGCTTAGTGTTGGCGTTGTATTCGTGTCAATCTGAACTCTAAATCAAAAGTTAGGGATTATTTAATGCGGACATGTCAAGTTGATTAGCCAATCAAAATGATCATTCTAAACTGATAATTGGTGCTGCTTGATTAAAGGCTTATAACAAAAGAATAATGCATGGCATCACGCATTTTGGTATAGATTGGATTACTTGGAGGCTTTGTCGTAGCTCTTTCAGTCTCAAATATTGTCACAGTATGGAATATTGACCAAACTTAATGTGGGCGTTGGATCCATGTCATTTTCAACTCTGAATTAGAAGTTAAAATGATTTAGTGTGGACATGTCAACTTAATCAGCTAGTTAAAATGGTCATTGTAAACTGCTCAGTTGTGCTCATTAAGTAAAGGCGTCTAAATGAAGCATAATGCATGGCATCATGAAGTTTGGGAAAGGGTGGATTACTTAGAGTCTTTTTCATATCTATTTCTATCTTAAATTTTGTCACAATAAAAAAATGTAGCTAGCTTAACGTTACAGTTGGATTCGTGTCATTCTGAACTCTAAATCAAAAGCTATAGATGACTTAGTGCAGACATATCAAGTTTATCGGCCAGTTAAAATGATCATCATAAACTGATAATTGGTGCTCCTTGAATAAAAGCTTATAAATGAAGCATAATGCATGACATCATGCAGTTTGGTATAGAGTGGATTACTTGCAGGCTTTGTCGTAGCTCTTTCAGTCTCAAATGTGTTCACAATATAGAAAATTGAGCTAACTTAACGTGGAAATTGGATTCGTGTCATTTTGAACTCTAAATTCAAAAGGTACGGATGATTTAGTGCGGACATGTCAAGTTGATCAACCAGTTAAAATGATCATCATAAACTGATAATTGGTGCTCCTAGAATAAAGGCTTATAAATGAAGCATAATACATGACATCATGCAGTTTGATATAGATTGGATTACTTGCAGGCTTTGTCGTAGCTCTTTCAGTCTCAAATGTTTTAACAATATAGAAAATTGAGCTAACTTAACGTGGGCTTTGGATTTGTGTCATTCTGAACACTAAATCCAAAAGGTACAAACGACTTAGTGCAGACATGTCAAGTTGATCGGCCAGTTAAATGAAGCTCATTGAGCAAAGGTTTACAAATGAAGCATAATGCATAGCGTCACAAAGTTTGAGATAGTTTGGATTACATTTAGGCGTTGTAGTAGCTATTTCGGGTCTTAAATTTTGTCACAACATAAAAAATTGAGCTAGCTTAACGTGGACATTGGATTCGTGTCATTCTGAACTCAAAATCAAAAGTTACGGACGATTTAGTGCGGATATGTCAAGCTGATCGGCCAGTTAAATTGATCATTCTAAACTGGTCATTGGTGCTCATTGAGAATTTGTTTACAAATGAACCATAATGCACGGCATCACGCAGTTTCGGATAGATTGGATTACTTGGAGGCTTTGTCGTAGCTCTTTCAGTATCAAATGTTGTCACAGTGCAATATTGACCTAACTTAACGTGGGTGTTGGATTCATGTCATTTTGAACTTTGAATTAAAACTTAAAGACGATTTAGTATGGACATGTCAACCTTATCTGCTAGTTAAATTGATCATTCTAAACTGATCAATTATGCTCATTGAGTAAAGGCGTATAAATGAAGCAAAATGTATGCCATCAAAAAGTTTGGGATCGATTGTATTAATTGGAGGCTTTGTCGTAGCTATTTCTATCTAAACTTTTGTCACAAGATAAAAAATGTTGCTAGCTTAACGTTGGCGTTGGATTCGTATCATTTTGAACTCTAAATCAAAAGTTACAGACGAGTTAGTGCGGACATGTGAAGTTGATCGGCTAGTTAAAATGATCATTTTAAACTGGTCATTGGTGCTCCTTGAATAAAGGCTTATAAATGAAGCATAATGCATGACATCATGCAATTTGGTATTGATTGGATTACTTGCAGGCTTTGTCGTAGCTCTTTGAGTCTCAAATGTTTTCAAAATTTAGAAAATTAAGTTAGCTTAACCTCGGTGTTGGATTCGTGTCATTCAGAACTCTAAATCAAAACGTATGGACAATTTAGTGCGTACATGTCAATTTGATCGGCCAGTTAAATGGTGCTCATGCAAAAAAGGTTTACAAATGAAGCATAGTGCATGGCATCACGAAGTTTGGGATAGTTTGGATTACGTGTCTTTGACGTAGCTATTTCGGTTTTAAATTCTATCAGAACATAGAAAATTGAGCTAGCTTAACATGGGCATTGGATTCGTGTCATTATGAACTTAAAATAAAAAGTTACGGACGATTTAGTGCGGATAATTTGATCGGCCAGTTAAAATGATCATTCCAAACTGATCATTGGTGTTCCTTTAGTAAAGGCATATAAATGAAGCATAATGCATGGCATCATGCAGTTTGGGATAGATTGGATATTTTGGAGGCTTTATTGTAGCTCTTTCTGTCTCAAATGTTGTCCCAATATAGAAACTTGAGCTAGCTTAATGTTGGCATTGGATTCGTGTCAATCTGAACTCTAAATCAAAAGTTACGGATGATTTAATGCGGACATGTTAAGTTGACCGGCCAATTAAAATGATCATTCTAAACTGATAATTGGTGCTCCTTGAGTAAAGGCTTATAACAAAAAAAATGCATGGCATCGTGCAGTTTGGTATAGATTGGATTACTTGGAGTCTTTGTCGTAGCTCTTTCAGTCTCAAATATTGTCACAATATAGAATATTGACCAAACTTAACGTGGGCGTTGGATCCATGTCATTTTCAACTCTGAGTTTGAAGTTAAAAATGATTTAGTGTGGAAATGTCAACTTGATCTGCTAGTTAAAATGATCATTCTAAACAGCAATGCTCAGTTGTGCTCATTGAGTAAAGGCGTATAAATGAAGCATAATGCATGGCATCAAGAATTTTGGGATAGATTGGATTACTTGGAGTCTTTGTCGTATCTGTTTCTCTCTTAAATTTTGTCATAATATTAAAAATGTAGCTAGCTTAACGTTGGCATTGGATTCGTGTCATTCTGAACTGTAAATCAAAAGTTACAGATGACTTAGTGCAGACATATCATGTTGATCGGCCAGTTAAAATCACCATCCTAAACTGATAATTGGTGCTCCTTGAATAAAGGCTTATAAATGAAGCATAAAGCATGACATCATGCAGTTTGGTATAGATTGGATTACTTGCAGGCTTTGTCGTAGCTCTTTCAGTCTCAAATGTTTTCACATTATAGAAAATTGAGCTAACTTAACGTGGGCATTGGATTCGTGTCATTCTGAACACTAAATAAAAAGGTACAAACGACTTAGTGCGGACACTGATCGGCCAGTTAAATGAAGCTCATTGAGCAACGGTTTACAAATGAAGCATAATGCATGGCATGACGAAGTTTGAGATAGTTTGGATTACATTAAGGCGTTGTAGTAGCTATTTCGGTCTTAAATTTTGTCACAACATAGAAAATGAGCTACCTTAATGTGGACATTGGATTCGTGTCATTCTGAACTCAAAATCAAAAGTTACGAACGATTTAATGCGGACATGTCAAGCTGATCGGCCAGTTAAATTGATCATTCTAAACTGGTCATTGGTGCCCATTGAGAATTTGTTTACAAATGAACCATAATGCATGGCATCATGCAGTTTGGATAGATTGGATTACTTGGAGGCTTTGTTGTAGCTATTTCAGTCTCAAATGTTGTCATAGTGCAATATTGACCTAACTTAACGTGTGTGTTGGATTCATGTCATTTTGAACTTTGAATTAAAAGTTAAAGACGATTTTGTACGGACATGTCAACTTGATCGTCTAGTTAAATTGATCCTTCTAAACTGATCAATTGTGCTCATTGAGTAAAGGCGTATAAATGAAGCAAAATGCATGCCATCAAAAAGTTTGGGATAGATTGTATTATTTGGAGGCTTTGTCATAGATATTTCTACCTAAAATTTTGTCACAAGATAAAAAATGTTGCTAGCTTAACATTGGTGTTGGATTCGAGTCATTCTGAACTCTAAATCAAAAGTTACGTACGACTTAGTGAGGACATGTCAAGTTGATCGGCTAGTTAAAATGATCATTTTAAACTGATAATTGGTTCTCCTTGAATAAAGGCTTATAAATGAAGCATAATGCATGACATCATGCAGTTTGGTATAGATTGGATTACTTGCAGGCTTTGTCGTAGCTCTTTCAGTCTCGAATGTTTTCAAAATATAGAAAACTAAGTTAGCTTAACCTCGGTGTTGGATTCGTGTCATTATGAACTCTAAATCAAAACGTATGGACGATTTAGTGCGGACATGTCAATTTGATCGGCCTGTTAAATGGTGCTCATGCAGAAAAGGTTTACAACTCTAGCATAATGCATGGCATCACGAAGTTTGGGATAGTTTGGATTACGTGGCTTTGACGTAGCTATTTTGGTTTTAAAATTCTATCACAACTTTGAAAATTGAGCTAGCTTAACGTGGGCATTGGATTCGTGTCATTATGAACTCAAAATAAAAAGTTACGGACGATTTAGTGCGGACAATTTGATCGGCCAGTTAAAATGATCATTCAAAACTGATCATTGGTGTTCCTTGAGTAAAGGCATATAAATGAAGCATAATGCATGGCATCATGCAGTTTGGGATAGATTGGATATTTTGGAGGCTATATCGTAGCTCTTTCGGTCTCAAATGTTGTCACAATATAGAAACTTGAGCTAGCTTAATGTTGGCGTTGGATTCGTGTCAATCTGAACTCAAAATCAAAAGTTATGGATGATTTAATGTGGACATGTCTAGTTGATCGGCCAATTAAAATGATCATTCTAAACTGATAATTGGTGCTCCTTGAGTAAAGGTTTATAACAAAAGAATGATGCATGGCATCACACAGTTTGGTATAGATTGGATTACTTGGAGGCTTTGTCGTAGCTCTTTCAGTCTCAAATATTGTCACAATATGGAATCTTGGCCAACGTAACGTGGATGTTGGATCCATGTCATTTTCAACTCTGAATTAGAAGTTAAAAATGATTTAGTGTGAACATGTCAACTTGATCTGCTAGTTAAAATGATCGTTCTAAACTGCTCAGTTGTGCTGATTGAGTAAAGGCGTATAAATGAAGCATAATGCATGGCATCACGAAGTTTGGATAGATTGGATTACTTGGAGTCTTTGTCGTATCTATTTCTATCTTAATATTTGTCATAATATAAAAAATGTAGCTAGATTAACGTTGGCGTTGGATTCGTTTCATTCTGAAGTCTAAATCAAAAGTTACTAACGACTTAGTGCAGATATATCAAGTTGATCGGCCATTTAAAATGATCATCCTAAACTGATAATTGGTGCTCCTTGAATAAAGGCTTATAAATGAAGCATAATGCATGACGTCATTCAGTTTGGTATAGATTGGATTACTTGCAGGCTTTTTCGTAGCTCTTTCAGTCTCAAATATTTTCACAATATAGAAAATTGAGCTAACTTAACGTGGGCGTTGGATTCGTGTCATTCTGAACACTAAATCAAAAGGTACAAACGACTTAGTGCGGACATGTCAAGTTGATTGGCCAGTTAAATGAAGCTCATTGAGCAAAGGTTTACAAATGAAGCATAATGCATGGCATCACGAAGTTTGAGATAGTTTGGATTACATTTAGGCATTGTAGTAGCTATTTCGGTCTTTAATTTTGTCCCAACATAGGAAATTGAGCTAGCTTAACGTGGACATTGGATTCGTGTCACTCCAAACTCAAAATCAAAAGTTACGGACAATTTAGTGCGGACATGTCAAGCTGATCGGCCAGTCAAATTGATCATTCTAAACTGGTCATTGGTGCTCATTGAGAATTTGTTTACAAATGAACCATAATGCATGGCATCACGCATTCTGGGAATCATTGGACTACATGGAGGGTTTTTCGTAGCTATTTCGGTATTAAATTTTGTCACAACAAAGAAAATTGAGCTAACTTAACGTGGGCGTTGGATTCGCATGATTTTAAGCACTAAATCAAAAGTTACGGATGATTTAGTTCGGACATGTCAAAATTATTGGCTAGTTAAAATGATCATTCTAAACTTATATTTTGAGCTCCTTGAGTAAAGGCTTATAAATGAAGCATAATGCATGGCACCACACAATTTGGTATAGATTGGATTATCTAGAGGCTTTGTCGTAGCTCTTTCAGTCTCAAATGTTTTCACAATATAAAAAATTGAGCTAGCTTAACATGGGCATTCGATTCGTGTAATTTGGAACTCTCAATCAAAAATTACGGGTGATATAGTGTGCACATGTCATGTTGATCGGCCTGTCAAATGTTGCTCATTGAGCAAAGGTTTACAAATGAAGCATAATGGATGGCATCACGAAGTTTAGGAGAGTATGGATTACTTGGAGGCTTTGTCGTAGCTGTTTCAGTCTTAAATTTTGTAACAATATAGAAAATTGAGCTTGCATAACCATGGTGTTGGATTTGTGTCATTCTGAACTTAAAATGATCATTCTAAATTGATCATTGGTGCTCCTTGAGTAAAGCCTTATAAATGAAGCATAATGCATGGCATCACGCTGTTTTGTCTAGATTGGATGACGTGCTGGCTTTGTCATAACTCTTTCGGTCTCAAATGTTTTAACATTATAGAAAATTGAGCTACCTTAACGTAGGCGTTGGATTCTAGTCATTATGAACTCTAAATCAAAAGTTAGGAACGATTTAGTTCAGACATGTTAGGTTGATCGACTAGTTAAAAGGTGCTCATTGAGCAAAGGTTTACAAATGAAGCACAATATATGGCATCGCATAGTTTGGGATAGCTTAGATTACTTGGAGGTTTTTTCGTTGCTATTTCGGTCTTAAATTCTGTCACAATATAGAAATTAAGCTAGCTTAACCTTGGCATTGGATTAGTGTCATTCAAAGCTTTGAATCAAAAGTTACAGATGATTTAATGGGGACATGTCAACTTGATCAGTCAGTTAAAATGATCATTCAAAACTGATCATTGGATCTCATTGAACAAAGGCTTATTAATGAAGCATAATGCATGACATCACACAGTATGCGATAGATTCTGCGGCTTTGTCGTAGCTGTTTCAGTCCTAAATTTTGTCACAGTATTGAAAATTGAGCTAGCTTAACGTGGGTATTGGATTTGTGTCATTATGAGCTCTAAATCAAAGGTTACAGACGATTTTGTGTGGACATGTCAAGTTGCCCGAGTAGTTAAAATGATCATTGTACATTTTTTAATTGGTGCTCATTGAGTAAAGGCTTATTAATGAAGCATAATGCATGGCATCACGCAGTTTGCGATAGATTCAAAGACTTGGACGTTTTGTCTTAGCTAGTTCAGCTGTAATTTTGTCACAATATAGAAAAAGTGAGCTAGCTTAACATAGGTGTTGGATTCATGTCATTCTAGGATCTGAATCAAAAGTTACGGACGATTTTGAGCGGACATGTCAAGTTGACCAGCTAGTTAAACTGATCATTCTAAACTGGTCATTGGTGCTCATTGAGTAGAAGCTTATGAATGAAGCATAATGCATAGCATCAAGTATTTTTCGAAAGATTGGATTATTTTGAGGCTTTTTCGTAGCTATTTCAATCTTAAAGTTTTCACAATATAGAAAATTGAGCTAGCTTAACATGGGCGCTGGATTCATGTCATTATGAGATCTGAATCAAAAGTTACAGACTATTTAGTGTGGATAAGTCAAGTAAATAGGCCAGTTAAAATGATTATTCTAAATTGATCATTGGTGCTCATTCAGTAAAGGCTTATTAATGAAGGATAACCCCTGGCATCACGCAGTTTGCAATAGATTCGATGACTTGGAGGCTTTGTCATAGCTATTTCAGTTTTAAATTTTATCACAATATAGAAAATTGATCTAGTTTAACGTGGGCGTTTGATTCGTATTATTTTGAACTCTGAATCAGAAGTTACGGACGATTTAGTGGAGAAATGTCAAGTTGATCGTCCAGTTAAAATGATCATTCTAAACTTATCATTGGTGCTTCTTAAGTAAAGGCTTATTTATGAAGCATAATGCATGGCGTCAAGCATTTTGCGATAGATTGGATTAGTTGGAGGCGTTGTCGTAGCTATTTTAGCTTTAGATTTTCACAATATAGAAAATTGTGCTAGCTTAACATGGGCATTGGATTTGTGTCATTTTGATCACTATATCAAAAGTTACAGGCTATTTAGTGTGGAGAAGTCACTTTGATCGGCCAGGTAAAATGATCATTTCAAACTGATCATTGGTGCTCATTGAGCATAATGCATGGCATCACACAGTTTGTCGTAGCTATTTCAGTTTTATATTTTGTCAATATATAAAATTGAGCAAGCTTAACATGGGCGTTGGATTCGTGTCATTCTAAGATTTAGAAATGTTTTTGTGAGGACATGTCAAGTTGACTGGCGAGTTAAAAGGATTATTCTAAACTGATCATTGGTGCTCATTGAGTAAAGGCATTAAGTATAATGCATGGCATAACACAGTTTGTGATAGATTCGATGACTTGGAGGCTTTCTCTTAGCTATTTGAGTTCTAAATTTTGTCACAATATAGAAAATTGTGCTAGCTTCACCTGGGAATTGGATTCGTGACAGTCTGAGCTCTTAATCACGGACGATTTTGTGCGAATATGTGAAGTTTATCGGCGAGTTAAAATGATAATTTTAAACTGATCAGTTGTGCTCGTTAAGTAGAAGCTTATAAATGAAGCATTATGCATTGCATCAAGCATTTTGTGATAGATTGATTTACTTTGAGGCTTTCTCGTAGCTATTTCAATTTAAAAATTTTCAAAATATAGAAAATTTAGCTAGCTTAACATGGGCGTTAGATTCGTGTCATTCTGAGATCTGAATCAAAAGTTACAGACTATTTAGTATGGAAAAGTCAATTTAATCCGCCAGTTAAAATGATCATTCTAAATTGATTATTTGTGCTCATTGAGGCTTATTAATGAAGCATAATGCATGAAATCACGCAGGTTGCGATAGATTCGATGACTTGGAGGCTTTTTCATACCTATTTCAGTTCTAAATTTTGACACAATATAGAAAATTGAGCTAGATTAACGTGGGCGTTTGATTCACATCATTTTTAACTATGAATTAAAAGTTACGAAAGATTTTGTGTTGATATGTGAAGTTGATCGGCAAGTTAAAATGATCTTTCTAAACTTATCATTGGTGCTCATTGAGTAAAGGCTTATTAATGAAGCATATTGCATGGCATCAAGCATTTTGGGATAGATTTGATTACTTGGAGGCTTTGTTGTAGCTATTTTACTCTTAAATTTTTTACAATATATAAAATTGAGCAAGCTTAAAATGGGCGTTGGATTCATGTCATTTTAAGTTCTAAATCAAAAGTTACAGACTATTTAGTGCAGACAAGTCAAGTTGATCAGCCAGTTAAAATGATAATTCTAAATAGATCATTGCTGCTTATTGAGTAAAGGCTTATTAATGAAGCATAATACAAGGCCTCACACAGTTTGTAATAGATATGAAGACTTCGATGCTTTGTTGTAGCTATATCAGTTTATAATTTTGTCACAATATAGAAAATTGAGCTAGATTAACGTGTGCGTTGGATTCGTATCATTTTGAGCTCTCAATCAGTATCTATGGACAATTTTGTGCGGACATGACAAGTTTACTGGTGAGTTGAAATGATCATTCTAAATTGGTCATTGGTTCTCATTGAGTAAAGGCTTAGTAATGAAGCACAATGTGTGGCATCATGCAGTTTGTGATAGATTCGACTACTTGGAGGCCTTGTTGTACCTATTCAGTTGAAAATTTTGTCCCAATATAGAAATTTGAGTTATCTTAACCTTGGCGTTGGATTCATGTCATTTTAAGCTCTGAATCAGAAGTTATGGACGATCTTGTGCGGATACGTCAAATTGATCGGCGAGTTAAAATGATCATTCTAAATTGATCATTGGTGCTCACTGAGGAGATGGTTATAAATGAAGCATAATGCATTGGATCAAGTATTTTGCGACTTGGAGGCTCAGTCGTACCTTTTTCAGTCTCAAATTTTTTCACAATATAAAAATTTTGCTAGCTTAACATGGGCGTTAGATTCGTGTCATTATGAGCTCTGAATCAAAAGTTGCAGTGTATTTTATGTGGACATGTTAAGTTGATCGGTCAGTTAAAATGATCATTCTAAACTTATCATTGGTGCTCATTGAGTAAAGGGTTATTAATGAAGCAAATGCATGGCATCAAACATTCTGCGATAGATTGGATTACTTGGAAGCTTTTTCGCAGCTATTTCAGTCTTCAATTTTTCACAATATAGAAAATTGAGCTAGCTTACCATGGGCAGTGGATTCGTGTCATTCAGAGCTCGGAATCAAAAGTTATTGACTATTTAGTGCGGACAAGTCAAGTTGATCGGCCAGTTAAAATGATCATTCTAAACTTATCATTGCTGCTCATTGAGTAAAGGCTTATTAATGATGCATAATGCATGGCATCATGGACTTTGCGATAGATTCAATTACGTGGAGGCTTTGTCGTAGCTATATGAGTCTTAAATTTTTTCACAATATAGAAAATTGAGATCGCTTAACATGGGCGTTGGATTCGTGTCTGACCTCAGAATCAAAGTTACAGACGATTTTGTGCGGACCAGTCAAGTTGCCTGAGTAGTTAAAATGATCATTCCAAACTGAACATTGGTGCTAATTGAGTAAAGGCTTATTAATGAAATATAATGCGTGGCATCATGCAGTTTGCAATAGATTCGAAGAATTGGAGGCTTTGTCATAGCTATTTTGGGTCTAAATTTTGTCACATAATAGAAGATTGAGCTAGCTAAACCTGGGTGCTGGATTCGTGTCATTCTAAGCACTGAATTAGAAGTTACGTACGATTTTGTGCGGCCATGTGAAGTTGGTCGACGAGTTAAAATGATCATTCTAAACTGATCATTGTTGCTCATTGAATAGAAGCTTATAAATGAAGCATAATGCATTGCATCAAGTATTTTTCGAAAGATAAGATTACTTGGAGACTTTTTTGTAGCTATTTCAATCTTAAATTTTTCACAATATAGAAAATTGAGCTAGCTTAACATGGCCATTGGATTCGAGTCATTCTAAGCTCTGAATAAAAAGTTATAGACAATTAAGTGCGGACAAGTCAAGTTAATCAGCCAGTTAAAATGATCATTCTAAATTGATCATTGGGGCTCATTGAGTAAAGGCTTATTAATGAAGCATAACGTGTGGCATCACGCAGTTTCAATAGATTCGATGACTTGGAGGCTTTGTCATAACTATTTCAGTTACAAATTTTGTCACAATATAGAAAATTGAGCTAGCTTAACGTGGGCGTTTGACTCATATCATTTTATGGACGATTTAGTTCGGAAAGTTACGAACGATTTAGTGCGGAAAGTTATGGACGATTAAGTGCGGAAATGTCAAGTTGATCGGCCAGTTAAAATGATCATTCTAAACTTATCATTGGTGCTCATTAGGTAAAGGCTTGTTATTGAAACATAATGCATGGCATCAAAAAATTTGCGATAGATTGGATTACTTGAAGGCGTCGTCGTAGCTATTTTAGTCTCAAATTTTTCACAATATAGAAAATTTAGCTAGCTTAACATGGGCATTGGATTCGTGTCATTTTGATCTCTAAATCAAAGGTTACAGACTATTTAGTGCGGACAAGTCAAGTTGATAGGGAAGTTAAAACGATCATTTTAAACTGATCATTGGTGCTCATTGAGTAAAGGCTTATTGATGAAGCATAATGTGTGGCATCACGCAATTTCCGATAGATTCGAAGACTCTGAGACTTTCTTGTAGCTATTCCAATTTTATATTTTTTTACAATATAGAAAATTGAGCAAGCTTAACATGGGCGCTGGATATGTGTCATTTTAAGATCTGAATCAAAAGTTACAGACGATTTTATGCGGACATGTCAAGTTGACCAGCGAGTTAAAATGATTATTCTAAACTGATCAATGGTGCTCATTGAGTAAAGGCATTAAGTATAATGTGTTGCATCACATAGTTTGTGATAGATTCCATGACTTGGAGGCTTTTTCTTAGCTATTTGAGTTCTAAATTTTGTCACAATATAGAAAATTGAGCTAGCTTCACCTCGGCGTTGGATTCGTGTCAGTCTGAGCTCTTAATCACGGACGATTTTGTGCGGACATGAGAAGGTTATCGGCGAGTTAAAATTATCATTCTAAATTGATCATTGGTGCTCGTTCATTAGAAGCTTATAAATGAAGCATTATGCTTTGCATCATGCATGTTGTGATAAATTGGATTACTGAGAGGCTTTCTCGTAGGTATTTCATTCTTAAATTTTTCCCAATAAAGAAAAGTTAGCTAGCTTAACATGGGCGTTGGATTCGTGTCATTCTGAGCTCTGAACCAAAATTTACATACTATTTAGTGCTGACAAGTCAAATTAATTGGCCAGTTAAAAACGGTCATTCTAAATTTATCATTTATGCTCATTGAGAAAAGGCTTATGAATGAAGCATAACCCATGGCATCACGCAGGTTGCGATATATTCGATGACTTGGAGGCTTTGTCATAGGTATTTCAGTTCTAAATTTTGACACAATATAGAAAATTGAGCTAGCTTAAGGTGGGTGTGAAGTTGATCGGCAAGTTAAAAGGATCTTTTTAAACTTATCATTGATGCTCATTAAGTAGAGGCTTATTAATGAAGCATAATGCAAACATCAATCATTTTGCCATAAATTGGATTATTTGGAGGCTTTATCGTAGCTATTTCACTCTTGAATTTTTCACAATATAGATAATTGAGCTAGCTTAACATGGGCGTTGGATTCGTGTCATTTTGAGTTCTAAATCAAAAATTACAGACTATTTAGTGTCGACAAGTCAAGTTGATCGGCCAGTTAAAATGATCATTCTAAACTGATCATTGTTGTTCATTGAGAAAAGGCTTATTAATGAAGCATAATGTGTGCCATCACATAGTTTGGGATAGATTCGAAGACTTCGAGGGTTTGTCGTTGCTATTTCAGTTCCAAGTTTTGTCACAACATAGAAAATTGAGTTAGCTTAACATGGGCATTTGATTCGTGTCATTTTGAACTCTCAATCAGAATCTATGGACGATTTTGTGCGGACATGTCAAGTTGACTAGCGAGTTGAAATGATCATTCTAAACTGATCACTGGTTCTAATTGAGTAAAGGCTTAGTAATGAAGCATAATGTATGGAATCATGCAGTTTACGATTGATTCGATGATTTGGAGGCTTTGTCATAGCTATTTTGTTGTAAATTTTGTCACAATATAGAAATTTGAGCTATCCTAACCGGGGCGTTGGATTCGTGTCATTTTGAGCTCTGAATCAGAAGTTATTGATGATTTTGTGCGGACATGTCAAGTTGATGGGTGAGTTAAAATGATCATTCTAAACTGATCATTGGTGCTCATTGAGTAGAAGCTTATAAATCAAGCATAATGCATTGCATCAAGCATTTTGCGATAGAATGGATTACTTGGAGGATTGTCATAGCTATTTCAGTATTAAATTTTTCACAATATAGAAAATTGAGCTAGCTTAATGGGAAGTGGATTCGAGTCATTCTGAACTCTGAATCAAAAGTTACAGACTATTTAGTGTGGACAAGTCAAGTTGATCAGCCAGTTAAAATGATAATTCTAAACGGATCATTGTTGCTCACTGAGTAAAGCCTTATTAATGATGCATAATGCATGGCATCACACACTTTGCGATAGATTCGATTACTTGGAGGCTTTGTCGTAGCTATTTCACTCTTAAATGTTTTTCACAATATAGAAAATTGGGCTCGCTTAACATGGGTGTTGGATTCGTGTAATTCTAAGGTCTAAATCAAAAGTTACAAACTATTTACTACGGACAAGTCAAGGTTATGTGCCAGTTAAAATGATCATTCTAAACTGATCTTTTGTTCTTATTGAGTAAGGGCTTAATAACGAAGCATAATGCGTGGTGTCACGCCACTTGCGATAGATTTTATGACTTGGAGACTTTGTCGTAGCTGTTTTAGTTCTAAATTTTTTCATGTAATAGAAGATTGAGCTAGCTTAACGTGGGCGTTGGATTGATGTAATTCTGAGCTCTGAATAAGAAGTTACGGACGTTTTTGTGTGGACATGTCAAGTTGATCGGCCAGTTCAAATGATCGTTCTAAACTTAACATTGGTTCTAATTGAGTAAAGGCTTATTAATGAAGCATAATGTGTGGCATCACGTAGTTAGTGATAGATTTGATTACTTAGAGGTTTTGTCGTAGCTATTTCAGTGTAAATTTTGTAAACTATAGAAAATTGAGCTATCTTAACATGGGTGTTGGATTGATGTCATTCTGAACTAGGACTCAGAAGTTACAGATTATTTGGTGTGGATAAGTCAAATTGATCGGCCAGTTAAAATGATCATTCTAAACATTTCATTGTTGCTCATTGAGTAAATGCTTATTAATGAAGCATAATGTGTGGCATCACGCAGTTTGCGATAGACTCGATTATTTGGAGGCTTTATCGTATCAATTTTTAAAAAAATTTATTCACAATCTAGAAAACTGAGCTACCTTAACGTTGGCGTTGGATTTATGTCATTCTAAGCTCTGAATCAGAAGATACAAACGATTTTGTGTGGACATGTCAAGTTGATCGGCCAGTTAAAATGATCATTCTAAACTTATCAATAGTGCTCATTGAGTAAATGCTTATTATTGAAGCATAATGTGTTACATCACGCAATTTGCAATAAATTCGATTTCTTGGAGGCTTTGTCGTAGATGTTTCAGTTTTTAATTTTGTCACAATATAGAAAATTGAGCTAGCTTAACGTGCGGGTTGGATTCGTGTCATTCTGAGCTACCAATGAGAAGTTACAGACGATTTTGTGACATGTCAAGTTGATCGGCGAGTTAAAATGATCATTCTAAACTTATCATTAGTGTTCATTGAGTAAAGGCTTATAAATGAAGCATAATGTGTGGCATCAAGCAGTCAGCAATAGATTCGATTACTAGGAGGGTTTGTCGTAGCTATTTTAATCTTAAATTTTATAACAATAGAGAAACTTGAGCTAGCTTAACGTGAGCGTTGGATTCGTGGCATTCTGAGCTCTTAGTCAAAAGTTACGGATGATTTTGTCGGACATGTCAAGTTGACCGGCGAGTTAAAATGATCATTCTAAATTGATTATTGGTGCTCATTGAGTAAAACCTTATTGATGAAACATAATGCATGGCATCAAGCAGCTTGCAATAGAATTGATTACTTGGAGGCTTTGTCATAGCTTTATCAGTCGTAAATTTTTTCACAATATAGAAAATTGAGCTAACTTAACATGGGTGTTGGATTTGTGTCATTCTGAACTGTGAATCAAAACTTACAGAATATTTAGTGTGGACAAGTCAAGTTGATCATTCTAAACCGATCATTGGTGCTAATTGAGTAATGGCTTATTAATGAAGCATAATGCGTGGCACCACACACTATGCGTTCGATGAGTTGGAGGCTTTGCCGTAGCTATTTCAGTTCTAAATTTTGTCACAATATAGAAAATTGAGCTAGTTTAATGATGAGGACACCAGATCAAATGGCAGGCCATATCGTGAATCTGGCTGACCAGATTGTGAAGAAAGCCTGCCCAAGACAGCCGGACGGATAGGCGACTTGGCCGGGCCAAGCAGTACTGCCGGCCCGATGGCAATAGGGCCTGGCCAACCAACTCTGCCGGCAAAGCGGCCCAAATGTACGGCCCAATATGCGGCGACGTGGCCAACAGCGCCGGCTCGGCTGGTGACACGGTCGGCTCACCTATCATTCCTTCCTGCTCCAATAACATTTTGGCCACCTTAATACGCGGCACTGCCGGCTCACACGATAACACTTTGCCAGCTCAAGCTCCACACAATGATCCAAGCCTTGGTATATGGCCGTGACACTCTCGGAGTGGTTGATAGAAACTTAGGCGAGAAAATTGGCCTTAGGCTTCAGAGGTGAGTTTTCTGGTGTGTGTAATGGGCGGTGGGGTGAGGTGAACTTCACGAGTTATGAAGGGCCTCGTGTTAAATCACAAACTTAGAGTTAGGAGGGCTGGTTTCGACTAGGTCTCAGAGACAAGAGTTTTGTGGAGGAAACTCTTACAGAAGATATACTCTTTATTAATTATCAAAAAGGTTGTCGAACTACTATACTGAAAGGAGCCTTATTAATATGCTCGGTAGCTTGACCTTCTAGGGTCAACCCAAAAGAAAAAGTGGAAAAATTACAAAAGTGCATAAAGGAAAATTACAAAATGGAAACAACCAAAGAAGGACAACTACATATTTGTTCTTGACTCAACAAAAAGGAAAACTACTAGTTCCTACCCTACAAAACAGAAAGGGCAATTTATAATTTCAAAACTTACCTTCTTACCTTTCGGACAAGAAATGGAAGGTGGCTGACCTTGCTTGCACACGACTAGTCTTGGACTTGAATTAGGGTAATGTATTGTGGGGCCTTGACCTCCTTTGCCACGAGATCCCAATCTTCTAGAGCACTTTGATGAGTTGAAAAGCCCTTGACTTGATCATTGCACTCTTGGCCCATTGTTCCTTGTGTTTTGTCTTCTATGAGCTTTTCCACCCACAAGTTGAACTTGTGCAAGAGTGCCCTTGTTCTGCTTCTTGTCATAGCTCCTGGTGCAACCATTGGTGCATAACTTTCCCCTAGATCCATGCTCTGAAATTGGCTGGTGATTTGGTCTGAGTCTCCTTGTTGGAGCTTGAGCTGGCCGCATTATCACTTGAGTCGGCTGTGCCGCGGGTTAAGCTGGCCGAAATGCTGTTGGAGCTGGCCGTAATGCTAGGTGAGCCGTCGGTGTCATTAGCCAAGCCAGCGGTGTTGGCCACATTGCCACCTGTTGGGCCGGCGATTTGGGCCTCTTCGCCGGTGGAGTTGGTCAGCCCGGCCCTATTGCTAATTGGGCGCAGGGCAGGCCTTCTTCACGATCTGGTCGGCCATATTCACGATCTGACCGGCCATTTGATCTGGTGTCCTCATCATCTCCTCCCCCTTCAGTAGGTTTTTTCCTAAAAACTGGACCATCTGCAAGGAATGGATCTAAATCAGTCACATTGAATCTGTTAGACACAATAAACTCACCTGGAAGTTCAAGTCGGTAGGCGTTGTTGTTGATATTCTCCAGGATTTTGAATGGTCCATCTCCTCTGGGGGTTAGCTTGGAACTGCTTAGGTGGGGGAATCTCTCCTGCCGTAGGTGTAGCCACACCCAATCGTCTAGTTGGAAGATCATCTCCTTTCGTCCCTTGTTAGTATGAGTCACGTACTGTCTGGTCCTCTTCTCTAGGTTCTCCATGACCTTCTGGTGCAACTTCTTGATAAACTCTGCTTTAGATTCTCCGTTGAGGTTGGTCATCTCTGCTGGTGGCAGTGCTGTTTGCTCCAATGGTGTTTGAGGGTTGAAGCTGTAGACAACTTCAAATGGGGTCTTCTTGGTGGCTGAGTGCACTGTTCGGTTCTAGGCAAACTCTATGAATGGCAGGCACTCCACCCATGTCTTCAGGTGTTCTTCCCAAGGGTGGTCCTGAGAAGAGTAGGTAGAGTCCGGTTGACCACCTCAGTTTGGCCATCTGTCTGAGGGTGGCATGTGGTGGAGAACAGAAGCTTCGTGCCTAGCTTTCTCCAAAGGGTCCTCCATAAGTGGCTCACAAACTTGGTGTCTTTGTCTGATACGATGGTCCTTGGCACTTCGTGAAGGTGCACTATCTCCTTGAAAAATAGCTCTATCGTTTGTGTGGCATCATTAACATTTGCACATAGTATGAAGTAGGCCATCTTAGAGAAACGGTCTAACACTACAAAAATGGGATCTTTGTGGTTTATCTTGGGAAGGCCTAGAACGAAGTCCATTGAGATGTCTACCCATGGATGTGTGGGTATTGGCAGAAGGAGATTCAACCCATGAGGGTGTACTCGGGACTTCGCCTTTTTGCAAGTGATACACCATGCACAGTGGGCTTCTACTGTCCTCTTGATGTATGGCCAGTAGAAGTGTTCTTTGACAACGACCATTGTCTTCACAACACCAAAGTGACCCATAACACCTCCTCCATGAGCTTCTCGGTTGATAAGCTCTCGTAGAGATCATTGAGCTATGCATAAACTTCTTTCTCGGAACAAGAATCCATCATGAAGATAGAACTTGCCGTGACTCCCTGTACCACATTCCTTGTAACTCTAAGCAAAATCAGGATCATCCTTGTATAAGGCCTTAATGTGCTCAAATCCTAGAATCTTTGCTTCCACGGTTTATATCAAGGCATACCTCCTTGATAGTGCATCGACTACCACATTGTCCTTGCCCATCTTGTACTTGATGATGTAAGGGAAGTCTCGATGTACTCCATCCACCTAGCATGTCTTCTCTTGAGGTTGGTTTGCGCTCTGAGGTGTTTTAGAGTCTCGTGATCAGTGTGAATCACAAACTCCTTGGACAACAAATAGTGTTTCCAAGTCTCCAATGCTCGGACTAGGGCATAGAGCTCCTTATCATAGGTTGGGTAGTTTAGTGAGGCCCCACCTAACTTCTCACTGAAGTATGCAACTAGCCTTCCTCCTTGTGTTAGAACCGCGCCTATGCCTATGCCTGAGACATCACACTCCACTTCAAATGATCTGTTGAAATCGGGCAGGACTAACACCGGGACGTGAGTGAGGCTGTCCTTCAAGGCCTGGAATGCCTTCTCTTGGGCTTCTCCCCAGCTGAACCCCACGTTCTTCTTTACTGCTTCTCTCAAGGGTTGTAATGCTGCTGAAGTTGGGCACGAATCTCCGGTAGAAGCTGGCCAGGCCATGAAAACTCCTTACTTGGCTGATGTTACTTGGTGTTGGCCACTCTTGTGTGGCTTGAATCCTCTCCGCATCAACCTGTAAGCCCTGTTAACTCACAACAAAGCCTAGGAAAACAAGCTTATCAGTACAAAAGGTGGAGTTTTTGAGATTGGCATAAAGCTCTTCTTGTCAAAGGGTCTTTAGTACCATCTCAAGATGTGTGATACGGTCCTTAAGACATTTACTGTAAACTAGAATATCATCAAAGTAGACAACAATAAACTTACAGATGTACGCCCTAAGAACTTGTTTCATAAGGCGCATGAAGGTTCTTGGGGCATTGGTCAAGCCAAATGGCATGACTGTCCACTCGTACAACCCTTGCTTTATCTTGCAGGCGGTTTTCCATTCATCACCTTCTTTAATCCTGACCTGGTGGTACCCACTCTTGAGGTCTATCTTTAAGAAGACCGTGGCTCCACTCAGTTCATCCAACATATCATCCAACCGGGGTATGGGGTGCCGGTACGTGACCCTGATGTTGTTGATGGCCCGGCCATCTACCCAGATGCGCCAAGTCCCAACCCTTTTTTGCCACCAATAACACTGGCACGGCACATGGGGAGAGGCTCTCTCGTACATAGCCTTTCTCCAGGAGCTCCTTGACTTGCCTCTCAAGTTCCTTTGACTCCTCTTGGCTCATCTGGTATGCTGGCCGGTTGGGCAAGGCTTCCCGGGGCATAAGATCAATCTGGTGCCCAATGCCGCGTAGGCGAGGCAGGCCTGCTGCTATCTCCTCAGGAAACACATCCTGGAATCGATCGAGGAGGGCTGCTACTTCAGGAGGTAATTCTATCTGTTCCTTTCCTGTACTCAAAACCTCCTTAACGACCATTAGAAGCATCAAGTCTTTAGAGACCAAAGCTCTCCAGACATGACTTGGTTGAATGAGAAAGCTTGATTTAATTAAAATTTTCTCCTTACTCATTTCAAGCTGTAGTTCATGTACCTAGGCAGGAGTGAGAGGGGCTAGGCTAACCTTTCTTTTGTCATGTACAAAGGTGTACAAGTTTGTCCGCCCATCATGCCTTGTCTCCTTGTGAAATTGCCACGGCATTCCTAGAAGATGGTGTCTGGCTTGCATTGGTACCACGTCACAAATGACCTGGTCTTGGTATTGACCAACACTGAATGGTATTGTTACTTGCTCATGAATCTTGAGCTCTACCTTGTCATCTAGCCATCTCAGCCGGTATGGCAGGGGGTGCTTAGTCTTCTCAAGACCTAGCTTATCAACCATGTATGCACTGGCCATGTTAGTACAAGAAACACCATCTATGATGAGGTTACATACCATTCCTTTGATGGTGCACCGGCTGTGGAAGATGTTCTCCTTTTGAATGGTCTCGGAGGGTTTGACCACTGTACATAGGTATTCTATGTCTCCTTAATCACCTTCTGGTTCCAGCTCTTCTTCATCTTGAGACTCGTACTCTCCAGCCTCCGTGATCTGCATGACTCCGTTGTTTGGGCACTCTCTTGAGGTGTGGCCGCAACCACTACGCTTGAAACAAGTGATGTCACGTGATCTCTGAGGGTTTAAATACTAACTTGGCTCTCTCTGCTCACGGGTTTGTTCAGGAGCCTTGCTCTTGAATCGTGGCTTGATCTCAATGCCCTTGCCTTTGTCGATTGGCTTGATGCCATTGCTTGGTGCCCAAGGTGTCTTAGGCCTGTTGTGTATCTCTTGGCTCTTGTGTTTGATGTGTTGTTCAGCCTGGAAAGAGAGGTGGAATAGATCCTTGAAGTCACTGTAAATTTGCCTCTCTTCTTTCAGGCTGATCCTCTCTTGCAAGCCATCCACGAACTGAGCCATCAACGCTTTTTCATCATCATTGAGCTCCAGCCTGTTCCTTAGTCTTTCAAACTCCTCAAAGTACTCCTCCACTTACCTTGTGCCCTGCTTAAGAGTACAAAAATGTCATTGCAAATATCTATAGAAATAGGGAGGAACAAAAGTTTGCCTCATGAGATCCTTCATGTCGACCCATGGGTCTACGGGTCTTAGCGTCCTTTTCCTGCGGTCAGAAGGCTCACGATCCCACGAGATGAGGGCATTTTCCGTGAGTTGTGCTACTGCCATGGAGACTCTCCTAGGGCCTGGTTGGTTGTAATGGCAAAGATGTGATCCATTCTTTGTTCGCAATCTAGATAGGTCTCCGGGTCTACTTTTCCTGCAAAACTCGGAGGGGTTAGTTTAACATCATGATGATTTACCCGGTTGTAGGGGTAGTCCTCTCAATCTTCATGATATCTAGGAGGCAGTCTTGGCCTTTGGTGATGACCATACGGCTGGTAGCCATCGCCTTCTTCTTCTGCCTGCCGTGTGGGTCCTCTATGGCAAGGGTGATAGCCGTGAGGCTGGGGGCCTTCATCTTCATCCAGGTGGGGGTCCACCTGTTCGGGTCGTGGTCTAGGGTGGTCAGGAACTTCAACAGGGTCATGGCCTGCCCTCACGTTTCGTATGGCCTGGAATCTTACTGGCCGTTCCACACACTCAAGCCTTTCTCCAATGGATGCAAGTTGGGTTTGAAGTGTGGCGAACATGGCCATCATGGCCTCGGTTGCATCCTGGTTTCCTCCTTCTGCCATCATATGCTGCAAGAGAAAAAAAGGGTGAGTTGCTCCTAAGAATTTCTCTAGGAGTGGGTTTTTATAATAGGTTAAAACTTAGAAGAAAAGGCAAAATAGGAAAAAGAAAAATTTGCAAAAGGAAAAAGACAATTAATGGTGCAATCTTCTAGGATTCCTAGCCAATTTCTTTCTAGATTTTGGATAATTTTCTTGTTTTAATTTTTTTTTGTTCTAACTTAAGAATTAATGGAACTAATAACTTAGTAAAAAGGAAAAACAATTGATGCAAGAAAATTGATCCTAACCCTAGTGATGCGCTAAGGAGAAAAGGATGCAATCGGTTGATTTTTATGTGATTTTTTTTCACAAAATTAACTAATGCACAAAACTGAAATAAACTGAAGTAAAGGATAGAGACAACCTGGTTTTAGGAGCTTAATGTCCAATACCAAAATGAGACAGGCCTTGGTACACGGCCATGTCACTCTCGGACAGGTTGCAAAAAACTTAGGCAAGAAACTCGGCCTTAGGCCTCTGAGGTGGGTTTTCTAGTTTGTGTAATGGGTGGTGGGGTGAGATGAACCACACAAGGTATGAAGAGCCTTGTGATAAATCCCAAACTTAGAGCTAGGAGGGCTAGTCTCTACTCTTAGAAGAAAATACAATCTTTATTAATATCAAAAAAGGTTGTGGAACTACAATTCTGAAAGGGGCCTTATTAATATGCTCTGCAGCTTGAGCTTCTATGCTCGACCCAAAAGAAAAATGGAAAAATTACAAAAGTGCATAAAGGAAAATTACAAAATGGAAACAAACGAAAAAGGACAACTTCTTCATTGTTCTTGACTCAACAAAAAAGAAAACTACTAGTTCCTACCCTGTAAAACAGAAAAGGCAATTTATAATTTGAAAATTCACCTTCTTACCTTTCGGCCAATAAATGGAAGGGTGGCGACCTTTCTTGCATGCGCCTAGTCTTGGACTTGAAGTAGGGTACTGTATGGTTGGGCCTTGACCTCCTTCTAGGTCTAAAACTCTTGCCGCTTAGACCTAGTCAAGACAAGCCCTCCTAGCTCTAAGTTTGTGATTTATCACGAGGACCGTCATAGCTCGTGTTGGTCAACTCACCTCACCACCCATCACACTCACCAGAAAACCCACCTCATAAGCCTAAGGCCAATTTTCTCGCCTAAGTTTCTTGCAGCCCATCAGAGAGTGTCACGGCCATATAACAAGGCTTGTATCACTTAATGTCGGTGTTGGGTTCATGTCATTCTTGGCTGTAATCAGAAGTTACAGAAAATTTTGTGTGGACATGTTAAGTTGATCGGCCAGTTCAATGATCATTCTAAACTTATCATTGGTGCTCATTGAGTAAAGGCTTATTAATGCAGCATAATGTGTGGCATCATGCAGATAGCGATAGATTCGATTACTCGGAGGATTTTTCGTGACTATTTCAGTCTTAAATTTTGTCACAATAGAGAAAATTGAGGTAGCTTATCGTGGACGTTGGATTCGTGTCATTCTAGGCTCTAATAAGAAGTTATGGACAATTTTGTTTGGACATGTCAAGTTGATCGGCCAGTTCAAATGATCATTCTAAAATTATCATTGGTGCTCATTGAGTAAAGACTTATTAATGAAGCATAATGTGTGGCATCACGCAGTTAGCGATAGATTCATTTACTTGGAGGCTTTGTTGTAGCTATTTGAGTCTTAAATTTTGTCACAATAGAGAAAATTGAGCTAGCTTAACGTGGACGTTGTCAAGTTGATTCTCGTCATTTTGAGCTTTGAACTAAAAGTTACAGAAGATTTTGTGTGGACATGTCAAGTTGACCAGCGAGTGAAAATGATCGTTCTAAATTGATCATTGGTTCTCATTGAGTAAAGGCTTATTAATGAATCATAATGCGTGGCATCACGCAATTTGAGATAGATTCAATTACTTGGAGGCTTTGTCGTAGCTATTTCATTTCTAAATTTTGTCACAATATAAAAAATTGAGCTAGCTTAACGTGGGCGTTGGATTCGTGTAATTCACAGCTTTGAATCAGAAGTTACGAAAGATTTTGTGTGGACATGTCATGTTATCATTTTAAACAAGCATAATGCGCGGCATCACGCTGTTAGCGATAAATTCGATTACTTGGAGGCTTTGTTGAGGCTATTTGAGTCTTAAATTTTTTTTAACAATAGAGAAAATTGAGCTAGCTTAATGTGGGTGTTGGATTCGTGGCATTCTGAGCTCTTAATCAAACATTACGGAAGATTTTGTCGGACATGTCAAGGTGAGCGGCGAGTTAAAATGATCATTCTAAATTGATCATTTGTGCTCATTGAGTAAAAGCTTATTGATGAACCATAATGCATGACATCAAGCAGTTTGTGAAAGATTGGATTATTTGAAGGCTTTGTCTTAGCTATTTCAGCCTTAACATTTTTCACAATATAGAAAATTAATCTAGTTTAACATGAGCGTTGGATTCGTGCCATTCTGAGCTCTGAATTACAAGTTACAGAAACTTTAGTGAGGACAAGTCAAGTTGATCGGCCAGTTAAAATTATCATCCTAAACTGATCATTGGTGCTCATTGAGTAAATGCTTATTAATCAAGCATAATGAGTGGCATCATGCAGTTTGCAAAAGATTTGATGACTTGGAGGCTTTGTCCTAGCTATTTCAGTTCAATATTTGTCACAATATAGAAAATTGAGCTAGGTTAACATTGGCATTGGATTCGTGTCATTCTGAGCTCTGAATCAGAAGTTATGGATCGTTTTGTGTGGACATGTCAAGTTGATCAGCCAGTTAAAATGATCATTCTAAATTTATCATTGGTGCTCATTGAGTAAAGGCTTATTAATGAAGCATAATGTGTGGCATCACGCTGGTAGCGATAGATTCGATTACTTGGAGGCTTTTTCGTAGCTATTTCAGTCTTATGTTTTGTCGCAATAGAGAAAATTGAGCTAGATAAACGTGGACACTGGATTCTCGTCGTTAGAAGCTTTGAATTAAAATTTGCAAAAGATTTTGTGTGGACATGTCAAGTTGAGCAGCCAGTGAAAAAGTCGTTCTAAATTGATCATTGGTTCTCATTGAGTAAAGGCTTATTAATGAATCATAATGCGTGGCATCAAGCAATTTGTGTGATATTCGATTACTTGGAGGCTTTGTTGTAGCTATTTCAGTTCTAAATTTTGTCACAGTACAGAAAATTGAGCTATCTTAACGTGGGCATTGGATTCGTGTAATTCACAGCTTTGAATCAGAAGTTACGGAATATTTTGTGTGGACATGTCATTTTATCATTTTAAACAATCATAATGTGCGGCATCACGCTGTTAGCTATAAATTCGATTACTTGGAGGCTTCGTTGAGGCTATTTTAGTCTTAAGTTTTGTAACAATAGAGAAAATTGAGCGACCTTAACGTGGGCGTTGGATTCTTGGCATTCTGAGCTCTTAATCAAAAGTTACGGAAGATTTTGTTGGTCATGTCAAGTTGAGTGGCGAGTTAAAATGATCATTTTAAATTGATCATTTGTGCTCATTGAGTAAAAGCTTATTGATGAAGCATAATGCATGACATCAAGCATTTTGCGATAGATTGGATTATTTGGAGGCTTTGTCTTAACTATTTTATCTTTAACGTTTTTCACAATATAGAAAATTAAGATAGTTTAACATGGGCGTTGTATTCGTGTCACTCTGAGCTATGAATTAAAAGTTAAGGACAAGTCAACTTGATCGGCCAGTTAAAATTATCATCCTAAACTGATCGTTAATGCTCATTGAGTAAATCCTTATTAATAAATCATAATGCGTGGCATCACGCAGTTTGCGAAAGATTTGATGACTTGGAGGCTTTGTCCTAGCTATTTCAGTTCTAAATTTTTTCACAACAAAGAAAATTGAGCTAGCTTAATGTGGGCATTGGATTCGTGTTATTTCGAGCTCTGAATCAGAAGTTATGGACAGTTTTGTGTGGACATGTCAAGTTGATCAGCCAGTTAAAATGATCATTTTAAATATATCATTGGTGCTCATTGAGTAAAGGCTTACTAATGAAGCATAATGTGTGGCATCACGCTGTCAGCGATAGATTCGATTACTTCGTGGCTTTTTCATAGCTATTTCAGTTTTTAATTTTGTCAAAATAGAGAAAATTGAGCTAGCTTAACGTTGGCATTAGATTCGCGTCATTCTGAGCTCTGAATCAAAAGTTATAAACGATTTTGTGCGGGCATGTCAAGTTGATCGGCGAGTGAAAATGACCATTGTAAACAGATCATTGGTTCTCATTGAGTAAAGGCTTATTAATGAAGCATAATGCATTTCATCATTCTGAGCTCTGAATCAAAAGTTATAGACGATTTTTTGCGGGCATGTCAAGTTGATCGGCGAGTGAAAATGACCATTCTAAACAGATCATTGGTTCTCATTGAGTAAAGGCTTATTAATGAAGCATAATGCATGACATCACGTAGTTTGCGATAGATTCGATTACTTGGACGCATTGTCGTAGCTATTTCAGTTTTAAATTTTATCAAAATATAGAAAATTGAGCTAGGTTAATGTCGCTGTTTGATTCGTGTCATCACATAGTTATGAATGATTTTGTGCAGACATGTCAAGTTGACCGCCAATTAAAGTGATCATTATAAATTGATCGTTGGTGCTCATTGAGTAAAAGCATATAAATCAAGCATAAAGCATGGCATCAAGAAGTTTGCGAAAGATTGGACAATTTGGACGCCTTGTCGTAACTATTTATGTCTTAAATTTTTTTACAACATATAAAATTGAGCTACCTTAATGTGAGCGTTTGATTCATGTAATTATGAGCTCTGAATCAAAAGTTACAAACCATTTAGTGCGGATTTGTCAAGTTGATAGGCTAGTTAAAATGATCATTCTAAACTCATCATTGGTGCTCATTGAGTAAAGGCTTATTAATGAAGCATAGTGGCAGTTGGGTGCAAGTGGATTTTTGTAAGAAAAAGAAATGAGAAAAACGAGGCCACTAGATATAAAGCCCGTCTTGTTCCACAATGGTTTTCTCAAAGGCCGGGAATAGATTATGAAGGAACATATTCTCTGGTCGTGAATGCAATTACATTTAGATATTTAATGAGTTTATCATCATCCAAAAGGTTAGAAATGCACCCTATGGATGTCGTGACTGCATACCTATATGGAACCCTTGATAGTGATATATACATGAGAATCCCAAAAGGATTCAAGATCCCATAAGGATCAAAGATCTCTAAAGGACCCAAAGAACTATATTTGGTCAAATTACAGCGATCATTATATGGGTTAAAACAATACGGACGCATGTGGTATAATCGCTTAAGTGAATATCTGTTAAAAAGGATATATTAACAATGCGATATGCCCTTGCGTATTTATAAAGAAATCCCCATCAGGCTTTGTGATCATTGTTGTTTATGTAGATGACCTGAATATAATTGGAACTCAAAAGGAAATTTGTGGAATCTTGTCACAATATGGAAAATTGGGCTAGCTTAGCGTGGGCGTTGGATTCATCTTGAAATGATCATTCTAAACTGATCATTATAACTGATCATTGGTGCTCATTGAGTAAAGGATCATTAATGATGCATAATGCATGGCGTCAAGCAGATTGTGATAGATTGGATTAGTTGGGGGCTTTGTAATAGCTATTTCACTCTTAAGCTTTTTAATAATATAGAAAATTCAGCTAGCTTGCCATGAGTGCTGGATTCGTGTCATTCTGAGCTCAGAATCAAAAGTTATAGACGATTTAGTGCAGAAATGTCAAGTTGATCTGCCAATTAAAATAATCATTCTAAATTCATCATTGATGCTCATTGATTAAAGGCTTATTAATGAAGCATAATGCGTGACATCACACTGTTTGCGATAGATGCAACTACTTGGAGGATTTGTTGTAGCTATTTCAGTCTTAAATTTTCACTCTTAAATTTTCACTCTTAAATTTTCACTCTTAAATTTTCACTCTTAAATCTCAGAGTGGATTACTTGGGGGCTTTGTATTAGCTATCTCACTCTTAAACTTTTTCATAACATAGAAAATTGAGATAGTTTGACGTGGGCATTCGATTCGTGTCATTCTGAGCTCTGTATCCAAAGTTATAGATGATTAGAGCGGACATGTCAAGCTGATCGGCCAGTTAAAATGATCATTTGAAGCTGACCATTGGTGCTCATTGAGTAAATGCTTATTAAAGAAGCGTAATGCGTGGCATCACGCAGTTTGCGATATATTCAATTACTTCGAGGCTTTGTCATAGCTATTTCAGTTTTATGTTTTGTCACAATATAGAAAATTGAGCTAGTTTATCGTGGGCATTGGATTCCCGTCATTCTGAGCTCTGAATCAAAAGTTACGGAAGATTTTGTGCGGACATGTCAAGTTGACCGGTAGTTAACATGATCATTTTAAACTGATCATTGGTGCTCCTTGAGTAAAGACTTGTAAATGAAGCATAATGCATGGCATCTCACAATTTGGGATATATTGGATTACTTGGAGGCTTTATCTTAGCTATTTTGGTCTTAAATTTTGTCATAATATAGAAAATTGAACTAGCTTAATGTGTGCATTGGATTCGTGTCATTATGAGCCCTGAATCAAAAGTTATGGACGATTTTGTGCGGACATGTCAAGCTGATCGGCTAATTAAAATGATCATCCTAAACTGATCATTAGTGCTCATTAAGTAAAGGCTTATTAATGAAGCATAATGCATGGCATCAAACAGTTTGTGATAGATTGGATTACTTGGAAGCTTTGTCGTAAATATTTTAGCCTTAAATTTTGTCACAATGTAAAAATTGAGCTAATTTAACATGGGCATTGGATTCATATCATTTTGAGCTCTGAATCAAAAGTTACATACGATTTTGTACAGTTATGTCAAGTTGAGCGGCGAGTTAAAATGATCATTCTAAATTGATCATTTGTGCTCATTGAGTAAAAGCTTATTGATGAAGCATAATGCATGACATCAAGCATTTTGCGATAGATTGGATTATTTGGAGGCTTTGTCTTAACTATTTCACCCTTAACGTTTTTCAGAATATAGAAAATTAAGCTAGTTTAACATGGGCGTTGTATTCGTGTCATTCTGAGCTTTGAATTAAAAGTTACGGACAATTTAGTGAGGACAAGTTAAGTCGATTGGCCAGTTAAAATTATCATCCTAAACTGATCATTGGTGCTCATTGAGTAAATGCTTATTAATAAAGCCTAATGCATGGCATCACGCAATTTGCGAAAGATTTGATGACTTGGAGGCCTTTTCCTAGCTATTTCAGTTCTACATTTTGTCACAATATAGAAAATTGAGCTAGCTTAACGTGGGCATTAGATTCGTATCATTCTGAGCTCTGAATCAGAAGTTATGGACAGCTTTGTGTGGACATGTCAAGTTGATCAGCCAGTTAAAATGATCATTTTAAATTTATCATTGGTGCACATTGATTAAAGGCTTACTAATAAGCATAATGTGTGGCATCACGCTGTTAGCGATAGATTCGATTACTTCGTGGCTTTTTCATAGCTATTTCAGTTTTAAATTTTGTCACAATAGAGAAAATTGAGCTAGCTTGGCGTCGGCATTAGATTCGCGTCATTCTGAGCTCTGAATCAAAAGTTATAGACGATTTTGTGCGGGCATGTCAAGTTGATCGGCGAGTGAAAATGACCATTCAAAACAGATCATTGGTTCTCATTGAGTAAAGGCTTATTAATGAAGCATAATGCATGGCATCACGTAGTTTGCGATAGATTCAATTACTTGGACGCATTGTCGTAGCTATTTCAGTTTTAAATTTTATCAAAATATAGAAAATTGAGCTGCGAATCAAAAGTTACACCACGATTTTGTGCGGATATGTCAAGTTCATCGGCGAGTTAAAATGAACATTCTAAACTGATCATTGCTGCTCACTGATCAAAGCCTTATTAATGAATCATAGTGCATGACATCAAGCAGTTCGCAATAGATTCGATTACTTGGAGGCTTTGTCGTATCTATTTCAGTCTTAAATTTTTTCACAATATATAAAACTGAGCTACTTTAATGTGGGCGTTGGACTCGTGTCATTCAGAACCTTGGATCAGAAGTTATAGACAATTAAGTGCGGAGATGTCAAGCTGATCGGCCAGTTAAAATGATCATTTTAAAGTGATCATTGGTGCTCGTTGAGTAAATGCTTATTAATGAAGCATAATGCATGGAATCACGCTGTTTGCAAAAGATTGGATAATTTGGACGACTTGGCATAGCTATTTATGTCTTAAATTTTTTACAACATAGAAACTTGAGCTAGCTTAACGTTAGTGTTTGATTCGTGTAATTATGAGCTCTGAATCAAAGTTACAAACGATTTAGTGCGGATTTGTCAAGTTGATCGGCTAGTTAAAATGATCATTCTAAACTCATCATTGGTGCTCATTGAGTAAAGGCTTATTGATGAAGCATAGTGGCAGTTGGGTGCAAGTGGATTTTTTTAAGAAAAAGAAATGAGAAAAACGAGGTCACTAGATATATGCCCGTCTTGTTCCACAATGGTTTTCTCAAAGTGCGGGAATAGATTATGAAGAAACATATTCTCTGGTCGTGAATGCAATTACATTTAGATATTTAATGAGTTTACCATCATCCAAAAAGTTAGAAATGCACCCTATGGATGTCGTGACTGCATACCTATATGGAACCCTTGATAGTGATATATACATGAGAATCCCAGAAGGATTCAAGATCCCATAAGGATGAAAGATCTCTAAAGGACTCAAAGAACTATATTCGGTCAAGTCACAGCGATCATTATATGGGTTAAAACAATACGGACGCATGTGGTATAATGACTTAAGTGAATATCTGTTGAAAAAGGATATAATAAGAATGTGATATGCCCTTGCGTATTTATAAAGAAATCCGCATCAGGCTTTGTGATCATTGCTGTTTATGTAGATGACCTGAATATAATTGGAACTCGAAAGGAAATTTGTTGAATCTTGTCACAATATGGAAAATTGGGCTAGGTTAGCGTGGCCAATGGATTCATCTTGAAATGATCATTCTAAACTGATCATTCTAACTGATCATTGGTGCTCATTGAGTAATGGCTCATTAATGATGCATAATGCATGGCATCAAGAAGATTGTGATAGATTGGATTACTTGGGGGATTTTTAATAGCTATTTCACTCTTAAAATTTTTAATAATATAGAAAATTGAGCTAGCTTGCCATGAGTGCTGGATTCGTGTCATTCTGAGCTCAGAATCAAAAGTTATAGATGACTTAGTGCAAAAATGTCAAGTTGATCTGTCAATTAAAATAATCATTCTAAATAGATTATTGATGCTCATTGATTAAAGGCTTATTAATGAAGCATACTGCATGCATCACACATTTTGCGATAGATGCAACTACTTGGAGCCTTTGTTGTAGCTATTTCAATCTTAAATTTTCACTCTTAAATTTTCACTCTTAAATCTCAGATTGGATTACTTGGGGCTTTGTAATAGCTATTTCACTCTTAAACTTTTTCATAACATAGAAAATTGAGGTAGTTTGACGTGGGCATTGGATTCGTGTCATTCTGAGCTCTGAATCAAAAGTTATAGATGATTAGAGTGGACATGTCGAGCTGATCGGCCAGTTAAAATGATCATTTTAAACTGATTATTGGTGCTGATTGAGTAAATGCTTATTAAAGAAGCGTAATGTGTGGCATCACACAGTTTGTGATATATTTGATTACTTGGAGGCTTTGTCATAGCTATTTCAGTCCTCAATTTTGTCACAATATAGAAAATTGAGCAAGTTTATCGTGGGCCTTGGATTCTCGTCATTCGGAGATCTGATTCAAAAGTTACAGAAGATTTTGTGCGGACATGTCAAGTTGACCGGTAGTTAAAATGATCATTTTAAACTGATCATTGGTGCTCCTTGAGTAAAGGCTTATAAATGAAGCATAATGCATGGCATCACGCAATTTGGGATATATTGGATTACTTGGAGGCTTTATCTTAGTTATTTCGGTCTTAAATTTTGTCACAATATAGAAAATTGAAGTAGCTTAATGTGTGTATTGGATTCGTGTCATTATGAGCCCTGAATCAAAAGTTATGGACAATTTTGTGCAGACATGTCAAGCTGATCGGCTGGTTAAAATGATCATTCTAAACTGATCATTAGTGCTCATTAAGTGAAGGCTTATTAATGAAGCATAATGCATGGCATCAAGCAGTTTGTGATAGATTGGATTACTTGGAAACTTTGTCATAAATATTTTAGTCTTAAATTTTGTCACAATATAAAAATTGAGCTAATTTAACATGGGCATTGGATTCATGTCATTTTGAGCTCTGGATCAAAAGTTACAGACGATTTTGTACGGTTATGTCATGTTGATCGGTGCTCATTGAGTTAAAATGATTATTCTAAACTGATCATTGGTGCTCATTGAGTAAATGATTATTAATCAAGCATAATGCATGGCATCACGCTGTTTGCGATAGATTCGATTACTTGGAGGCTTTGTCGTAGCTATTTAAGTCTTAATTTTTGAAACAATGTAGAAAAATGTGCAGGCTTAACGTGGGCATTCGATTCGTGTCATTCGGAACTCTGAATCAAAAGTTACAGATAGTACAGACATGTCAAGTTGATCGGCCAGTTAAAATGATCATTCTAAATTGATAATTGGTGCTCCTTGACTAAAGGCTTATAACGAAAGTATAATGCATGACATCACGCGGTTTGGGATAGATTGGATTACTTGGATGCTTTGTTGTACCTGTTTCATTCTCAAATGTTGTCACAATATGGAAAATTGAGCTAGCTTAACCTGGGCGTTGGATTCGTGTCATTCTAAAATCTATATCAAACGTTAAAGATGATTTAGTGCAGAAATGTCAAGTTGATAAGCTAGCTAAAATGATCATTCTGAACTGATGACTAGTGCTCATTGAGTAAAGGCATATAAATGAAGCATAATGCATGGCATCACGTAGTTTTAGATAGATTGGATTACTTAGAGTCTTTTTCGTAGCTATTTCAGTCTTAAATTTTGTCGGAATATAGAAAATTGAGCTAGCTTAACGTGGGCGTTGGATTCGTGTCATTCTGAACTTTTAATCAAAAGTTAAAAACAATTTAGTGCGGTCATGTCAAACTGCTCGGCCAGTTAAATTGATCATTCCAAACTGATAACTAGTGCTCATTAAGCAATGGTTTACAAATGAAGCATAATGAATGGCATCCCGCAGTTTGGGATAGATTGGATTACTTGGACACTTTTTCGTATCTATTTCGATCTTATATTTTGTCACAATATAAAAAATAGAGCTACCTTAATGTGGCCGTTGGATTCGTGTCATCATGAACACTGAATCAAAAGCTAAAGACGATTTAATGCGGATATGTCAAGCTGATCGGCCAGTTAAATCGATCACTCTAAACTAATCATTGGTGCTCATTGACCAAAGTTTTACAAATGAAGCATAATGCATGGTATCTTGCTGTTTGAGATAGATTGGATTACTTTGACGCTTTGTCATAGCTATTTCGGTCTTAAATTTTGTAACAATATAGAAAATTGTGCTAGCTTAACATGGGCGTTGAATTCATGTCATTCTAAACTCTGAATCAGAAGTTAAATACGATTTAGTGCGTACATGTCAAACTGATCGGCTAGTTAAATAGATCATTCTAAACTTATCACTGTTGCTCATTGAGCAAAGTTTTACAAAATGAAGCGTAATGCATGGCATCACACATTTTAGGAGAGATTAGATTACTTGGAGGCTTTGTCGTAGATATTTCGGTCATAAATATTGTCACAAAATAGAAAATTGATTTAGATTAATGCGGGTGTGGGATTCGTGTCATTGTGAACAGTATTAAATACGATTAAGTGCGAACATGTCAAGTCTATCGGTGATACAAGACTTGAATCAAGGCCGTAACACGCGTGGGCTGGTTGGAGGAGATTAGGGTTGAAACGCGGCCCTAGGCTTCTGGATGGGGGTTTTCTGGTGGGTATTGGATGGAGAGGTGAAGTGAATCACACGAAGGGTGATGAACCTCGTGATAAATCACAACTTAGAAGCTACGAGGGCTGGTCTTGACTAGGGTTCTAAGCGCAAGAGCTTTAGGGGAAAACTCTTAGGAAGAAAGTTCTATCTTTACTAATATCAAAAAATTGTCGAACTACAATGCTGAAGGAGCCTTATTAAAATGCTCGGCAGCTTGACCTTCTAGGGTCGACCCAAATTAGAAAAATGGAAAAGTTACAAAAGTGCACAAGGAAAATTACAAAAAGGAAATAATCGGAAAAGGACAACTACCTAAATTGTTCTTGACTCAAAAATGTAAAACTTCTAATTCCTACCCTGCAAAACCGAAAAGGCAAGTATATATTTGAAAACTTCCCATTCTTACCTTTTGGCCAAGAAATGGAAGGTGACCGACCTTGTGGCATGCACGCGCCTAACTCCTAGTATTCGACTTGGAGTAGGGTTATGAATTGTTGGGCCCTGACCTCTTTTGCTACGAAAGCCCAAGTCTCTGGACTCTTCCTTGTACTCTTGGCCCAATGCTCCTCGATGATCTTTTAGGAGTTTGTCTACCCACAAGCTGAACTTGTGGAAGAGTGCCCTTGTTCTGCTCCTTGTCATGGCTCCTGGTGCATCACTGGTGTAGAGACTTCATCCAGGTTCATGCCTTGAACTGGTAGCTTAGCTGATCCGAGTCTCCTTGTGTAGATGTGGAAATGGTGGTGCAATCGGCTGAATCGCCTGGACTGTGCGAGGAGCTGGCCGAGTTGCCATCGGAGCCGGCCAGATTGATTTCTGAGCCGGCGGCATCACCAGTTGGGCCGGCGGTGTTACTCACATCACTGCCAGTTGGGCTGGAGGTTTGAGCCTCTTCGTCGGAAATGTTGGCCGGCCCGGCCCGGCTGATCATAGGGCCGGCAGTGCCACTTGGGCCGGCAGTGCCACTTGGGCCGGCAGACACGCCAAATGGCTCGGCTTTCTCGGGCAAGCATTCTGGTCAGCCATTCTGGTCTTCTGGCCGGCCAGACGATCTGATGCCCTCATCATCCCCTCCCCCTTCAGTAGGTTTTTGACCTCAAAACTGGCTCATCTGCAAGGAAAGGAGCTAAATCAGTTACATTGAATGTATTAGACACATTAAACTCACCTGGAAGCTCAATCCGGTAGGCGTTGTTGTTGATCCTCTCCAGCACTCTGAATGCCCCATCTCCTCTTGGGGCCAGCCTGGAACACCTTAGGTTGGGGAACCTCTCTTGCCATAGGTGTAGCCACACCCTATCGCCTGGTTGGAAACATATCCCTTTTTTTCCCTTTGTTGGCCTGAGTCACGTACTGCCCGGTCCTCTTCTCAAGGTTGTCTACTACCTTCTGGTGTATCTTCTTGATGAATTCTGCCTTGGATGCTCCATTGAGGTTGGTCATTTCTGCTGGTGGCAGCGGTGTTTGCTCCAAGGGCGTTTGAGGGTTGAAATTGTAGACCACTTCAAAAGGGGTCTTCTTTGTAGCTGAATGCACTGCTCTGTTGTACAAAAACTCTATGAATGGCAGGCACTCCACCCATGTCTTGAGGTTCTTCCCTAGTGTGGTCCTGAGAAGAGTCGACAATGTCCGGTTGACTACTTCAGTTTGGCCATCGTTTTGAGGATGGCAGGTGGTAGAGAAGAGCAGCTTCGTGCCTAGCTTCCTCCAGAGGGTCCTCCAGAAGGAAGGTTAACGTGGCGTTGGATTCATGTCATATATATTGCTTTAAAAGTAATATATATTGCTTGATACAATGAAATTGAAATGTAATAAATGCAATTGTTTGCATAGTATTTACCTGTCTAGTGGCCGAATATATTCACAATTCCACAAAACATATGCATGTACATATTTGTATTCTTTTTTCGTAGAGCCATATTTCTTTACATTTATCATTTGGACGACCCATGTGCGTAAATATATCCGACACTCCGGGATCCAGATATACAGGGACATCACCTTCATCAAATTTTATATACCTGTATATATTATTACACGATATATTCAGCATAAAAGTTTACCATTCATAATAAAATAATTAATTAATAAACATAAGAATTTATGGTACCTGTTTTTTTGTGCGTATGTGGGCAGAAAAGTAATGCTCCGAGAAGTAAAATATCTCATCATTCACATATGATTCAACAATCGACCCTGCAGCATATCGTTTGTTCTTCGCCATACTTTTCAATTTTTTAAAAAACCTTTCAAATGGATACATCCACCTCTATTGCACAGGTCCACCCAGTTCAGCTTCATATGGTAGATGTACAGGAAGGTGCTCCATGACGTCGAAAAATGAAGGTGGAAATATCTTTTCCAAATTGCACAAAATTATGACTATGTTTCCTTCAGAATTCAGACACGGCTTTGTTGTAATGATATGGAGCATAGATCACGAAAAAATCCTCCAATCGCTATATATATTACCATCTAGAATTAATTAGTACATGCAATTATTATTAATTTACGTACTTATAATATAAAATATATTTCTTAGTATATATATCTGATAATGCTACATGAACGTTTCGTGGTAAAAGTTCTGCAAATATAAAAGGGAAAAGCCTTTCCATAAAAACATGGCAGTCATGGATTTTCATGCCCGATAACATTAGTCCATCCATATCTACACAATTTGCTAAATCTGCCCCGTAGCCATCCGGAAATTTGACATCATTTTTGATATATTACAGTAAGCGTTCTTTCGCGTTTTGTGTCAATCGAAATATAGGGAATGGAGCATTACCTTGACCATCCACGTGCAATTATTTTTTAGAGTAAGACTTCTCAATATTCAACATTGACTTAACTGTATCTTTTTATTTCTCTTTCACATTCATAACAGTATTAGTGATGTTATCTAAGAAATTCTTCTCTATATGCATCACATCAAGATTATGTCAAAGGTTAAGATCCGTCCAGTACGACAACTCCCAAAATATGATTTCTTTGTGCCAATTATGCTAGCTGTCGTAACCTTCTCCTTTACTTTCATGACCGTTTCCTCCGCAGTCAGATGTTCTTAGAGGATTGACAGTTTTTATTCGCTCATATAAAACTTGTTTGCCTGTCAATGATTGTGGAGGATAGTCATTCAAAGCGTGCTTCCCCTTTAAAAAATTTGTTTTAATTTTCTATAACAGGTGACCGTTAGGAAGAAACCTTCTGTGACAATTAAACCAACATGTCTTTCTACAATTTGGTAATTGAAATGCCTTCGTATCATCCATACAAATTGGACAAGCCAGTCTACCATGCGTTGTCCATCCTGACAACATTCCATAACCGGCAAAATCACTTATCGTCCATAGTAACACGGCTTTTGGATTGAAATTTTGATTCAACGATACATCGTATGAATTGCTTATCGTTTGGGATAGATTTGATTACTTGGAGGCTTTGACGTAGCTATTTTGTTCCTACATTTTTTTCACGATATAGAAAATTCAGATAGCTTAACATGCGCATTGGGTTCGTGTCATTCTGAAATCTAAATCAAAAGTTACGGACGATTTAGTCCAGACATATCAAGTGATCAGTCAGTTAAAATAATCATTCTAAACTGATCATTGGTGCTCCTTGAGTAAAGGCTTACAAAAGAAACATAATGCATGGCATCATAGAGTTTGGGATACATTGGACTACATGGAGGCTTTGTCGTAGCTCTTTCAGTCTCAAATGTTGTCACAATATAGAAAATTGAGCTAGCTTAACATGGTTTGTGTCATTCTAAATTATAAATGAAAAGTTACGGATGATTTAATGCGGACATGTCGAGTGATTGGCCAATTAAAATGATCATTCTAAAAAGATCATCATTGCTCCTAGAGTAAAAGCTTATAAATGAAGCATAATGCATGGCATCACACAGTTTGGGATACATTAAATTATTTGGACGCTTTTTGTTGCTCTTTCAGTCTCAAATGTTGTCACAATATGGAAAATTGAGCTTGCTTAACACGGACTTTGGATTCATATCATTCTGATATCTAAATCAAAAGTTACGGACGATTTAATGCGGACATGTCAAGTTGTTCCAGTTAAAATGATAATTCTAAACTAAATTTATCACTTGTGCTCCTCAAGGAAAGGCTTATAAATAAAGCATAATGCATGGCATCACGCACCTTGGGAGACATTAGATTACTTGGAGGCTTCGTAGTAGCTCTTGCAGTCTCAAAAGTTTTCGAAATATGGAAAACTTAGCTACCTTAACATGGGCGTTGGACTCATGTCATTTTGAGCTCTAAATCAAAAGTTAAAGACCATTTAGTGGTGACATGTCAAGTTGACCAGCTAGTTAAAATGATCATGCTAAACAGATAATTGGTGCTCATTGCGTAAAGGCTTATAAACGAAGCATAATCAATGACATCACGCAGTTTGGGATAGCTTGGATTACTTAGAGGCTTTTTTGTAACTATTTCGTTCTTAAATTTTGTCACAATATTGGAAATTGACCTAGCTTATCGTGGGTGTTGGATTCATTTCATTTTGAACTCTAAATCATAAAATAAGGACGATTTAGTGCAGACATATCAAGTGATCGGCCTGTTAAAATGATCATTCTAAACTGAATATTGGTGCTCCTTGAGTAAAGGCTTATAAATGAAGCATAATGCATGGCAAAACGAAGTTTGGGATACATTGGATTACTCTGAGGATTTTTCGTACCTCTTTAAGTCTCAAATTTTTTTACACAATATGGAAAATTGAGCTAGATTAAGGTGGGTGTTGGACTCATGTCATTTTGAGCTCTAAAATCTGAAGTTCAAGATGATTTAGTGTGGAAATCTCAAGTTGATCAGCTAGTTAAAATGATCATTCTAAACTGCTCATTGGTGCTCCTTGAGTAAAGGCTTATAAATGAAGCATAATGCATGGAATCACGCAGTATGGGATAGATTTAATTACTTGGAGGCTTTGTCATAACTATTTCCGTCTTAAATTTTGTCACAACATAGAAAATTCAGGAAGCCTAACGTGGGCATTGGGTTCGTGTCATTTTGAAGTCGAAATCAAAAGTTATGGACGATTTAATGGGGACATATCAAGTGATCCGTCAGTCAAAATGATCATTCCATTGGTGCTCCTTGAGTAAAGGCTTATAAATGAAACATAATGCATGGCATCACGGAGTTTGGGATACATTGGACTACTTGGAAGCTTTGTCGTAGCTCTTTCAGTCTCAAATGTTGTCACATTAAAGAAAATTGAGCTAGCTTAACGTGGGAGTGGGATTCATCTCAATCTGAATTATAAATCAAAAGTTATGTACGATTTAATGCGTACATGTCAAGTGATCGGCCAATTAAAATTATAATTCTAATCTGATCATCGGTGCTCCTGGAGTAAAAGCTTATAAATGAAGAATAATGCATGGCATCACGCTGTTTGGGATACATTGAATTATTTGGAGGCTTTACGTAGCTCTTTCAGTCACAAATGTTGTAAAAATATGGTGAATTGATCTTGCTTAACATGGTCATTGGATTCGTATCATTCTCAAGTCTAAGTCAAAAGTTACGAACTATTTAGTGCGGACATGTCAAGTTGATGGTCCAGTTAAAATGATCATTCTAAACTAAATTGATCACTGGTGTTCCTTCAGAAAGGCTTATAAATGAAGCATAATGCATGGTATCACACACTTAGGGAGACATTAGATTACATGGAGGCTTTGTACTAGCTCTTTCAGTCTCAAATTTTGTCACAATATGGAAAATTGAGCTAGCTTAACGTGGGCGTTGGACGCATGTCATTTTGAGCTTTAAATCAAAAGTTAAATACGATTTAGTGCGGATATGACAAGTTGATCAGCTAGTTAAAATGATCATTCTAAACTGATCAATGGTGTTCATTGGGTAAAGGCTTATAAATGAAGCATAATGAATGACATCATGAAGTTTGGGATAGATTGGATTACTTGGAAGCTTTTTTCTAACTACTTCGGTATTCAATTTTGTGTTAATATTGGAAATTAACCTATCTTATCGTGGGTGTTGGATTCATCTAATTTCGAACTCTAAATCATAAAATACGGACGATTTAGTGCAGACATATCAAGTGGTCGGCCTGTTAAAATGATCGTTCTAAACTGAATATTGGTGATGCTTGAGTAAATGCCTATAAACGAAGCATAATGAATGACATCACGCAGTTTGTGATAGATTGGATTACTTGGAGGCCTTTTTGTTAATATTTTGTTCTTAAATTTTGTCACAATTTTGGAAATTGACATAGCTTATCGTGGGTGTTGGATTCATTTCATTTCGAACTCTAATCATAAAATATGCACGATTTAGTGCAGACACATAGCGTGATCGGCCTGTTAAAAAGATCATTCTAAACTGAATATTGGTGCTCCTTGAGTAAAGACTTATAAATGAAGCATAATGCATGGCATCACAAAGTTTGTGATACATTGGATTACTCTGAGGCTTGTTCGTACCTCTTTAAGTCTCAAATGTTTTGACACAATATGGAAAAATGAGCTAGCTTAACGTGGGTGTTGGACTCATTTCATTTTGAGCTCTAAATCTAAAGTTTAAGATGATTTAGTGTGGACATGTCAAGTTGATCAGCTAGTTAAAATGATCATTCTAAACTGATCATTGGTGCTCCTTGAGTATAGGCTTATAAATGAAGTATAATGCATGGAATCACACAGTTTGGGATAGATTTGATTACTTGGAGGCTTTATCGTTGCTATTTCGGTCTTAAATTTTGTCAAAATATAGAAAATTCAGCTAGTTTTACGTGGGCTTGTGGTTCGTGTCATCTTGAAGTCTAAATCAAAAGTTACGGATGATTTAATGCAGACATATCAAGTGATCGGTCATTTAAAATGATTATTCTAAACTGTTCATTGGTGCTCCTTGAGTAAAGGCTTATAAATGAAACATAATGCATGGCATCACGGAGTTTGGGATACATTGGACTACATGGAGGCTTTTTCGTAGCTCTTTCAGTCTGAAATGTTGTCACAATGAAGAAAATTGAGCTAGCTTAAAGTGGGAGTGGGATTCGTGTCATTCTGAATTCTAAATCAAAAGTTACATACGATTTAGTGCGGACATGCCAAGTGATCAGCCAATTATAATTATAATTCTAATCTGATCATCGGAGCTCCTAGAGTAAAAGCTTATAAATGAAGCATAATGCCTGGCATCACGCAGTTTGGGATACATTGAATTACTTGGAGGCTTTTATGTAGCTCTTTCAGTCTCAAATGTTGTCAAAATATGGAAAATTGAGCTTGCTTAACATGGGCGTTGGATTCGTACCATTCAGAACAATAAATCAAAAGTTACGAACGATTTAGTGCGGATATGTCAAGTTGATGGTCCTGTTTAAAATGATCATTCTAAACTAAATTGATCACTGGTGCTCCTTGAGGAAAAGCTTATAAATGAAGCATAATGCATGGCATCACGCACTTTGGGAGACATTAGATTACATGGAGGCTTTGTACTAGCTCCTTCAGTCTCAAATTTTGTCACAATACGGAAAATTGAGCAAGTTTAATGTGGGCATTGGACTCATGTCATTTTGAGCTCTAAATCAAAAATTTAAGATGATTTAGTGCGGACATGGCAACTTGATCATCTACTTAAAATGATCATTCTAAACTGCTCATTGGTTTTCATTGGGTAAAGGCTTATAAACAAAGCATAATGAATGACATCACGCAATTTGGGATAGATTGGATTACTTGGAGGCTTTTTCGTAACTATTTCGTTCTTAAATTTTGTCACAATATTGGAAATTGACCTAGCTTATCGTGGGTGTTGGATTCATTTCATTTCGAACTCTAATCATAAAATACGGACGATTTAGTGCATACATATCAAGTGATCGGCCTGTTAAAATGATCATTCTAAACTGAATATTGGTGCTCCTTGATTAAAGGCTTATAAATGAAGAATAATGCATTGCATCATGAAGTTTTGGATACATTGGATTACTCTGAGGCTTTTTCGTACTTCTTTAAGTCTCAAATTTTTTGACACAATATGGAAAATTGAGCTAGCTTAACGTGGGTGTTGGACTCATGTCATTTTGAGCTGTAAATCTAAAGTTCAAGATGATTTAGTGTGGACATGTCAAGTTGATCAGCTAGATAAAATGATAATTCTAAACTGATCATTGGTGCTCGTTGAGTAAACGTTTATAAATGAAGTATAATGCATGGAATCACGCTGTTTGGGATAGATTAACTTGGAGACATTGTCGTAGCTATTTTGGTCTTAAATCTTCTCACAATATAGAAATTCCAGCTAGCTTAACGTGGGCATTGGGTTCGAGTCATTCGGAACTCTAAATCAAAAGTTACCAATGATTTAATGCGGACATATCATGTGAACAGTTAGTTAAAATGATCATTCTAAACTGATCATTCGTGCTCATTTAGTAAAGGCTTATAAATGAAACATAATGCATGGCATCACGGAGTTTGGTTACATTGGACTACTTGGAGGCTTTGTTGTAGCTCTTTCAGTCTCAAATGTTGTCACAATATAGAAAATTGAGCTAGCTTAACATGGGTGTGGGATTTGTGTCATTCTGAATTCTAAATCAAAAGTACGTACGATTTAACGCGGACATCTCAAGTGATCGGCCAATTAAAATGATAATTCTAGTCTGATCATCGGTGCTCTCGGAGTAAAAGCTTACAAATGAAGCATAATGCATTGCATCACGCAGTTTGGGATAGATTGAATTATTTGGAGGTTTTTATGTAGCTATTTCAGTCTCAAATGTTGTCAAAATATGGAAATTTGAGTTTGCTTATCATGTGCGTTTGATTCGTACCATTCTGAACTCTAAATCAAAAGTTACGTATGATTTAGTGCGGACATGTCAGGTTGATGGTCCAGTTAAAATGATCATTCTAAACCAAATTGATCACTGGTGCTCCTTGAGGAAAGGCTTATAAATGAAGCATAATTCATGACATCACGCACTTTGGGAGACATTAGATTACATGGAGGCTTTGTAGTAGCTCTTTTCGTCTCAAATTTTTTCACAATATGGAAAATTGAGCTAGCTTAGCGTGGGGCGTTGGACTCATGTCATTTTGAGCTCTAAATCAAAAGTTAAGTACGATTTAGTGCGTACATGTTAAGTTGATCAGCTAGTTAAAATGATAATTCTAAACTGATCATTGGTGTTCATTGGGTAAAGGCATATAAATGAAGCATAATGAATTACATCACGCAGTTTGGAATAGATTGGATTACTTGGAGTCTTTTTCGTAACTATTTCGGTCTTAAATTTTGTGACAATATTGGAAATTTTACAAGCTTATCGTGGGTGTTGGATTCCTCTCATTTTGAACTCTAAATCATAAAATACGGACGATTTAGTGCAGACATATCATGTGATCGGCCTGTTAAAATGATCGTTCTAAACTGAATATTGGTGTGCCTTAAGTAAAGGCTTATAAACAAAGCATAATGAATGACATCACGCAGTTTGGGATAGATTGGATTACTTGGAGGCTTTTTCGTAACTATTCTGGTGTTAAATTTTGTGACAGTATTGGAAATTGACATAGCTTATCGTGGGTATTGCATTCATCTCATTTCGAACTCTAAATCATAAAATACGGACGATTTAGTGCAGACATATCAAGTGATTGGCCTGTTAAAATGATCGTTATAAACTGAATATTGGTGCTCCTTCAGCAAAGGGTTATAAAAGAAGCACAATGCATGGCATCACGAAGTTGGGGATACATTGGATTACACAGAGGCTTTTTCGTACATCTTTAAGCCTCAAATATTTTGCACAATATGGAAAATTGAGCTAGCTTAACGTCGGTGTTTCACTCATGTCATTTTGAGCTCTAAATCTAAAGTCCAAGATGATTTAGTGTGGACATCTCAAGTTGATAAGCTAGTTAAAATGATCATTTTAAACTGATTATTGGTGCTCCTTGAGTAATGGCTTATAAATGAATCATAATGCATTGAATCACGCAGTTTGGGATAGATTTGATTACTTGTACACTTTGTCGTAGGTATTTCGGTCTTAAATTTTGTTAGAATATAAAAAATTTAGCTAGCTTAATGTGGGCGTTGGGGTCGTGTCATTCTAAACTCTAAATCAAAAGTTACGGACGATTTAGTGCGGACATATCAAGGGATCAGTCAGTTAAAATGATCATTCTGAATTGATCATTTGTGCTCCTTGAATAAATGCTTTTAAATGAAACATAATGCATGGCATAATAGAGTTTGGGATACATTGGACTACTTGGAGGCTTTGTCATACTCTTTCAGTCTCAAATGTTGTCACAATAATGAAAATTGAGCTAGCTTAACGTGGGAGTGGGATCCGTGTCATTCTGAATTCTGAATCAAAAGTTACGGATGATTTAATGCGGACATGTCAAGTGATCGGCCAATTAAAATGATCATTCTAAACTGATCATCGGTGCTCCTGGAGTAAAAGCTTATAAAAGAAGCATAATACATGGCATCACGCAGTTTGGGATACATTGAATTATTTGGAGGCTTTTTCGTACCTCTTTCAGTCTCAAATATTGTCATAATATGGAAAATTGAGCTTGCTTAACATGGGCGTTAAATTTGTATCATTTTGAACTCTAAATCAAATGATACGGACGATTTAGTCCGGACATGTCAAGTTGATGGTCCAGTTAAAATGATCATTCAAAACTAAATTGATCACTGGTGCTCCTTGAGGAAAGACTTATAAATGAAGCATAATGCATGGCATCATGAAGTTTGGGAGACATTAGATTTCTTGGAGGTTTTGTATTAGCTCTTTTGGTCTCAAATTTTGTCACAATATGGAAAATTGGACTACCTTAACGTGTGCGTTGGACTCATGTTATTTTGAGCTCTAATTCAAAAGTAAAAGACGATTTAGGCAGACATGTCAAGTTGATCAGCTAGTTAAAATGATAATTCTAAACTGATCATTGGTGCTCATTGGGCAAAGGCTTATAAATGAAGTATAATGAATGAAATCACGCAGTTTGGGATAGATTGGATTACTTTGAGGCTTTTTTGTCGCTATTTCGGTCTTAAATTTTGTCACAATATTGGATATTCACCTACCTTATCGTGGGTGTTGGATTCATCTCATTTCGAACTCTAAATCATATAATACGGATGCTTTTGTGCAGACATATCAAGTGATCGGCCAGTTAAAATGATCATTAAACTGAATATCGGTGCTCCTTCAGTAAAGGCTTATAAATGAAGCATAATGCATGACATCAAGAAGTTTAGGATATATTGGATTACTCTGAGACTTTTTCATACCTCTTTAAATCTCAAATGTTTTGACACAATATGGAAAATTGAACTAGCTTAACGTGGGTGTTGGACTCATGTCATTTTGAGCTCTAAATCTAAAGTTCAAGATGATTTAATGTGGACATGTCAAGTTGATCAGCTAGTTAAAATGATTATTCTAAACTGATCATTGGTGCTACTTGAATAAGGCTTATAAATGAAGCATAATGCATGGAATCACGCAGTTTGGGATAGATTTGATTACTTGGAGGCTTTGTCATAGCTATTTCGGTTTTAAATTTTGTCACAATATTGAAAACTCAGCTAGCTTAACGAGGGCATTTGATTCGTGTCATTCTGAACTCTAAATCAAAAGATACGAATGATTTAGTGCGGACATATCAAGTGATCGCTCAGTTAAAATGATAATTTTAAACTGATCATTGGCGCTCCTTGATTAAAGGCTTATAAATAAAACATAATGTATGGCATCACGTAGTTTCGGATACATTGGACTACTTGGAGATTCAGTCTCAAATGTTGTCACAATATAGAAAATTGAGCTAGCTTAACGTGGGCATGGGATTCATGTTATTTTTAATTCTAAATCAAAAGTTACGGACAATTTAATGCGGACATGTCAAGTGATCAGCCAGTTAAAATGATCATTCTAAACTGATCATCGGTGCTCCTGGGGTAAAAGTTTATAAACGAAACATAATGCATGGCATCACGCAGTTTGGGATACATACAATTATTTGGAGGCTTTTTCATAGCTCTTTAAGTCTCAAATGTTATCACAATATGGAAAATTGAGTTTACTTAACATAGGTATTGGATTCGTATCATTCTAAACTCTAAATAAAAAGTTACGGACGATTTAGTGCGCACATGTCAAGTTCATGGTCCACTTAAAATGATCATTCTAAACTAAATTGATTGATCACTGGTGCTCCTTGAGGAAAGTCTTATAAATGAACCATAATGCATGGCATCACACACTTCGAGAGATATTAGATTACTTGGAGGCTATTTAGTAGCTCTTTTAGTCTGAAGTTTTGTCACAATATGGAAAATTGAGCTAGCTTAACGTGGGTGTTGGACTCAATCATTCTGAGCTCTAAATCAAAGTTAAAGACGATTTAGTGCGGACATGTCAAGTTGATCAGGTAGTTAAAATGATCATTCTAAAGTGTGCATTGGTGCTCATTGGGTAAAGGCTTATAAACGAAGCATAATGAATGTCATCACGCAGTTTGGGATATATTGGATTACTTGGAGGCTTTTTTGTAACTATTTCGGTCTTAAATTTTGTCACAACATTGGAAATTGACCTAGCTTATCGTGGGTGTTGTATTCATCTCATTTTGAACTATAAATCATAAAATACGGATGACTTAGTTCAGGAATATCAAGTGATCGGCCAGTTAAAATGATCATTCTAAACTGAATATCGGTGCTCCTTCAGTAAAGGCTTATAAATGAAGCATAATGCATGACATCAAGAAGTTTAGGATATATTGGATTACTCTGAGACTTTTTCATACCTCTTTAAATCTCAAATGTTTTGACACAATATGGAAAATTGAACTAGCTTAACGTGGGTGTTGGACTCATGTCATTTTGAGCTCTAAATCTAAAGTTCAAGATGATTTAATGTGGACATGTCAAGTTGATCAGCTAGTTAAAATGAGTATTCTAAACTGATCATTGGTGCTACTTGAATAAAGGCTTATAAATGAAGCATAATGCATGGAATCACGAAGTTTGGGATAGATTTGATTACTTGGAGCCTTTGTCGTAGCTATTTCGGTTTTAAATATTTTCACAATATTGAAAAATCAGCTAGCTTAACGAGGGCATTTGATTCGTGTCATTCTGAACTCTAAATCAAAAGATACGAATGATTTAGTGCGGACATATCAAGTGATCGCTCAGTTAAAATGATAATTTTAAACTGATCATTGGCGCTCCTTGATTAAAGGCTTATAAATGAAACATAATGTATGGCATCACGTAGTTTTGGATACATTGGACTACTTGGAGATTCAGTCTCAAATGTTGTCACAATATAGAAAATTGAGCTAGCTTAACGTGGGCGTGGGATTCATGTTATTCTTAATTCTAAATCAAAAGTTACAGACAATTTAATGCGGACATGTCAAGTGATCAGCCAGTTAAAATGATCATTCTAAACTGATCATCGGCGCTCCTGGGGGTAAAAGCTTATAAATGAAACATAATGCATGGCATCACACAGTTTGGGATACATAGAATTATTTGGAGGCTTTTTCGTAGCTCTTTCAGTCTCAAATGTTATCACAATATGGAAAATTGAGTTTACTTAACATGGGTATTGGATTCGTATTATTCTAAACTCTAAATCAAAAGTTACGGACGATTTAGTGCGCACATGTCAAGTTCATGGTCCAGTTAAAATGATCATTCTAAACTAAATTGATTGATCACTGGTGCTCCTTGAGGAAAGTTTTATAAATGAAGCATAATGCATGGCATCACACACTTCGGGAGACATTAGATTACTTGGAGACTATTTAGTAGCTCTTTTAGTCTGAAGTTTTGTCACAATATGAAAAATTGAGCTAGCTTAACGTGGGTGTTGGACTCAATCATTTTGAGCTCTAAATCAAACGTTAACGACGATTTAGTGCGGACATGTCAAGTTGATCAGGTAGTTAAAATGATCATTCTAAAGTGTGCATTGGTGCTCATTGGGTAAAGGCTTATAAACGAAGCATAATGAATGTCATCACGCAGTTTGGGATAGATTGGATTACTTGGAGGCTTTTTTGTAACTATTTCGGTATTAAATTTTGTCACAACATTGGAAATTGACCTAGCTTATCGTGGGTGTTGTATTCATCTCATTTTGAACTCTAAATCATAAAATATGGATGACTTAGTGCAGGAAAATCAAGTGATCGGCCAGTTAAAATGATCATTCTAAACTGAATATTTGTACTTCTTGAGTAAAGTATTATAAATGAAGCATAATGCATGGCATCACGACGTTTGGGATACATTGGATTACTCTAAGGCTTTTTCGTACCTCTTTAAGTCACAAATGTTTTGACACAATATGGAAAATTGAGCCAGTTTATTGTGGGTGTTGGACTCATGTCATTTTGAGCTCTAAATCTAAAGTTCAACATGTTGTAGTGTGGATATGTAAAGTTGATCAGCTAGTTAAAATGATCATTCTAATCTGATCATTGGTGCTCCTTGAGTAAAGGCATATAAATGAAGCATAATGCATGAAATCACGCATTTTGGGATAAATTTGATTACTTGGAGGCCATATCGTAGCTATTTCGGTCTTAAATTTTGTCACAATATAAAAAATTCAGATAGCTTAACGTGGGCGTTGGATTTGTGTCATTCTGAACTCTAAATCAAAAATTACGGATGATTTAGTGTTGACATATCAAGTGATCGGTCAGATAAAAGGATAATTCTAAACTGATCATTGGTGCTCCTTGAGTAAAGGCTTATAAATGAAACATAATGCATGGCATCACAGAGTTTGGGATACATTGGAGTACTTGGAGGCTTTGTCGTAGCTCTTTCAGTCTCAAATGTTGTCACAATATAGAAAATTGAGCTAGCCAAACGTGGGCATGGGATTCGTGTCATTCTGAATTCTAAACCAAAAGTTACGGACGATTTAGTGCGGCCATGTCAAGTGATCGGCCAGTTAGAATGATCATTCTAAACTGATCATCGGTGCTCCTGGAGAAAATGCTTACAAATGAAGCATAATGCATGGCATAACGCCGTTTGGGATACATTGAATTATTTGGAGGCTTCTTCATAGCTCTTTCAGTCTCAAATATTGTCATAATACGGAAAATTGTGCATGCTTAACATAGGCGTTGGATTCTTATCATTCTGAACTGTAAATCAAAAGTTACGGACGATTTGGTGCGGACATGTCAAGTTGATGGTACAGTTAAAATGATCATTCTAAACTAAATTGATTACTGGTGCTCCTTGAGGAAAGGCTTATAAATGAAGCATAATGCATGACATCACGCAGTTTGGGAGACATTAGCTTACTTGGAGACTTTGTAGTAGCTCTTTCAGTCTCAAATTTTGTCACAATATGTTAAATTGAGGTAGCTTAGCGTGCGCGTTGCACTCATGTCATTTTGAGCTCTAAATCAAAAGTTAAACAAGATTGGCTGCGGACATGTCAAGTTGAACAGCTAGTTAAAATGATCATTCTAAACTGATCAATGGTGCTCATTGGGTAATGGCTTATAAATGAAGCATAATGAATGTCATCACGCAATTTTGGATAGATTGGATTACTTGGAGGCTTTTCATAACTATTTCGGTTTTAATTTTGTCACAATATTGGAAATTGACCAAGCTTATCGTCAGTGTTGGATTCATCTGATTTCAAACTCTAAATCATAACATACAGACGATTTAGTGCAGACATATGAAATGATCGACCTGTTAAAATGATCGTTCTAAACTGAATATTGGTTCTCATTGAGTAAAAGTTTATAAATGAAGCATAATGCATGGCATCAAAAAGTTTGGGAGACACTGTATTACTCTGAGGCTTTTTCGTACCTCTTTAAGTCTCAAATGTTTTAACATAATATGGAAAATTGAGCTAGCTTAACGTAGGTGTTGGACTCATGTCATTTTGAGCTCTAAATCTAAAGTTCAAGATTATTTAGTGTGGATATGTCAGTGATCAACTAATTAAAATGATCATTCTAAACTGATCATTGGTGCTCTTTGAGTAAAGGCTTATAAGTGAAGCATAATGCACGGAATCACACAGTTTAGGATAGCTTTGATTACTTGGAGGCTTTGTCGTATCTATTTTGGTTTTAAATTTTATCACAATATTGAAAACTCAGCTAGCTAAACGTGGGCATTGGATTCGTGTCATTCAGAACTCTAAATCAAAAGTTACGGACAATTTAGTGAGGACCTATCAAGTGATCGCTCAGTTAAAATGATAATTTTAAAGTGATCATTGGCGTTCCTTAAGTAACGGCTTATAAATGAAACATAATGCATGGCATGACGAAGTTTGGGATACATTGGACCACTTGGAGGCTTTGTTGTAGCGCTTTTAGTATCAAATGTTGTCACAGTATAGAAAATTAAGCTAGGTTAACGTGGGCGTGGGATTCATGTGATTCTTAATTCAAAATCAAAAGTTATGGACAGTTTAATGCAGATATGTCAAGTGATCGGCCAATTAAAATGATCATTCTAAACTGTTCATCGGTGCTACTGGAATAAAAGCTTATAAATGAAGCATAATGCATGGCATCACGCAGTTTGGGATATATTGAATTATTTGGAGGCTTTTTCGTATCTTTTTCAGTTTCAAATGTTGTCACAATATGGAAATTTGAGCTTGCTTAAGATGTGCGTTGGATTCGTATCATTCTGAACTCTAAATCAAAAGTTACGAACGATTTAGTGTGGACATGTCAAGTTGATGGTCCAGTTCTAAACTAAATTGATCAATGGTGCTCCTTGAGGAATGGCTTAGAAATGAAGTATAATGCATGACATCACGCACTTTGGGAGACATTAGATTACTTGCAGGCTTTGTAGTAGCTCTTTCAGTCTCAAATTTTGTCAGAATATGAAAAATTGAGCTAGTTTAACATAGGTGTTGGACTCATGTCATTTTGAGCACTAAATGAAAAGTTAAAGACGATTTAGTGCGGACATGTCAAGTTGATCAGGTAGTTAAAATGATCATTCTAAACTGATCATTGGTGCTAATTGGGTAAAGGCTTATAAACGAAGCATAATGAATGACATCACACAGTTTGGGATAGATTGGATTAATTGGAGGCTTTTTCATAGCTATTTCGGTCTTAACTTTTTTAGCAATATTGGAAATTGATCTAGCTTATTGTGGGTGTTGGATTAATCTCATTTCGGACTCTAAATCATAAAATACGGACGATTTAGTGCAGACATATCAAGTGATCGGCCCGTTAAAATGATCATTCTAAACTGAATATTGGTTCTCCAGGAATAAAGGCTTATAAATGAAGCATTATGCATGACATCAAGAAATTTGGGATACATTGGATTACTATGAGGCTTTTCGTACCTCTTTAAGTCTCAAAGGTTTTGACACAATATGGAAAATTTCTGGAGCTTAACATGGGTGTTGGACTCATGTCATTTTGAGCTCTAACTCTAAATTTCAAGATGATTTAGTGTGGACATGTCAAGTTGATCAGCTAGTTAAAATGATTATTCTAAACTGATCATTGGTGCTCCTTTAGTAAAAGCTTATAAATGAAGCATAATGCATGGAATCACTCAGTTTGGGATAGATTTGATTACTTGGAGGCTTTGTCGTAGCTATTTTGGTTTTAAATTTTGTCACACTATAGAAAATTCAGCTAGCTTAACGTGGGCGTTGGGTTCGTGTTATTCATAATTCTAAATCAAAAGTTACGAACGATTTAGTGCGGACATATCAAGTTATCGGTCAGTTAAAATGATCCTTCTGAATTGATCATTGGTGCTCCTTGAGTAAATGCTTTTAAATGAAACATAATGCATGGCATCACAGATTTTGGATACATTGGACTACTTGGAGGCTTTGTCGTAACTCTTTCAGTCTCAAATTTTGTCACAATATAGAAAACTGAGCTAGCTTAGCGTGGGCGTGGGATTCGTGTTATTCTGGATTCCAAATCAAAAGTTACAGACGATTTAGTGTGGACATGTCAAGTGATCGGCCATTTAAAATGATCATTATAAAATGATCATCGGTGCTCCTGGAGGAAAAGCTTATAAATGAATCATAATGCATGGCATCATGCCATTGTGGATACATTAAATTATTTGGTGGCTTTTTCATAGCTCTTTCATCTTCAAATGTTGTCACAATATGGAAAATTGAGCTTGCTTAACATGGGAGTTGGATTCGTATCATTCTGAACTCTAAATCAAAAGTTATGGACGATTTAGTGTGGAAATGTCAAGTTGATGTTCCAGTTAAAATAATCATTCTAAACTGATCATCGGTGCTCCTAGAGGAAAAGCTTATAAATGAATCATAATGCATAGCATCACCTCATTTGGGATACATTGATTTATTTGGAGGCTTTTTTCGTAGCTCTTTCAGTGTGAAATGTTGTCACAATATGGAAAATTGAGCTTGGTTAACATGGACGTTGTATTCATATCATTCTGAACTCCAAATAAAAAGTTATGGACGATTTAGTGCGGACATGTCAAGTTGATGGTCCAGTTGATCAGCTAGTTAAAATGATCATTCTAATCTGATCACTGGTGGTCAATGAATAAAGGCTAATAAACGAAGCATAACGAATGACATCACACAATTTGGGATAGATTGGATTACTTGGACGCTTTTTTGTAGATATTTCGGTCTTAAATACTCACAATATAGAAAATTGAGCTAGCTTAACGTGTGTGTTGGATTCAAGTCAATTCGAAATCTAAATCATAAGTTACGGATGATTTAGTGCAGACATGTCAAGTTCATCAGCTAGTTAAAATGATCATTCTAAACTGATCGTTGGTTCTCATTGAGTAAATGCTTATAAACGAAGCATAATTAATGACATAATGCAGTTTGGGATAGATTGGATTACTTGGAGGCTTTTTCATAACTATTTCGGTCTTAAATATTCACAATATATGAAATTAAGTTAGTTTATTGTGGGTGTTGGATTCATCTCATTTCAAACTCTAAATCATTAATTACGGACGATTTAGTGCAGACATATCAAGTGATAGGTAAGTTGAAATGATCATTCTACACTGAATATTGGTGCTTCTTGAGTAAAGGCTTATAAATGAAGCATAATGCATGGCTTCATGCAGTCTGGAATACATTGTATTACTTAGAGGTTTTCTCTTAAATCAATCAGTCTCAAATGTTGTCATAATATGGAAAATTTAGCTACCTTAACGTGGGGGTTGGATTCGTGTCATTCTGACTCTAAATAAAAAGTTACGAACGATTTAGTACGAATATGTAAAGTTGATCGGCCAGTTGAACTGATCAATCTAAACTGATCATTTGTGCTCCTAAAAGGAAAGGTTTATAAATCAAGCATAATGCATGACATCACGCAATTTGGGATATATTGGATTACTTGGAGGCTTTGTCGTAGCTATCTCGGACTTAAAATTTGTCACAAAATTAAAAACTATGATAGCTTAATTTGGCCGTTGGATTTGTGTCATTTCAAACACTAAATAAAAAACTACGGACAATTTAGTGCGGACATGCAAAGTTTCGGAAGTTAAAATGATCATTCTAAATTGATCATTGGTGCTCCTCGAGTAAACGGTTATAAATGAAGCATAATGGATGGCATCACGCAGTTTGTGATACATTGGATTACTTGCAGCCTTTGTCGTAGCTCTTTTAGGCTCAAATATTGTCACAATATAGAAATGGAGCTAGCTTAACGTGGGCATTGATTACGTGTCATTCTGAACTCTAAATCAAAATTTATGGACGATTTAGTACGGACATGTCAAGTTGATCGGCCAGTTAAAATAATCATTCTAAACTGATTATTGGTGCTCCTTGAGTATAGGCTTATAAATGAAGCATAATGCATGTCATCATGCAGTTTGGGATACATTGGATTACTTGGAGGCTTTTTCGTAGCTCTTTCCGTCACAAATATTGTCACACAATAGACAATTGAGCTAGTTTAACGTGGGTGTTGGATTCGTGTCATTCTCAACTCTAAATGAAAAATTACAGACGATTTATTGTGGATATGTAAAGTTCATGGCCCAGTTAAAATGATCATTCTAAAGTGATCATTGGTTCTCCTTCAGTAAAGGGTTATAAATGAAGGATAATGGATGGCATCACACAGTTTGGGATACATTGGATTACTTGGAGGCTTTTTCGTAGATCTTTCAGTCTCAAATGTTGTCACAACATTGAAAATCGGGATAGCTTAACATGGGCATTGGATTCATGTCATTCTGAACTATAAATCAAAAGTTACACAATTTAGTGCGGACATGTCAAGTTGATCGGCCCGTTAAAATAATCATTCTAAACTGATCATTGGTTCTCCTTGATTAAAGGCCTATAAATGAAGCATAATGCATGGCTTCACACAGTTTGGGATACATTGGAATACTTGAAATCTTTTTCGTAGCTCTTTCAAGCTCAAATGTTGTCACAATATAGAAAACTGAGCTAGCTTAACGTGGGCGTTGAATTTGTGTCATACAAAACTCTAAATCAAAAGGTACGTACAATTACGTGCGGACATGTCAAGTTGATCGGCCTGTTAAAATGATCATTCTAAACTAATCATTGGTGCTCCTTGAGTAAAGGTTTCTAAATGAAGCATAATGCATGGCATCACGCAGTTTGGCATACATTGGATTACTTCGATGCTTTGTCGCAGTTCTTTTAGTCTCAAATATTGTCACAATATAGAAATTGAGCTAGCTTAACGTGGGAATTGGATTTTTGTCATTCTGAACTCTAAATAAAAATTTACGGATGATTTAGTGCGGACATGTCTAATTGATCGGTCAGTTAAAATGATCATTTTAAACTGATTATTGGTGCTCCTTTAGTATAGGCTTATAAATGAAGCATAATGCATGACATCATTCTCAAATGGATTATAAATGAAGCACAATGCATACAGTTTTGGATACATTGGATTACTTGGAGGCTTTGTCGTAGCTCTTTCATTCTCAAATGTTGTCACAGAATAAAAAATCGAGCTAGATTAACGTGAGCGTTGGATTCGTATCATTATCAACTCTAAATAAAAAATTACTGATGATTTAGTGTGGAGATGTAAAGTTCATGGGCAAGTTAAAATTATCATTCTAAACTAATCATCGGTTCTCCTTCAGTAAAAGGTAATAAATGAAGGATAATGGATTGTATCACGCAGTTTGGGATACATTGGATTACTTGGAAGCTTTTTCGTATCTCTTTCAGGCTCAAATTTTGTCACAATATGGAAAATCGAGATGGCTTAACATGGGTATTTGATTTGTGTCATTCTAAACTCTAAATCAAAAGTTACGGACGATTTAGTACGGAAATTTCAAGTTGATTTGCCAGTTAAAATGATCATTCTAAACTGATCATTGGTTCTTCTTGAGTAAAGGGTTATAAATGAATCATAATGCATGGCTTCACACAGTTTGGGATACATTGGATTACTTGGAGGCCTTATGTAGCTTTTTCAGTCTTAAATGTTGTCAGAACATGGAAAATCGATATAGTTTAACATGAGCGTTGGATTCGTGTCATTCTGAACTCCAAATTAAAAATTACTAACGATTTAGTGCGGACATGTCAAGTTGATCGGCAGTTAAAATGATCATTCTAAACTGATCATTGGCTCTCCTTGAGTAAAGGCTTATAAATGAAGCATAATACATGGCTTCACACAGTTTGGGATACATTGGATTACATGGAGCCTTTTTCATAGCTCTTTCAGGCTCAAATGTTGTCAGAATATGGAAAATCGAGATAACTTAACATGAGCTTTGGATTCATGCCATTCTGAACTCTAAATAAAAGATTACTAACGATTTAGTGCGGACATGTCAAGTTGATTGGCCAGTTTATATGATCATTCTAAACTGATCATTGGTTCTCCTTGAGTAAAGGCTTATAAATGAAGCATAATACATGGTTTTAAACAATTTGGCATACATTGGATTACTTGGAGGCATTTTCATAGCTCTTTTAGGCTCAAATGTTGTCACAGTATAAGAAATTGAGCTAGCTTAACATGGGAATTGAATTCGTACCGTTCTGAACTCTAAATAAAAAGGTACAAACAATTTAGTGTGGACATGTCAGGTTTATCGGCCTATTAAAATGATCGTTCTAAACTGATCATTGGTGCTTCTTGAGTAAAGGCTTATAAATGAAGCATAATGCATGACTTCACGCTGTTTGGGATACATTGGATTACTTGGAGGCTTTGTCTTAGCTTTTTTAGTCTCAAAAGTTGTCAGAATATGGAACATTTAGCTAGCTTAACGTGGGCGTTGGATTCGTGTCATTCTGAACTATTAATCAAAAGTTACGGACGATATAGTGTGAACATGTAAAGTTAATCGGCAAATTAAAATGATCATTCTAAACTGATCTTTGGTTCTCCTTAAGTAAGGCCTTATAAATGAAGTAAAATGCATGGCTTCACACAGTTTGGGATACATTGGATTACTATGAGGTTTTGTCGTAGCTCTTTAAGGCTTAAATATTGCACAATATAGAAAATTGAGCTAACTTATTGTGGGCGTTAAATTCTGTCATTCTGAACTCTAAATCAAAAGGTACAAACAATTTAGTGCGGACATGTCAAGTTGATCGGCCTGTCAAATTGTTCATTCTCAACTGATCATTGGTCTCCTTGAGTAAAGGCTTATAAATGAAGCACTATACATGGCATCACGCAGCTTGGGATACATTGAATTACTTGGAGGCTTTGTCGTAGCTCTTTCAGTCTTAAATGTTGTCAAAATATGGAAAATCGAGATAGCTTAACATGGGCTTTGGATTCGTGTCATTCTAAATTCTGAATCAAAACTTACGAACGATTTAATGCGGACATGTCAAATTGTTCGGCCAGTTAAAATGACCTTTCTATGCTTATCATTGGTGCTGCTTCAGTAAAGGCTTATAAATGAAGCATAATGCTTGGCATCACACAGTTTGGGATACATTGATTTACTAGGAGACTTTTTCGTAGCTCTTTCAGTCTCAAATGTTGTCACAATATGAAACATTTAGCTATCTTAAAGTGGGCGTTGGATTCGTGTCATTCTGAACTGTAAATCAAAAGTAACACACGATTTAGTGCGAACATGTTAGGTTGATCGGCCAATTGAAATGATCATTCTAAACTGATCATTGGTGCTCCTTGACTAAAGGGTTATAAATGAAGCATAATGAATGGCATCCCACAGTTTGGGATACATTGAATTACGTGACACTTTTTTGGAGCTCTTTCAATCTCAAATGTTATCAAAATATGGAAAATTTAGCTAGCTTAACGTGGGCGTTGGATTTGTGTGGACATGTCAAGTTTATAGGCTAGTTAAAATGATCATTCTAAACTTATCATTGGTGGTACTCAAGTAAAAGCTTATAATTAAGCATAATGCATGGCATCACGCAGTTTGGGATACATTCAATTACTTGAAAGCTTTGTCGTAGCTCTTTCAGTTTCAAATGTCATCACAATATAGAAACTTTAGCTAGCTTAACGTGGACGTTGGATTCATGTCATTTTGAACTCGAAATCATAAGTTACATATGATTTAGTGTGGACATGTCAAGTTTATCGGCCAGTTCAAATGATAATTTTAAATTGATCATTGGTGATGCTTGAGTAAAGGTTTATACATGAACCATAATGCATGGCATCACTCAGTTTTGGATACATTGGATTACTTGGAGGCTTTTTGGTATCTCTTTTAGTCTCAAATGTTGTCACAATATGGAAAATTGAGCTAGCTTAACGTGGGCATAGGACTCATGTCATTTTGAGCTCTAAATCAAAAGTCGACAAAGATTTAGTGCGGACATGTGATGTTGATCAGCTGGTTAAAATGATCATTATAAACTGATCATTAGTGCTCCTTCAGTAAAGGTTTATAAATGAAGAATAATACATGACATCACGTAGTTCGTGATACATTAGATTACTTTGAGGCTTTTTCATAGCTATTTTGGACTTAAATTTTGTAACAATATTGAAAATGAGCTAGCTTAACGTGGGCATTGGAATAGTGTCGTTTTGAACTCAAAATAAAAAATTACGGCAAATTTAGTGCAGACATGTCAAGTTGATCGGCCAGTTAAAATGATCATTCTAAACCGATTATTGGTGTTGCTTGGGTAAAGGGTTATAAATTAGGCATAATGGATGGCATCACACAGTTTGGGATACATTGGATCACTTTGAGGCTTTGAAGTAGCTCTTTCAGTATCAAAAAATTTCACAATAGAGAAAAATTGAGCAAGCTTAACGTGGGCGTTGGATTCCTGTCATTCTAAACTCTGAATCAAAAGTTATAGACAATTTAGTGCGGACTCAGGCAGTTAAAATTATCATTCTAAGCTGATCATTGTTGCTGCTTGAGTAAAGGCTTATAAATGAAGCATAATGCATCGCATCACGCTGTTTGGGATACATTGGATTACTTGGAGGCTTTTTCCTATCTTTTTTAGTATTAATTGTTGTCACAGTATTGAAAATTGAGCCAGCTTAGCGTGGGTGTTGGATTCGTGTCATTCTGAACTCTAAATCAAAAGTTACATACGATTTAGTGTGGACATGTGAAGTTGATGGGCCAACTTAAATGATCATTCTAAACTGATCATTGGTGCTTCCTGAGTAAAGGGTTATAAATGATGGATAATGGATGGCATAACGTAGTTCGGGATACATTGGATACCTAGCAAGCTTTTTCATAGCTTTTTCAATCTCAAATGTTGTCACAATATGGAAAATTGAGATAGCTTAAAATGGGCGTTGGATTCATGTCATTCTGAACTCTAAATCAATAGTTACGGACAATTTAGTGCGGACATGTGAAGTTGATCGGACAGTTAAAAAATGATCACTCTAAACTTATCACTGGTGCTCCTTGAGTAAAGGCTTATAAATGAAGCATAATGAATGGCATCACGCAGTTTGCGATACATTGAATTACTTGGAGGCTTTTTGTACCTCTTTCGGTCTCAAATGTTTTCACAATATCGAAAATTTAGCTTGCTTAACGTGGGCATTGGACTCGTGTCATTCTGAACTCTAAATCAAAAGTTACAACGATTTCGTGTGGACATGTCAAGTTGATAGGCCAGTTAAAATGATCATTCTCTAAGCCAATCATTGGTGGTCCTTGAGTAAAAGCTTATAAATTAAGCATAATGCATGGCATCACGCAGTTTGTGATACATTCAATTACTTGGAGGCTTTGTCGTAGCTCTTTCAGTTTCAAATATCATCACAATATAGAAACTTTAGCTAGCTTAATGTGGGCGTTGGATTCGTGTCATTTTGAACTCTAAATAATAAGTTACATATGATTTAGTGTGGACATGTCAAGTTGATCGGCCGGTTAAAATGATAATTTTAAATTGATCATTTGCGCTTCTTGAGTAAAGGCTTATACATGAAGCATAATGCATGGCATCACTCAGTTTGGGATACATTGGATTACTTGGAGACGTTCTTGTAGCTTTTTCAGTTTCAAATGTTGTCACAATATGCAATATTTAGCTAGCTTAACATGGGCATTGGATTCGTGTCATTTTGAAATTTAAATCAAAAGTTACAGACGATTTAGAGGGGATATGTCAAGTTGATCGGCCTATTAATATGATCCTACTAAACTGATCATTGGTTCTCCTTGGGTAAGGCTTATAAATGAGGCATAATGCATGGCATCATGCTGTATGGGATACATTGGATTACTTGGTGGCTTTTTCGTAGCTATTTCAGTCTCAAATGTTGTCACAATATTAAAAATTGAACTAGCTTAACGTGGGCGTTGGATTTGTGTCATTTTGAGCTTTAACTCAAATGTTACAGACGATTTAGTGCGTACATGTGAAGTTGATCAGCCTGTTAAAATGATAATTCTAAACTGATCATTGGTGCTCCTTGAGTAAAGGAATATAAATGAGGCATACTGCATGGCATCCCGTAGCTTGGAATTCATTGGATTACTTGGATGCTTTTTCGTACCTGTTTCAGTCTCAAATGTTGTCAGAAAATGGAAAATTAAGCTTGTTTAACGTGGACATTGGATTCATGTCATTCTGAACTCTAAGTCAGAAGTTAAGGACGATTTAGTGTGGACATGTCAAGATGATCTGCAAGTTAAAATGATAATTTTAAATTTGATCATTGGTGCTCCTTGAGTAATGGCTTATATATGAAGCATAATGCATGGCCTCATGCAGTTTGTGATACATTGGATTACTTGGAGGCTATTTCATAGCTCTTCTAGTCTCAAATATTATCACAATAATGAAAACTGAGCTAGCTTAACGTTGGCATTGGATGAGTGTCATTCTGAACTCTAAATCAAAAGTTATGGACGATTTAGTGCGGACATGTTAAGTTGATCGGCCAGTTAAAATGATCATTCTAAACTGATCATTGGTGCTCCTCAAGTAAAGGCTTATAAATAAATCATAATGCATGGCAACATGCAATTTGGGCTAGATTGGGTTACTTGGAGGATTTGTCGTAGCTGTGTTAGTCGAAAATGTTGTCACAATATCAAAAATTGAGCTTGGTTAACGTGGGCGTTGGACATATGTCATTTTGAGCTATAAATAAAAAACTAAAGATGATTTAGTGCGGACATGTCAAGTTGATCAGCTAGTTAAAACAATCATTCTAAACTTATCTTTGGTGCTCCTTGAGTAAAGGGTTTCAAATGAAGCAAAATGGATGGCATCACGCAGTTTGGTATACATTGGATTACTTGGAGGCTTTGTGGTAGTTCTCTTTGTCTCAAATGGTGTCACAATATAGGAAATTACGCTAACTTAACGTGGGCATGGAATTCGTGTCATTCTGCACTCTAAATCAAAAGTTATAGATGATTTAGTGCAGACATGTCAAGTTGATTGGCCAGTTAAAATGATCATTCTAAATTGATCATTGGTGCTCCTTGAGTGAAGGCTTATAAATGAAGCATAATGCATGGCATCACGCAGTTTGGGATACATTGAATTACGTGTAGGTTTTTCGTATCCCTTTCAGTCTCAAATGTTGTCACAATATGGAAAACTGAGCTAGTTCATCGTGGGCATTGGATTCGTGTCATTCTGAACTCTAAATAAAAAGTTACGGACAATTTAGTGCGCACATGTCAAGTTGATCAGCCAGTTAAAATGATTATTCTAAAGTGATCATTGGTGGTCTTAAGTAAAGGATTATAAATAATGTATAATACATGGTAACACGCAGTTTGGCTAGATTGGATTACTTGCAGATTTTGACGTAGCTCTTTCAGTCTATAATGTTGTCACGATATGGAAAATTGAGCTAGCTTAACGTCGGTGTTGGATTCGTGTCATTTTGGTCTCTAAATCAAAAGTCAAAGATGATTTAGTGTAGACATGTCAAGTTGATCAGCCAATCCAAACGATCATTCTAAAAAAATCATTGGTGCTCGTTGAGTAAAGGCTCATAAATGAAGCATAATGCATGGCATCACACAGTTTGTTTAATATTGGATTAATTGGAGGCTTTGTCGTAGCTCTTTCAGTCTCAAATGTTGTCACAATATAGAGAATTGAGCTAGCTTAACGTGGGCATTGGTTTCGTGTCATGCTAGACTCTAAATCAAAAGTTACACACGATTTACTACAGACATGTCAAGTTGATTGGCCAGTTAAAATGATCATTCTAAACTGATCATTCTTGCTCCTTGAGTAAAGGCTTATAAATGAAGCATAATGTATGGCAACACGCAGTTTGGGATACATTGGATTGCTTGGAGGCTTTGTCGTAGCTCTTTTCGTCTCAGATGTTGTCACAATATAGAAACTTGAGCTAGCTTAACGTTGGCGTTGGATTCGTGTAATTATGAAAACTAAATCAAAAGTTACGGACGATTTAGTGTGGACATGTCAAGTTGATCAGCCAGTTAAAATGATCATTCTAAACAAATCCTTGGTTCTCCTTGAGTAAAGGCTCATAAATGATGCAGAACGCATGGCATCACGCAGTTTGGGATGCATTGCATTACTTGGAGGCTTTGTCTAGCTCATTTACTCTCAAAATATTGTTATAATATAGAAAATTGAGCTAGCTTATCATTGGAGTTGGATTCGTGTCATTCTCAACAATAACTCAAAAGCTACGGACGATTTAGTGCGGACATTTCAAGTTGATCGGCCTGTAAAAATGATCATTCTAAACTGATCATTGGTGCTCCTTGAGTAAAGATTTATAAATGAAGAATAATGCACTGCATCACACAGTTTGGGATACATTGGATTAATTGGAGGCTTTGTCGTTACTCATTCAGTATCAAATGTTGTCACTATATTGAAAATTGATCTAGCTTAATGTGGGCGTTGGTTTCGTGTCATTCGGAACTCTAAATCAAAAGTTATAGACGATTTAGTACAGACATGTCAAGTTGATTGGCCAGGTAAAATGATCATTCTAAACTGATCATTGCTTCTCCGTGAGTAAAGGCTTATAAATAAAGCATAATGTATGGCATCACGCAGTTTGGGTTATATTGGATTACTTGGAGGCTTTGTCGTAGCTCTTTTTGTCTCAAATGTTGTCACAATATAGAAAATTGTGCTAGCTTAGCGTGAGCATTGGATTCGTGTCATTCTGAACTCTAAATCAACATTTACGGATGATTTAAAGCGGAAAGTTGATTGACCAGTTAAAATGGTCATTCTAAACTGATCATTAGTGCTCCTTGAGTAAAGGCTTTTAAATGGACTATAATGTATGGCGTCACACAGTTTGGGATACATTGGATTACTTGGAGCCTTTTTCGTAGTTCTTTCAGTCTCAAACGTTGTCACAATATGAAAATCTGAGCTAGCTTAACGTGGGTGTTGGATAGGAGTCATTCTGAACTCCAAATCAAAAGTTACAGATGTTATTGTGCGGACATGTCAAGTTGATTGGCCTGTTAAAATGATCATTCTAAATTGATCATTGGTGCTCCTTAAGTAAAAGCTTATAAATAAATCATAATGCATGACAACACGTCGTTTGGGCTTGATTGGATTACTTGGAGGCTTTGTTGTTTCTCTTTCAGTCTAAAATGTTGTCACAATATGGAAAATTGAGTTAGCTTAACGTGGGCGTTAGACTCATGTCATTTCGAGCTCTAAATCAAAAGCTAAAGATTATTTAGTGCGGACATGTCAAGTTGATCAGCTAGTTAAAACGATCAGTCTAAACTTATCATTACTACTCCTTGAGTAGAGGGTTATAAATGAAGCATAATGGATGGCATCACGCAGTTTGGAATACATTCGATTACTTGGAGGCTTTGTCGTTGCTCTTTTTGTCTCAAATGTTGTCACAATATAGAAAATTGCGCTAGGTTAACCTGGGCGTTGCATTCGTGTCATTCGAAACACTAAATCAAAAGTTACAGACGATTTAGTGTAGACATGTCAAGTTGATAGGCCTGTTAAAATGATCATTCTAAACTGATCATTGGTGCTCCTTTAGTAAAGGCTTATAAATGAGGCATAATGCATGACATCACACATTTTGGGATACATTGGATTAATTGGAGGCTTTTTCGTAGCTCTTTTAGTCTAAAATATTTTCACAATATAGAAAATTGGACTAGTTTAACGTGGGCGTTGGTTTCGTGTCATTTTGAACTCTAAATTAATGTTAGAGACGATTTACTGTGCACATGTCAAGTTTATTGGCAAGTTAAAATGATTATTCTAAACTGATCAATTGGTGCTCCTTGAGTAAAGGCTTATAAATGAAGCATAATGTATGGCATCACGCAGTTTTGGAAACATTGGATAACTTGGATGCTTTTTCGTAGCTCTTTGAGTCTCAAATGTTGTCACAATATGGAAAATTGAGCTAGATTAACGTGTGCGTTGGATTCGTGTCATTCTGACCTCTGAATCAAAAGTTACGAACGATTTAGTGCGGACATGTCAAGTTGATTGGCCAGTTAAAATGATCATTCTAAACTTATCATTGGTGCTCCTTAAGTAAAAGCTTATAAATAAATCATAATGCGTGACAACACGTAGTTTGGGCTTGATTGAATTACCTAAAGGCTTTGTCGTAGCTCTTTAAGTCTAAAATGTTGTCACAATGTGGAAATTTGAACTAGCTTTTCGTGGGCGATGGACTCATGTCATTTTGAACTCTAAATCAAAAGCCAAAGATGATTTAGTGCGGACATGTCAAGTTTATCAGCTAGTTAAAACGATCATTCTAAACTTATCACTGGTGCTCCTTGAGTAAAGAGTTATAAATGAAGCATAATAGATGGCATCACGCAATTTGGGATACATTGGATTACTTGGATGCTTTTTCGTAGCTCTTCAGTCTCAAATTGTTGTCACAATATAGAAACTTTCGCTAGCTTAACGTGGGCGTTGAATTCGTGTCATTCTGAACACTAAATCAAAACTTACGGACGATTTAGTGCGGACATGTCAAGTTGATTGGCCTGTAAAAGTGATCATTCTAAACTGATCATTGGTGCTCCTTCAGTAAAGACTTATAAATGAAGCATAATGCACTGCATCACACAGTTTGGGATACATTGGATTAATAGGAGGCTTTGTCGTTACTCTTTCAGTATCAAATGTTGTCACTATATAGAAAATTGATCTAGCTTAATGTGGGCGTCGGTTTCGTGTCATTCGGAACTCTAAATCAAAAGTGATAGACGATTTACTGCAGACATGTCAAGTTGATTGGCCAGTGAAAATGATCATTCTAAACTGATCATTCATCCTCTTTGAGTAAAGGCTTATAAATTAAGCATAATGTATGGCATCACGCAGTTTGGGTTATATTGGATTACTTGGAGGCTTTGTTGTAGCTCTTTTTGTCTCAAATGTTGTCACAATATTGAAAATTGTGCTAGCTTAACGTGAGCATTGGATTCGTGTCATTCTGAACGCTAAATCAACATTTACGGATGATTTAAAGCGGAAAGTTTATTGACCAGTTAAAATGGTCATTCTAAACTGATCATTGGTGCTCCTTGAGTAAAGGATTTTAAATGGAGCATAATGCATGGCGTCACACAGTTTGGGATACATTGGATTACTTGGAGCATTTTTCGTAGTTCTTTCAGTCTCAAATGTTGTCACAATATGGAAAACTGAGCTAGCTTAACGTGGGTGTTGGATTGGTGTCATTCTGAACTCTAAATCAAAAGTTATAGATGTTATAGTGCGGACATGTCAAGTTGATTGGCCAGTTAAAATGATCATTCCAAATTGATCATTGGTGCTCCTTAAGTAAAAGCTTATAAATAAATCATAATGCATGACAACACGTAGTTTGGGCTTGATTGGATTACTTGGAGGCTTTGTCGTTTCTCTTTCAGTCTAAAATGTTGTCACAATATGGAAAATTGAGCTAGCTTAACGTGGGCGTTAGACTCATGTCATTTTGAGCCCTAAATCAAAAGCTAAAGATTCTTTAGTGCGGACATGTCAAGTTGATCAGCTAGTTAAAAAGATCATTCTAAACTTATCATTACTGCTCCTTGAGTAGAGGGTTATAAATGAAGCATAATGGATGGCATCACGCAGTTTGGAATACATTCGATTACTTGGAGGCTTTGTCGTTGCTCTTTTTGTCTCAAATGTTGTCACAATATAGGAAATTGCGCTAGGTTAACCTAGGCGTTGCATTCCTGTCATTCGGAACACTAAATCAAAAGTCACGGACAATTTAGTGCTGACATGTCAAGTTGATAGGCCTGTTAAAATGATCATTTTAAACTGATCATTGGTGCTCCTTGAGTAAAAGGCTTATAAATGAGGGATAATGCATGGCATCACACAGTTTGGGATACATTGGATTAATTGGAGGCATTTTCGTAGCTCTTTCAGTCTCAAATGTTTTCACAATATAGAAAATTGGACTAGTTTAACGTGGGCGTTGGTTTCGTGTCATTCTGAACTCTAAATAAAAGTTAGAGACGATTTACCGCGCACATGTCAAGTTGATTGGCCAGTTAAAATGATTATTCTAAATTGATCAATTTGTGCTCCTTGAGTAAAGGCTTATAAATGAAGTGTAATGTATGGCATCACGCAGTTTGGGAAACATTGGATTACTTGGATGCTTTTTCGTAGCTCTTTGAGTCTCAAATGTTGTCACAATATGGAAAATTGAGCTAGATTAACATGTGCGTTGGATTCGTGTCATTCTGACCTCTAAATCAAAAGTTATGAACGATTTAGTGCGGACATGTCAAGTTGATTGGCCAGTTAAAATGATAATTCTAAACTGATCATTGGTGCTCCTTAAGTAAAAGCTTATAAATAAGTCATAACGCGTGACAACAAATAAGTCATAATGCGTGACAACACGTAGTTTGGGCTTGATTGAATTACTTAAAGGCTTTGTTGTAGCTCTTTAAGTCTAAAATGTTGTCACAATGTGGAAAATTGAACTAGCTTTTCGTGGGCGATGGACTCATGTCATTTTGAACTCTAAATCAAAAGCCAAATATGATTTAGTGCCGACATGTCATGCTGATCAGCTAGTTAAAACGATCATTCTAAACTTATCACTGGTGCTCCTTGAGTAAAGAGTTATAAATGAAGCATAATAGATGGCATCCCGCAATTCGGGATACATTGGATTGGTTGGATGCTTTTTCATAGCTCTTCAGTCTCCAATGTTGTCACAATATAGAAACTTTCGCTAGCTTAACGTGGGCGTTGAATTTGTGTAATTCTGAACACTAAATCAAAACTTAAGAACTATTTAGTGCGGACATGTCAAGTTGATCGGCCTGTAAAAATGATCATTCTAAACTGATCATTGGTGCTGCTTGAGTAAAGACTTATAAATGAAGCATAATGCGCTGCATCACACAGTTTTAGATACATTGGATTAATTGGAGGCTTTGTCGTTACTCTTTCAGTATCAAATGTTGTCACTATATAGAAAATTGATCTAGCTTAATGTGGGCGGTTGTTTCATGTCATTCGGAACTCTAAATTAAAAGTTATAGACGATTTAGTGCAGACATGTCAAGTTGATTGGCCAGTTAAAATGATCATTCTAAACAGATCATTCATCCTCTTTGAGTAAAGGCTTATAAATGAAGCATAATGTATGGCATCACGCAGTTTGGGTTATATTGGATTACTTGCAGGCTTTGTCGTAGCTCTTTTTGTCTCAAATGTTGTCACAATATAGAAAATTGTGGTAGCTTAACGTAAGCATTGGATTCGTGTCATTCTGAACTCTAAATCAACATTTACGGATGATTTAAAGCGGAAAGTTGATTGACCAGTTAAAATGGTCATTCTAAACTGATCATTGGTGCTGCTTGAGTAAAGGCTTTTAAATGGACTATAATGTATGGCGTCACACAGTTTGGGATACATTGGATTACTTGGAGCCTTTTTCGTAGTTCTTTCGGTCTCAAACGTTGTCACAATATGAAAAACTGAGCTAGCTTAACGTGGGTGTTGGATAGGAGTCATTCTGAACTCTAAATCAAAAGTTACAGATGTTATTGTGCGGACATGTCAAGTTGATTGGCCTGTTAAAATGATCATTCTAAATTGATCATTGGTGCTCCTTAAGTAAAAGCTTATAAATAAATCATAATGCTTGACAACACGTAGTTTGAGCTTGATTGGATTACTTGGAGGCTTTGTCGTTTCTCTTTAAGTCTAAAATGTTGTCACAATATGGAAAATTGAGCTAGCTTAACGTGGGCGTTAGACTCATGTCATTTTGAGCTCTAAATCAAAAGCTAAAGATTATTTAGTGGGGACATGTCAAGTTGATCAGCTAGTTAAAACGATCAGTCTAAACTTATCATTACTACTCCTTGAGTAGAGGGTTATAAATGAAGCATAATGGATGGCATCACGCAGTTTGGAATACATTCGATTACTTGGAGGCTTTGTCGTTGCTCTTTTTGTCTCAAATGTTGTCACATTATAGAAAATTGCGCTAGATTAACCTAGGCGTTGCATTCGTGTCATTCGGAACAATAAATCAAAAGTTACGGACGATTTAGTGCGGACATGTCAAGTTGATAGGCCTGTTAAAATGATCATTCTAAACTGATCATTGGTGCTCCTTGAGTAAAGGCTTATAAATGAGACATAATGCATGGCATCACACAGTTTGGGATACATTGGATTAATGAGAGGCTTTTTCGTAGCTCTTTTAGTCTCAAATGTTTTCACAATATAGAAAATTGGACTAGTTTAACATGGGCGTTGGTTTCGTGTCATTCTGAACTCTAAATAAAAGTTAGAGATGATTTACCGCGCACATGTCAAGTTGATTGGCCAGTTAAAATGATTATTCTAAATTGATCAATTGGTGCTCCTTGAGTAAAGGCTTATAAATGCAGTGTAATATATGGCATCAGGAAGTTTGGGAAACATTGGATTACTTGGATGCTTTTTCGTAGCTCTTTGAGTCTCAAATGTTGTCACAATATGGAAAATTGAGCTAGATAACGTGTGCGTTGGATTCGTGTCATTCTGACCTCTAAATCAAAAGTTACGAACGATTTATTGCGGACATGTCAAGTTGATTGGCCAGTTAAAATGGTCATTCTAAACTGATCATTGGTGCTCCTTAAGTAAAAGCTTATAAATAAATCATAATGCGTGACAACACGTAGTTTGGGCTTGATTGAATTACTTAAAGGCTTTGTCGTAGCTCTTTAAGTCTAAAATGTTGTCACAATGTGGAAAATTGAACAAGCTTTTCGTGGGCGATGGACTCATGTCATTTTGAACTCTAAATCAACTGTCAAAGATGATTTAGTGCCGACATGTCAAGTTGATCAGCTAGTTAAAACGATCATTCTAAACTTATCACTGGTGCTCTTTGAGTAAAGAGTTATAAATGAAGCATAATAGATGGCATCACGCAATTTGGGATACATTGGATAAGTTGGATGCTTTTTCGTAGCTCTTCAGTCTCAAATGTTGTCACAATATAGAAACTTTCGCTAGCTTAACGTGGGCGTTGAATTTGTGTCATTCTGAACACTAAATCAAAACTTACGGACGATTTAGTGCGGACATGTCAAGTTGATCAGCCTGTAAAAATGATCATTCTAAACTGATCATTGGTGCTCCTTGAGTAAAGACTTATAAATGAAGCATAATGCACTGCATCACACAGTTTGGGATACATTGGATTAATTGGAGGCTTTGTCGTTACTCTTTCAGTATCAAATGTTGTCACTATATAGAAAATTGATCTAGCTTAATGTGGGCGTTGGTTTCGTGTCATTTTGGAATCTAAATCAAAAGTTACAGACGATTTACTACAGACATGTCAAGGTTATTGGCCAGTTAAAATGATCATTCTAAACTGATCATTCGTGCTCCTTGAGTAAAGGCTTATAAATGAAGCATAATGTATGGCAACACGCAGTTTGGGATACATTGAATTACTTGGAGGCTTTGTCGTAGCATTTTTCGTCTCAAATGTTGTCACAATATAGAAAATTGCGATAGCTTAATGTGGGCATTGGATTCGTGTCAATCTGAACTCTAAATCAACATTTACGGATGATTTTCAGCGGAAAGTTGATTGACCAGTTAAAATGGTCATGCTAAACTGATCATTGGTGCTCCTCGAGTAAAGGCTTATCAATAACGCATAATGCAAGGCATCACATAGTTTGGGATAAATTGGATTACCTGGAGGCTTTGTCGTAGCCATTTCAGTCTCAAATGTTGTCGCAATATTGAGAGCTGAGCTAGCATAACGTGGACGTTGGATTCATGTCATTCTGAGCTCTAAATCAAAAGTTACAAATGATTTAGTGCGGCCATGTCAAGTTGATCGGCCAGTTTAAATGATCATCCTAAACTGATCGTTGGTGCTTCTTGAGTAAAGGCTTATAAATGAAGAGTAACACATGGTATCACAAAGTTTGGGATACACTGAATTATTTGGAGGCTTTGTAGTAGCTCTTTCGCTCTCAAATGTCGTCACAATATAGAGAATTGAGCTAGCTTAACGTGGGTGTTGGGTTTGTGTCATTCTGAACTCTAAATCAAAAGTTATTGACGATTTAGTTCGGAAATGTCAAGTTGACTGGTCAGTTAAATTGATCATTCTAAATTTATCATTGGTGTTCCTTGAGTAAAGGCTTATCAATGAAGCATAATGCATGGCATCATGCAGTTTGGGATACATTGGATTACATGGAGGCTTTGTCGTAGCCCTTTCAGTCACAAATGCTGTCGCAAAATGGAAAACTGAGCAAGCTTAACATCTGCGTTGGATTTGTGTCATTCTGAACTCTAAATCAAAAATTAGAGAAGATGTAGTGCGGACATGTCAAGTTGATCGGCGAGTTAAAATGATAATTCTAAACTGATCGTTTGTGCTACTTGAGTAAAGGCATATAAATGAAGAGTAACACATGGCATCACAAAGTTTGGGATATATTGGATTACTTGGAGGCTTTGTATTAGATCTTTCATTCTCAAATGTTGTCACTATAGGGAAAATTGAGCTACCATAATGTGGGTGTTGCACTCATGTCATTTTGAGCTCTAAATCAAAATTTATAGGTTATTTAGTGCGGACATGTCAAGGTTATCAGCTACTTAAAATGATCATTCTGAACTAATCATTGGTGCTCCTTGAGTAATGGCCCATAATTCATGGTATCACGCAGTTTGGGAATTGGATTACTTGGAGGCTTTGTGGTAGCTCTTTTAGTCTAAATGTTATCACAAATGGAAAATTGAGCTAGCTTAACATGGGCGTTGGAGTCATGTCGTTTTGAGCTCTAAATCAAAAGTTAAAGATGATTTAGTGAGCAAATGTCCAGTTGATCAGCTAGTTAAAACGATCATTCTAAACTTATCCTTGGTGCCCATTGAGTAAAGGGTTATAAATGAAGCATAATGGATGGCATCACGCTGTTTGGGACACATTGGATTACTTGGAGGCTTTGTCGTAGCTCTTTTAGTCTCAAATGTTGCCACAATATAGAAAATTGTGCTAGCTTAACGTGGGCATTGCATTCGTGTCATTCCGAACTCTAAATAGAAAGTTACAGACAATTTAGTGCAATTATTTCAAGTTGATTGCCAGTTAAAATGATCATTCTAAACCGATCATTGGTGCTCCTTCAGTAAAGGGTTATAAATGAAGCATAATGCATGACATCACGCAGTTTGGGATACATTGAATTACTTGGACGCTTTTCGTAGCACTTTTTGTCTCAAATGTTGTCACAATATGGAAATTTGAGCTAGTTTAACATGGGCGTTGGACTCATGTCATTTTGAGTTCTAAATCAAAAGTTAAAGATGATTTAGTACAGATATGTCAAGTTGATCAGCTAGTAAAAACGATCATTCTAAGCTTATCATTAGTGCTTCTTGAGTAAAGGGTTATAAATGAAGCCAAATGGATGGCATCACGCAGTTTGGGATACATTGGATTACTTGGAGGCTTTGTCGTACCTCTTTTAGTCTCAAATGTTATCACAATATAGAAAATTATGGTAGCCTAACGTGGGCATTGGATTTGTGTCATTTTGAACTCAAAATCAAATTTTATGGACGATTTAGTGCGGAAAGTTGATTGACCAGTTAAAATGATCATTCTAAGTTGATCGTTGGTACTCCTGGAGTAAAGGCTTATAAATGCAGGCATCATGCAGTTTGTGATACATTGGATTACTTGGAGGCTTTGTAGTAGTTGTTTCAGTCTCAAACGTTTTTAGTAAATGGAAAATTTATCTAACTTAACGTGGGCGTTGTACTCATGTCATTTGGAGCTCTAAATCAAATGTTAAAGGTGATTTAGTGCGGTCATGTCAAGTTGATCAACTAGTTGAAATGATCATTTTAAACTAATCATTGGTGCTCCTTGAGTAAAGTCTCATAAATGAAGCATAATGCATGGCATCACACAGTTTGGGATACATTGGATAACTTGGTGGCTTTGTCGTAGCTCATTCAGTCTCAAATGTTGTCACGGTATAGAAAATTGAGCTAGCTTAACGTGGACGTTGGATTCGTGTCATTCTGAACTTTATGTCAAAAGTTACGGACGATGTAGTGCATACATTTAAAGTTGAACGGCCTGTTAAAATGATCATTCTAAAGTGATCATTGGTGCTCCTTGAGTAAAGGCTTATAAATGAAACATAATTCATGGCATTGCACAGTTTGGGATACATTGGATAATTTGAAGGCTTTGTCGTAGCTGTTTCAGTCTCAAATGTTTTCTCAATACATAAAATTGCGCTAGGTTAACGTGGGAATTGGTTTCGTGTCATTCTGAATTGTAAATAAAATGTTACAGACGATTTACACGGACATGTGAAGTTGATTGAGCAGTTGAAAAGATCATTCTAAAATGATCATTGGTGCTCCTTAATTAAAGGCTTATAAATGAAGCATAATGCATGGCATCAGGTAGTTTCGGACAGATTTGATTGCTTGGAGGCTTTGTCGTATCTATTTTGGAGTTAAATTTTTTCACAATATTACAAATATAGCTAGCTTAACCTGGGCGTTGGATTTGTCATTTTGAATTCTAAATAAAAATTACGGACGATCTAGTGCAGACATTTCAAGTTGATCAGCCAATTAAAATGATCATTCTTAACTGATCTTTTGTCCTTCTTGAGTACAGGGTTATAAATGAAGCATAATGGATGGCATCATCCAGTTTGGCATACATTGGATTACATTGAGGCTCTGTCGTTGTTCTTTTAGTCTCAAATGTCATGACAATATAGAGAATTGAGTTAGCTTAATGTGGGCGTTGGATTCGTGTCACTCTGACATCTAAATCAAAAGTTATAGACGATTTAGTGTAGACATGTCAAGTTAGTTGGCTAGTTAAAATAATCATTCTAAACTGATCATTGGTACTCCTTGAGTAAAGACTTATAAATGAAGCATAATGCATGGCTTCACACAGTCTGGGATACATTGGATTACTCGGAGTCTTTTTTGTAGCTCTTTCAGTGGTAAATGTTGTCACAAGATGGACAATTGAGCTAGATTAACATGGGCGCTAGATTCGTGTCATTTTGAACTCTAAATCCTAAGCTACGTACCATTTAGTGTGGACATGTCAAGTTGATCGCCCATTTAAAATGATTATTCTAAACTGATCATTGGTGCTACTTGAGTAAAGGCTGATAATTGAAGCATAATGTATGGCATCACACAGTTTTGGATAAATTGGATTACTTGGAGGCTTTGTCGTAGCTCTTTCAGTCTCAAATGTTGTCAAAATATGGAAACTTCAGCAAGATTAACATGGGCATTGGACTTCTGTCATTTTGAGCTCTAAATCAAAAGTTAAATACAATTTAGTGCAAACATGTCAAGTTGATACGCTAGGTAAAATGATCCTTCTAAACTTATCATTGGTGCTCCTTGAGTAAATACTTATAAAAAGAAGAATAATACAGGGCATCACACAGTTTGGAATAGCTTGGATTATTTGGAGGCTTTCTCGTAGATATTTTGGTCTTATAATTTGTCACACAATATAGAAAATTGAGCTAGGTTAACGCGGGCGTTGGATTCGTGTCATTTTGAACTCTTAATCAAAATTTACCGAGGATTTAGTGTGGATATGTCAAGTTGATCTGCCAGCTGAATTGATCATTGTAAACAGATCATTAGTGCTCATTGAGTAAAGGCTAATAAACAAAACGTAATGCATGGTATCACACAGTTTAGGATATACTGGCTTACTTGGAGGTTTTGTAAAAGCTCTTTGAGTCACAAATATTGTCACAATATGGAATATTGAGCTAACTTAACGTTTGCATTGGATTCATGTCATTTTGAACTCAAAATTAAAAGTTAAACATGATTTAGTGCGGACATGTCAACTTGATCTGCTAGTTAAAATGATCATTTTAAACTGATCATTGGTGCTCATTGAGTAAAGGCGTATAAATGAAATGTAATGCATGGCATCATGGAGTTTGTGATAGATTGCATTAGTAGGAGGCCTTGTCATAGCTATATCGGTCTTATATTTTGTAACAATACTGAAAATTGTTCTAGCTCAAACGTGGGCATTGCATTCATATCATTCTGAACTCTAACCAAAAGTTACGGAGGATTTAGTGCGGCCATGTAAAGTTGATCGCCCCGTTAAAATGATCGTTCTAAACTGATCATTGGTACTCCTTGAGTAAAGGCTTTTCAAGAAAGCGTAATGCATGACATCATGCTGTTTGGGATAGATTGGATAACTTGGAGGCTTTGACGTAGCTCTTTCAGTCTCACATATTGTCAAAATATGGAATATTGAGCTAACTTTACCAGAACATTGGATTCATGTCATTTTGAACTCAAAATTTAAAGTTAAAGAAGATTTAGTGGGGAGATGTCATTTTGATCAGCTAGTTATAATGATCATTCTAAACTGATCATTTGTGCTCATTGAGTAAAGGTGTATAAATGAAGCATAATACATGGCATCACAGAGCTTGGGATAGATTGGATTACTTGGAGGCTTTGTCATAGCTATTTCGCTCTTAAATTAAATCAAATATAGAAAACTGAGCTAGCTTAACATGGACGTTCGATTCGTGTCATTTTGAACTCTAAATCAAAAGTTATAGACGAGTTAGTGTGAACATGTCAAGTTGATCGGCCAGTTAAAATGATCATTCTAAACTGATCATTGGTGCTCATTGGGTAAAGGCTTATAAATGAAGCATAATGCATGCTATCATGGAGTTTGTGATACTTTGGATTACTTGGAGGCTTGGTCGTAGTCTTTTCAGTCTCAAATACTTTCACAATATGGAATATTGAACTGTTTTAACGTGAGCGTTGGATTCATGTCATTTTGAGCATTAAATTAAAAGTTAAAGATGTTTTAGTGCAGAAAAGTGAAGTTGATCAGCAAGCTAAAATGATCATTCTAAAGTGATCACTGGTGTTCATTGAGTAAAGGCGTATAAATGAAGCATAATGCAGGGCATCACGCAGTTTGGGATAGATTGGATTACTTGGAGGCTTTGTCATAGCTATTGCAATCTTAAATTTTGTCACATTATAGAAAATAGAGCTAGCTTAACGTGGGCGTTGGATTCATGTCATTCTCAACTTTAAATCAAAATTTACTGATGATTGACCGTGGACATGTCAAGTTGATCAGCCAGTTAAAATGATCATTCGAAACTTATCATTAGTGCTCCTTGAGAAAAGGCTTATAAAGAAAACTCAATGCATGGCATCACACAGTTTAGGATATATTGGCTTACTTGGAAGCTTTAACAAAGCTCTTTCAGTCACAAATATTGTCACAATATTGTAACATGGACGTTGGGTTCGTGTCATTCTGAACTCTAAACCAAAAGTTACGGATAATTTAGTGCGGACATGTCAAGTTGATCGGCCAGTTAAAATGATAATTCTAAGCTGATCATTGGTGCTTCTCGAGTAAAGGCTTATAAAGAAAGAGTAATGCATGACATCATGCTGTTTGGGATATATTGGATTACTTGGAGGCTTTGTCGTAGCTCTTTCAGTCTCACATATTGTCACAATATGTAATGTTGAGCTAACTTAACGTGGGCGTTGGATTCATGTCATTTTTACCTCGAAATTAAAACTTAAAGAAGATTTAGTGCCGACATGTGAACTAGATCTGCTAGTTATAATGATCATTCTAAACTGATCATTTGTGCTCATTGAGTAAAGGTGTATAAATGAAGCATAATACATGGCATCATAGAGCTTGGGATAGATTGGATTACCTGGAGGTATTGTCGTAGCTATTTTGGTCTTAAATTTAATCATAATATCGAAAACTGAGCTAGCTTAATGTGGACGTTCGATTCATGTCATTCTGGACTCTAAATCAAAAGTTACAGACGATTTAGTGCGAACATGTCAAGTTGATCGGCTAGTTAAAATGATCATTCTAAACTGATCATTGGTGCTCCTTGGCTAACGGCTTATAAATGAAGCATAATGTATAACATCACGCAGTTTGAGATAGATTGGATTACTTGGAGGCTTTTTTGTAGCTCTTTGAGTCTCAAATATTTTCACAATATGGAATATTGAGCTATTTTAACGTGGGTGTTGGATTCATGTCATTTTGAGCACTAAATTAAAAGTTAAAGACGATTTAGTGAGGACATGTAAAGTTGATCAGCTAGTTAAAATCATCACTCTAAAGTGATCACTGGTGCTTATTGAGTAAAGGCGTATAAATAAAGCATAATGCATGTTATCACGAGGCTTGGGATAGATTGGATTGCTTGGAGGCTTTTTCTTGCCGCTTTCGGTCTTAAATTTTGTCACAATATAGAAAATCGTGATAGCTTTACTTGGACGTTGGATTCGTGTCATGCTAAAATGTAAATCAAAAGTTATAGACGATTTTGTGCGGATATGTCTACTTGATCAGCTTGTTGAAATGAACATTCTAATATGATGATCTGTGCTCATTAAGCAAAGGTTTACAAGCCATAATGCACGGCATCACGCAGTTCGGGATATATTGGAATACTTTGAGGCTTTGTCGTAGCTATTTCAGCCTTAAATGTTGTCATAATATGGAAAATTGAGCTACGTTAGCGAGGGCGTTGGATTCATCTCTTTTTGAGTTCTAAATTAAAAGTTAAAGATGATTTAGTGTGGGCATGTCAAGTTCATCATCTAGTTAAAATGATCATTCAAAACTGATCATTGGTGCTGCTTGAGTAAAGGCGTTTAAATGAAGCATAATGCATGGCATCATGCAGTTTGGGACAGATTGGATTACTTGGAGGCTTTATCATAGCTTTTTCCGTCTTAAATTCTGTTACAATATTGAAAATTTAGGGAGCTTAATGTGGGCATTGGATTTGTGTCATTCTGAAATGTAAATCAAAACTTACGGACGATTTATTGCGGACATGTCAAGTTGATCAGCTAGTTAAAATAATCATTCTAAACTGATCATTGGTGCTCCTTGAGTAAAAGCTTATAAATAACGTGTGATGCATGACATCACGCTGTTTGGGATAAATTGAATTACTTGGAGGCTTTGTCGTAGCTCTTTCAATCTAAGATATAGTCACAATATGGAATATTTAGCTTACTTAACGTGTGCATTGGATTCTTGTCATTTTGAACTCTAAATTAAAAGTTAAAGACGATTTAGTGCGGACATGTCAACTTGATCTGCTAGTTAAAATGATCATTCTAAAATGATCATTCGTCATTATTGAGTGTATAAATGAAGCATAATGGATGGCATCACGCATCTTGAGATAGATTGGATTACTCGGAGACTTTGTCGTAGCAATTTATGTCTAAAATGTTGTCACAATATAAAAAATTGAGCTAGATTTACTTGGGCGTTGGATTCGTGTCATTTTGCAATGTAAATCAAAAGCTATGAACGACTTAGTGCGTACATGTCAACTTGATCAGCTAGTTAAAATGAACATTCAAAACTGATCATTGGTACTCATTGAGAAAAGGTTTACAAATGAAGCATAATGCACGGCATCACGTAGTTTGGGAAATATTGGATTACTTTGGGGCTTTGTTGTAGCTCTTTCAATATCCAATGTTGTCACAATATGGAAAATTGAGCTACCTTAACGTGCGCATTGGATTTGTGTCATTCTGAACTCTAAATCAGATGTTACAGACGATTTAGTGCGGAAATGCCAAGTTGATCGGCCAGTTAATATGATCATTCTAAAATGATCATTGGTGCTGCTTGAGTAAAAGCTTATAAAGGAAGCATAATACATCGTACCACTCAGTTTAGGATAGATTGGATTACTTGAAAGCTTTGTCGTACCTCTTTTAGTCTCAAATAATGTCACAATATGGAATATCGAGCTAACTTAATGTGGGTGTTTTATTCATGTCGTTTTGAGCTCTAAATTAAAACTTTAAGACGATTTAGTGCGGATATGTCAACTTGATCTGCTAGTTAAAATGATCATTCTAAACCCATCATTGGTGCTCATTGACTAAAGGCATATAAATGTAGCATAATGGATGGTATCACGCAGTTTGAGATAGATTGGATTACTTGGAGGCTTTGTCGTAGCTATTTTGGTGTTAAATTTTGTCAAATATAGAAAATAGAGCTAGCTTTACTTGGGCGTTGGATTCATGTCATTCAAAAATGTAAATCAAAAGTTACGGACGATTTAGTGTGGACAGACAATTTGATGGACCAGTTAAGATAAGCATTCTAAACTGATCAATTTTTCTGATTGAGCAAAGGTTTACAAATGAAGCATAATACATGACATCAAACAGTTGGGGATATATTGGATTACTTTGAGGGTTTGTCGTAAATTTTTCAGTCTCACATGTTGGCAGAATATGGAAAATTGAGCTAGCCTAACGTGGGCGTTGGATTCATCTCATTTTGAGCTCTAAATCAAAAGTTAAAGATAATGTAGTTCGGACATGTCAAGTTGATCAACTAGTTAAAATAATCATTCTAAACTGATCATTGGTGCTCATTAAGTAGATACATATATATGAAGCATTATCCATGGAATCATGCAATTTGGGATAGAGTGGATAATTTGGAGGCCTTGTCATAGCTACTTCGGTCATAAATTTTGTCACAATATAAAAATTGAGCTAGCATAACGTTGGCGTTGGATTCGTGTCATTCGGAACTCTAAATCAAAAGTTACAGACGATTTGAAATGTCAAGTTGATCGGCTAGTTAAAATGATCAATTTAAACTGATCATTGGTGCTCCTTGAGTAAACGCTTATAATGAAAGCATAATGCATCCCATCACGCAGTTTGGGATTGATTGGATTATTTGGAGGCTTTGTTGTAGCTCTTTCAGTTTCAAATATTGTCACAATATAGGATATTGAGCTAACTTAACGTGGGTGTTGGATTCATGTCAATTCGAACTCTAAATTTAAAGTTAAAGAAGATTTAGTGCGGACATATCTAATTGATCGACTAGTTAAAATGATCATTCAAAACTGATCATTGGTGCTCCTTGAGTAAACGCTTATAATGAAAGCATAATGCATGACATCACACGTTTTTTGATAGATTGGGTTACTTGGAGGCTTTGCCGTAGCTTTTTAGTCTCAAATAATGTCCCAATATAGAAAATTGATCTAGCTTTACTTCGGCGTTTGTTTCATGTCATTTTGAGCTCTAAATTTAATGTTACAGACGATTTAGGGTGGACATGTCAAGTTAATCGGCCAGTTAAAATGAACATTCTAAACTGATCATTTTTGCTCATTGACCATAGGTTTACAAATGAAGCATAATGCATGGCATCACGCTCTTTCAATCTCAAATGTTGTCACAATATGGAAACGGAGCTAGCCTAATGTTGGCATTGATTCATCTCATTTTTAGATCTAAACTAAAAGTTAAAGGCGATTTATTGCGGACCTATCAAGTTGATCAACTAGTTAAAATGATCATTCTAAACTGGTCATCGGTGCTCATTGAGTAAGGGCCTATAAATGAAGTATAATGCATGGAATCACACAGTTCAGAATAGAGTGGATTATTTGGAGGCATTGTCATAGCTATTTCGCTCTTAAATTTTGTCACAATATAGAAAATTGAGATAGCTTAACGTTCGCGTTTGATTTTTGTCATTATGAATTCTAAATCAAAAGTTACGGACCATTTAGTGCGGACATGTCAAGTTGATCTGTTAGTTAAAATGATCATGGTAAACTGATCATTGGTGCTCCTTGAGTAAACACTTATAATGAAAGCATAATGCATGGCATCACGCAGTTTTGGATAGATTGGATTAGTTGGAGGCTTTGTGGTAGCTTTTTAAGCCTCGATTATTGTCACAATATAGAAAATTGATCTAGCTTTACTTAGGCGTTGGATTCATGTCTGAGCTCTAAATTGAAAGTTATAGACGATTTAGTGTGGAAATGTAAAGTTGATCGGCCAGTTGAAATGAACATTCTACACTGATCATTGGTGCTCATTGAGCAAAGCTTTACAAATATAGAATAATGCGTGGCATCACACAGTTTTGGATATGTTGGATTACTTGGAGGATTTGTTGTAGCTTTTTAAGTCTCAAATGTTGTCACAATATATAAAAGTGAGCTAGCCTAACGTGGGCGTTGGATTCATCTCTTTTTGAGCTCTAAATTAAAAGTTAAAGAAGATTTAGTGCGGACATGTCAAAGTTATGAGCTAGTTAAATGATGATTCTAAACTGATCATCGGTGCTCACTGAGTAAACGCGTATAAGTGAACTATAATGCATGGAATCATGCAGTTTGGGATCGTGGATTATTTGAAGGGTTTGTCATAGCTATTTTGGATTTAAATTTTGTCAAAGTGTAGAAAATTGAGCTAACTTCAGTAGGCGTTGGATTCGTTTCATTCTGAACACTAAATCAAAAGTTATGGACGATTTAGTGCGGACATCTCAAGTTGATCGGCTAATAAATGATCATTCGAAACTGATCATTGGTGTTCTTTGAGTAAACGCTATAATGAAAGCATAATGCATGGCATCACGTAGTTTGAGAAAGATTGGATTACATGTAGGCTTTGTCATAACTCTTTCAGTCTCAAATATTGTCACAATATGGAATATTGAGCTAACTTAATGTGGACGTTTGATTCATGTCAATTTGAACTCTAAATTAAACGTTAAAGAGGATTTTGTACATACATGTCACCTTGATCTGCTAGTTAAAGTGATCATTCTAACATGATCATTAGTGTTCATTGAGTAAAGGCGTATAAATGAAGCATAATGCATGGCATCAGGTATTTTGGCATAGATTGAATTACTTTGAGGCTTTGTCGTTGCTATTTTGATCTTAAATTTAGTCACAATATAGAAAATTGATCTAGCTATACTTGGGCGTTTGATTCATGTCATTTTGAGCTATAAATTAAAAATTACAAACGATTTAGTGTGAACATGTCAAGTTGATCGGCCCGTTAAAATGAATCTTGAGCTATATTAACGTTGACGTTGGATTTGTGTCATTCTGAACTCTAAATCAAAAGTTACGGACGATTTAGTGCGGCCATGTCATGTTCATTGGCTAATTAAAATAATCATTCTAAACTGATCATTGGTGCTCCTTGAGTAAAGGCCTATAACGAAAGCATAATGCATGGCATCACACAGTTTAGGAGAGATTGAATTACTTGGAGGAATTTTCGTATCTCTTTCAGTCTCAACTATTGTCATATGGCATACTGAGCTAATTTAACGTTTAAATTGGATTTGTGTCATTCTGAAATCTAAATCAAATGTTACGAACGATTTAGTGCGGAGATGTCAACATGATCGGCTAATTGAAATGATCATTTTAAATTGATCATTGGTGTTCCTTGAGTAAAGGCCTATAACGAAAGCATAATGAATGGTATCACGCAGTTTGGAATAGATTGGATTACTTGGAGGCTTTGTCGTAGCTCTCTCAGTCGAAAATAATGTCACAATATAAAATATTGAGCTAACTTGACCTGTGCGTTGGATTCATGTCATTTTAAACTCTAAATAAAAAGCTAAAGACGATTTACTACGGACATGTCCACTTGGTCTGTTAGTTAAAATGATCATTCTAAACTAATCATTGGTGCTCATTAAGTAAAGGCGTGTAAATGAAGCATAATGCATGGCATGATAAAGTTTGGCATAGATTGGAATACATGGAGGTTTTTTCGTAGCAATTTTGGTCTTAAATTTTGTCACAATATGGAAAATTGAGCTAGATTAACATGGGCGTTGGATTCATCTCATTTTGAGCTCTAAATCAAAAGTTAAAGATATGGAAATGTCAAGTTGATCAGCTAGTTAAAATGATCATTCTAAACTAATCATTGGTGCTCAAAGAGTAAACACGTATAAATGAAGCATAATGCATGGCATCAAACAGTTCAGGATAGATTGTATTATTTGGAGGCGTTGTCATAGCTCTTTCACTCTGAAATTTTGTCACAATATAAAAAATTGAGCTACCTCAACGTGGGCGTTGGATTCGTTTCATTCAGAACTCTAAATCAAAAGTAACAGACGATTTAGTGCAGACATCTCAAACTGATCGGCCAGTTAAAATGATCACTCTAAACTAATCATTGGTGCTCATTGAGTAAAGGTGTATAAATGAAGCATAATGCGTGGCATCATGCAGTTTGGGATAGATTGAATTACTTTGAAGATTTTTCGTAGCTCTTTCAGTCTCAACTATTGTCACAATATAGAATATTTAGCTATTTTAACGTTGACGTTGGATTTGTGTCATTGTGAACTCTAAATCAAAAGTTACGGACGATTTAGTGTGGATATGTCAAGTTGATCGGCTAATTAAAATGATCATTCTAAACTGATCATTGGTGCTCATTGAGTACTGGCCTATAACGAAAGCATAATGCATGACATCACACAGTTTGGATAGATTGGATTACTTGGAGGTTTTGTCGTACCTCTTTCGGTCTTAAATTTTGTCACAATATGAAAAATTGAGCTACCTTAACGTGGGCATTGGATTCGTGTCATTATGAACCCTAAATCAAAAGTTACAGAAAATTTAGTGTTTACATCTCTAGTTTATCGGCATCTTAAAATGATTATTCTAAACTAATAATTGGTGTTCATTAAGTAAACGCGTATAAATGAAACATAATGCATGGCATCACGCTGTTTGGGATAGATTGGATTACTTGGAGGATTTTTTATCTATTTTGGCCTTCAATTTTGTCACGATCTAGAAAATTGAGCTAGCTTTACTCGGGCATTGGATTCGTGTTATTCTGAAATGTAAATAAAAAGCTATGTAGGATTTAGTGTGGACATGTAAAGTTGATCGGTTAGTTAAAATGAACATTCTAAATTTGATCATTCGTGCTCAGTGATAAATGAGGCCTAGTGCATGGCATCACGCAGTTTGGGATATATTGGATTACTTTGAGGCATTGTCTTAGCTCTTTGAGTCTCAAATGTTGTCACTATATGAAAAATTGAGCTAGCTTAACACGTGGGTGTTGGATTCAACTCATTTTGATCTCTAAATCAGAAGTTAAAAACGATTTAGTGCAGAAATGTCAAGTTGATCAACTAGTTAAAATGATCATTCCAAATTGATCATTGGTGCTCATTGAGTAAAAGCTTATGGATGAAGCATAATGCATGGCATCGAGCAGTTTGCGATATATTGGATTACTTGAAGACTTTTTCATAGCTATTTTAGTTTTAAATTTCATCACACTATAGAAAATTGAGCTACCTTAACGTGGGCATTGGATTTATGTCATTCTGAGCTTTGAATCAAAAGTTTTACGGACGATTACGTGAGGACAGGTAGAGTTGACTAGCGAGTAAAATGATCATTCTAAACTTATCATTGGTGCTCATTGAGTAAAGGCTAATTAATGAAGCATAATTTATGGCACCAAAAAGTTTGCAATTAATTGTATTACATGGAGGCTTTCTCATAACTATTTCAGTCCTATATAGAAAATTGAGATAGCTTAACGTGAGCGTTGAATGTGTTTCATTCATAGCTCTGAATAAAAAGTTACCAACGATTTAGTTAGGACATGTCAAGTTGATTGGTCAGTTAAAATGATCATTCTATACTGATCAATTATGCTCATTGAGTAAAGGCTTATTAATGAAGCATAATGCATGGCATCACGCAGTTTGCGATAGATTCGATTACTTGGAGGCTTTGTTGTAGCTATTTCAGTTTTCAATATTGTCACAATATAGAAAATTGAGCTAGCTTAACGTGGGCATTGGATTCGTGTCATTCTGAGCAATGAATCAAAAATTACGGAAGATTTTTTGCAGACATGTCATGTTGACCGGTAGTAAAAATGATCATTCTAAACTGATTATTGCTGCTCCATGAGTAAAGGCTTATAAGTAAGCATAATGCATGGCAACACGCAGATTGGGATAGATTGGATTACTTGGAGGCTTTATTGTAGCTATTTCGGTCTTAAATTTTGTCACAATATAGAAAATTGAGGTAGCTTAACATGGGCATTGGATTCGTGTCATTTTGAGCTCTAAATCAAAAGTTACGGACGATTACGTGCGGACATGTGAAGTTGACCGGCGAGTAAAATGATCATTCTAAACTTTTCATTGGTGCTCATTGAGTAGAGGCTAATCAATGAAGCATAATTAATGGCATCAAGCAGTTTGCCACAGATTGGATTACTTGGAGGCTTTGTCATAGGTACTTCAATCATAAAGTTTTTCACAATATAGAAAATTGATGTAGCTTAACTTGAGCATTGTATTCGTGTCATTCTGAGCTCTGAATTAAAAGTTACCGACGATTTTGTGCAGTCATGTCAAGTTGATCGGCGAGTTAAATTATCATTCTAAACTTATCATTGGTGCTCATTGAGTAAAGGTTTATAAATGAAGCATAATGTATGGCAGCATGCTGTTTTCGATAGATTTGATTAGTTGCAGGCTTTGCGTACCTATTTAAATCTTAAATTTTGTTACAAAATTGAAAACTTAGATAGCTTAATGTGGGCGTTGGATTCGTGTCATTCTGAGCCCAGAACCAAAAGTTACGGACAATTTTGTGCGGACATGTCAAGTTGATCGGCGAGTTAAATGATCATTTTGAACTTATCACTGGTGTTCACTGAGTAAAGGCTTATTAATCAAACATAGTGCATGACATCAAGCAGTTTTCGATAGTTTCGATTACTTGGAGGCTTTGCCGTAGCTATTTCAGTCTTAAATTTTGTCACAATTTCTAAAACTTATTTACCTTAAAGTGGGCATTGGATTTTTCGTATTCTTAGCTATGAATCAAAAGTTACAGAAGATTTAGTTACAGACAATTTCGTGCGGACATCTCATGTTGAGAGGTACTAAAAATGATCATTCTAAACTGATCATTAGTGCTCCTTGAGTAAACGCTTATAAAAATGCATAATGCTTGGCATCACGCAGTTTGGGATAGATTGGATTACTTGGAGGCTTTGTTGAGGCTATTTCGTTCTTAAATTTTGTCACAATATAGAAAATGGAACTAGCTTAATGTGGGCATTGGATTCGTGTAATTCGGAGCTCTGAATAAAAAATTACGAACGATATTGGTTGGACATGTCAAGCTAATCAGGTAGTTAAAATGATCATTCTAACTGATCGTTCATCGACTAAAGGCTTAACAATGAAGCATAATGTATGGCATCAAGCAGTTTGCGATATATTGGATTACTTGGAAGCTTTTTCGTAGGTATTTTAGTTTTAAATTTTGTCACACTATAGAAAATTTAGCTAGCTTAACATGGGCATTGGATTCATGTCATTCTGAGCTCTAAATCAAAAGTTACGGACAATTACGTGCGGACATGTGAAGTTGACCAGCGAGTAAAATGATCAAAATTTAGCTAGCTTAACGTGGGCGTTGGATTCGTGTCATTATGAGCTCAGAATCAAAAGTTACGGACGATTTTGTGCGGACCTGTCAAGTTGATCGGCGAGTTAAATGATCATTTTGAACTTATCATTGGTGTTCATTGAGTAAAGGCTTATTAATGATGCATAGTGCATGACATCAAACAGTTTGTGATAGATTCGATTACTTAGAGGCTTTGCCGTAGCTATTTCAGTCTTAAATTTTGTCACAATTTCGAAAATTTAGTTACCTTAGAGTGGGCATTGGATTTTTCGTATTCTTAGCTCTGAATCAAAAGTTACAGAAAATTTCATGCGGACATGTCATGTTGAGAGGTAGTAAAAATGATCATTCTAAACTGATCATTAGTGCTCCTTGAGTAAACGCTTATAAAAAGCATAATGCTTGGCATCACGCAGTTTGGGATAGATTGGATTACTTGGAGGCTTTGTTGAAGCTATTTCGTTCTTAAATTTTTTCACAATATAGAAAATTGAACTAGCTTAATGTGGGCATTGGATTCGTGTAATTCTGAGCTCTGAATAAAAAATTACGGAGGATTTTGTGCGGACATGTCAAGCTAATCGGGTAGTTAAAATGATAATTCTAACTGATCGTTCATCGACTAAAGGCTTAACAATGAAGCATAATGTATGACATCAAGCAGTTTGCGATAGGTTGGATTACTTGGAAGCTTTTTCGTAGCTATTTTAGTGGTATATTTTGTCACAATATAGAAAATTTAGCTAGCTTAACATGGGCATTGGATTCATGTCATTCTGAGCTCTAAATCAAACGTTGCAGACGATTACGTGCAGACATGTGAAGTTGACTTGAGAGTAAAATGATCATTCTTAACTTTTCATTTGTGCTCATTGAGTAGAGGCTGATTAATGAAGCATTATTTATGGCATCAAGCAGTTTGCGATAAATTGGATTACTTGGAGGCTTTATCATAGGTATTTCAGTCTTAAATTTTTTTCACAATATAGAAAATTGATCAAGCTTAACGTGGGCATTGTATTTGTGTCATTCTGATCTCTGAATTAAAAGTTACAGATGATTTAGTACAGACATGTCAAGTTGATCGGTTAGTTAAAATGATCATTCTAAACTGAACATTGGTGCTCATTGAGTAAAGGCTAATAAATGAAGCATAATGTATGGCATCACGCTGTTTGCGATAGATTTGATTACTTGGAGGCTATTTATTTCTTAAATTTTGTTACAATATAAAAAATTTAGCTAGCTTAACATGGGTGTTGGATTCGTGTCATTCTAAACTCTGAATCAAAAGTTACAGACGATTTTGTGCAGACATGTCAAATTGATCGGCGAGTTAAATGATCATTCTAAACGTATCATTGGTGCTCATTGAGTAAAGGCTTATTAATGAAGCATAGTGCATGACATCAAACAGTTTGCGATAAATTCAATTACTTGGAGGCTTTGTCATAGCTATTTCAGTCTTAAATTTTTTTCACAATTTTGAAAACTTAGCTACCTTAAAGTGGGCATTGGTTTCATCGCATTCTAAGCTCTAAATCAAAAGTTACAGAACATTTAGTGTGGACATGTGAAGTTGACAGGCGAGTTAAAATAATCATTTTAAACTGATCATTGGGGCACATTGAGTAAAAGCTTATTAATGAAGCGTAATGCATGGCATCAAGCAGTTTGCGATAGATTGGATTACTTGGAGGGTTTGGCGTAACTATTTTAGTCCTAAATTTATTCACAATATAGAAAATTGAGCTAGATTAGCGTGAGCGTTGGATTCATTTCGTTCCGAGCTCTGAATCAAAAGTTACACACGATTTGGTGGGACATGTCAAGTTGATTGGTCAGTTAAAATGATCATTCGAAACTTATCATTGGTGCTAATTGAGTAAAAGCTTATTAATGAAGCATAATGTCTGGCATCACGCAGTTTACGATATATTCGATTACTTGGAGGGTTTGTTGTAGCTATTTTAGTTTTAATTATTTCACAATACAAAAACTTGAGATAGCTTAACGTGGGCATTGGATTCGTATCATTCTGAGTTCTAAATCAAAAATTATGGAAGATTTTATGCGGACATGTCATGTTGACCGGTAGTAAAAATGATCATTCTAAAATGATCATTGGTGCTCCTTGAGTACATGCTTATAAATAAGGCATAATACATGGCATCACACAGTTTGGGATAGATTGGATTACTTGGAGGCCTTTTATTAGCTATTTAAATCTTAAATTTTGTCACACTATAGAAAATTTAACTAACTTAACATGGACATTGGATTCGTGTCATTTTGAGCTCTAAGTCAAAAGATACAGACGATTACATGCAGACATGTCAAGTTGACCGGCGAGTATAATGATCATTCTAAACTTTTCATTGGTGCTCATTGAGTAGAGGCTAATTAATGAAGCATAATTTATGGCATCAAGTAATTTGTGATAGATTGGATTACTTGGAGTCTTTGCCATATGTATTTCAGTGTTAAATTTTTTCACAATATAGAAAATTGATCTAGCTTAATGTGAGCTTTGTATTCGTGTCATTCTGAGCTCTGAAATAAAAGCTACAGACAATTTAGTGCGGACTTGTCAAGTTGATCGGTCAGTTAAAATGATCATTTTAAACTGACCATTGGTGCTCATTGAATAAAAGCTTATAAATAAAGCATAATGTATGGCATCACGCTGTTTGAGATAGATTTGATTATTTGGAGGCTTTTCATAGCTATTTAAGTCTTAAATTTTGCTTCAGTATAAACAAATTAGCTAGTTTAACGTGAGCGTTGGATTTGTGTCATTCTGAGCTATGAATCAAAAGTTACGGATGATTTTGTGCCCACATGTCATGTTAATCGGCGAGTTAAATGATCATTCTAAACTTATCATTGGTGCTCATTGAGTAAAGGCTTATTTATGAAGCATAGTGCATGACATCAATCAGTTTTGGATAGATTAGATTACTTGAAAATTTTGTCGTAGCTATTTCAATCTTAAATTTTGTCACAATATCGAAACTTTAGCTAGTTTAATGTGGGCATTGGATTCATGGCATTCTGAACTCTGAATCAAAAGTTACCGACGAATTAGTGCGGACATGCCAAGCTGACCGGTGAGTTAAAATAATCATTCTAAACTGATCATTGGTGCACATTGAGTAAAATCTTATTAATGAAGCATAATGCACGACATCGAGAAGTTTGCGATAGATTGGATTATTTGGAGGCTTTGTTGTAGCTATTTGAGTCTTAAATGTTTTCACAATATAGAAAATTGAGCTAGCTTAACATGAGTATTGGATTCGTGTCGTTTGGAGCTCTGAATCAAAAATTACAGACAATTTAGTGCGGACATGTCAAGATGATCGGTCAATTAAAATGATCATTCTAAACCGATCATTGGTGCTCATTGGATTAAGGCTTATTAATGAAGCATAATGCATGGAATCACGCAGTTTGCGATAGATTCGATTACTTGGAGGCTTTGTTGTAGCTATTTTAGTCTTCAATATTGTTACAATATAGAAAATTGAGATAAATTAACGTGGGTATTGGATTGTTTGGGATAGATTGGATTACTTGGAGCCTTTGTCCTAGCAATTTCAGTCTTAAATTTTGTAACACTATAGAAAATTTAGCTAGTTTAACATTGGCATTGGATTCGTATCATTATGAGCTCTAAATCAAAAGTTACGGACGATTACGTGCGGACATGTCAAGTTCACCGGCGAGTAAAATGATCATTCTAAACTTGTCATTGGTGCTCATCGAGTAAGGGCTTATTAGTGAAGCATAGTACATGGCATCACACAGTTAGGTATACATTGGATTACTTGGAGGCTTTATCGTAGCTATTTTTAGTCTTATATTTTCTCAACTTTTGAAAATTGAGCTAGCTTAACGTGGGCATTGCATTCGTGTCATTCAGAGCTCTGAATCAAAAGTTACGGACGATTTTGTGCGGACATGTCAACTTGACCGGCGAGTTAAAATGATCATTCTAAACTTTTCATTGGTGCTCATTGAGTGAAGGCTAATTAAGGAGGCATAATTTATGGCATCAAGAAGTTTGCGATAGATTGGATTAGTTGGAGGCTTTATCGTAGCAATTTTAGTATTAAATTTTTTCAGAAAATAGAAAATTGAGCTAGCTTGAAATTAGCGTTGCATTCGTGTCATTCTGAGCTCTGAATCGAAAGTTACACATGATATAGTGCATGCATGTCAAGTTGATTGGTCGGTTACAATGATCATTCTAAAGTGATCATTCGTTCTCATTGGGTAAAGGCTTATTAATGAAGCATAATGCGTGGCATCATGCAGTTTGCGATAGATTCGTTTACTTGGAGGCTTTGTCGGAGCTGTTTTAGTCTTTAATTTTGCCACAATATAGAAAATTGAACTAGATTAATGTGGATGTTGGATTCGTGTCATTCTGAACTATGAATAAAAAGTTAGAGACGATTTTGTGCGGACATTTCAAACTGATCAGCTAGTTAAAATAATCATTCTAAACTGATTATTAGTGCTCATTGAGTAAAGGCTAATTAATGAAGCATAATTCATGGTATCAAGCAGTTTGCAATATATTGGATTACTTGGAGGCTTTGTCGTAGCTATTTCAATCTTAATTTTTTTCACAATATAGAAAATTGAGGTAGCTTAACGTGAGCATTTGATTCATATCATTTTGAGCACTGAATCAAAAGTTAGAGATGATTTAGTGCGGACATGTCAAGTTTATCGGTCAGTTAAACTGATCATTCTAAACTAGTCATTGGTGCTCATTGAGTAAAACCTTATTAATGAAACATACTGCATGGCATCACACTGGTTGCGATAGATTCAATTACTTGGAGGTTTTGTCGTAGCTATTCAATTCTTAAACTGAGTCACAATATACGAAATTTAGCTGAGTTAACGTGGACGTTGGATTCGTGTCATTCTGAACTCTGAATCAAAACTTACAGACGATTTTGTGCTGTCATGTAAAGTTGATCGGCTAGTTAAGATGGTCATTCGAAACTTATCATTGGTGCGCATTGACTAACGACTTATTAATGAAGCATAGTGTATGACATCAAGCAGTTTGGGATAGATTCGATTACTTGAAAAGTTTTTCGTAGCTTTTCAGTCATAAATTTTTTCACAATATCGAATATTTAGCTACCTTAACGTGGGCATGGGATTAATGGCATTCTGAGCTATGAATCAAAAGTTACCGACGATTTAGTGCGGACATGCCTAGTTGACCGGCGAGTTAAAATAATTATTCTAAACTGATCATTGGTGCACATTGAGTAAATGCTTATTAATGAAGCATAATGCATGGCATCGAGCAGTTTGCGATAAATTGGATTATTTATAGGCTTTGTTGTAGTTATTTCAGTCTTAAAGTTTTTCAAAATATTGAAAATTGAGGTAGCTTAACATGAGCATTGGATTCGTGTCATGCTGATATCTCAATCAAAAGTTACAGACAATTTAGTGCGGACATGTCAAGTTGATCGGTCAATTAAAATGATCTTTCTAAACTGATCATTGGTGCTCATTGGGTTAAGGCTAATTACGAAGCATAATGCGTGGCATCACGCAGTCTGCGATAGATTCGATTACTTGGAGGCTTTGTTGTAGCTATTTTAGTCTTCAAATTTGTTACATTATAGAAAATTGAGCTACCTTAACGTGGGCATTGGATTCGTGTCAATATGAGCTTTGAATAAAAAATTACGGAATATTTTGTGCGGATATGTCATGTTGACCGTTAGTAAAAATGATCATTCTAAACTGATCGTTGGTGCTCCTTGAGTAAAGGCTTATAAATAAAGCATACTTGATGGCATCACGCAGCTTGGGATAGAATGGATTACTTGGAGGCTTTGTCGTAGCTATTTCGTGCTTAAATTTTATTACAATATAGAAAATTAAACTAGTTTAATATGGGCATTGGATTCGTGTCATTCTAACCTCTGAATCAAAAGTTACGGACAATGTTGTGCAAACATGTCAAGCTGATCGTGTAGTTAAAATGGTCATTCTAACTGATCATTAGTGCTCATCGAGCAAAGGCTTATTAATGAAGCATAATGCATGGCATCAAGGATTTTGAGATAGATAGGATTTCTTGGAGGCTTTGTCGTAGCTATTTCAATCTTAAATTTTTTCACAATATTGAAAATTAAGCTGTCTTAACGTGAGTGTTGGATTCGTGTCATTCTTAGCTCATAATCAAAAGTTATAGACGATTTAGTGCAGACATGTCATGTTGGTCGGTCAGTTAAAATTATCATTCTAAACTGATTATTGGTACTCATTGAGTAAAGGCTTATAAATGAAGTATAATGCATGGCATCCCGCTGTTTGTGATAGCTTCGATTACTTGGATGCTTTGCATAGCTATTTAAGTCTTCAATTTAGTGATAATATGGAAAATTTAGGTAGCTTATCGTGGGCGTTGGATTCGTGTCATTTTGAGCTCTAAATCAAAAATTACGGATGATTTTGTGAATACAGGTCAAGTTGATCGGCGAGTTAAAATGATCATTCTAAACTTATCATTGGTGCTCATTGAGGTGCATGACATTAAGCAGTTTGCAATAGATTGGATTACTTGGAGGCTTTGTCGTAGCTATTTCAGTCTTAAATTTTTCACAATATTGAAAATGAGGTAGCTTGAAATGAGCGTTGGATTCGTGTCATTCTGAGCTCTGAATCAAAAGTTACAGATAATTTAGTGCAGGCATGTCAAGTTGATTGGTCGGTTAAAATGATTATTCTAAACTGATCATTCGTTCTCATTGGGTAAAGGCTTATTAATGAAGCATAATGCGTGGTATCATGCAATTTCGATAGATTTGTTTACTTGAAGGCTTTGTCGTAGCTATTTTATTTTTCAATTTTGTCACAATATAGAAAATTTAGCTAGCTTAATGTGGGCATTGGATTCGTGTTATTCAGAGTTCTGAATCAAAAGTTACAGACGATTTTGTGCGGACATGACAAGTTGACCGGTAGTTAAAATGACCATTCTAAACTGATCATTGTTGATCCCTAAGTAAAGGTTTATAAATAAAGAATAATTAATGGCATCCCGAGATTGGAATAGATTGGATTACTTGAAAGCTTTGTCGTAGCTATTTTTGTATTAAATTTTGTCACAATATAGAAAATTGAACTAGATTAATGTGGGCGTTGGATTCATGTCATTCTGATCTGTAAATCAATTCTTACGGACAATTTTATGTGGACATTTCAAGCTGATCGGCTAGTTAAAATGATTATTCTAAACTAATCATTAGTGCTCAATTAGTAAAGGCTTATAAATGAATCATAAATCATGGTATCAAGCAGTTTGCAATATATTGGATTACTTGGTGGCTTTTTCATAGCTATTTCAGTCTTAATTTTTTTTCACAATATAGAAAACTGAGCTAGCTTAACGTGAGCATTGGATTCGTGTCATTTTGAACTCTGAATAAAAAGTTAGAGACGATTTAGTGCGGAGATGTCAGGTTGATCGGTCAGTTAAACTGATCATTTTAAACTGATCATTCTAAACTGATCATTGGTGCTCATTGAGTAAAGGCTTATTACTGAAACATAATGCATGGCATCACGCTGGCTGCAATAGATTTGATTACTTGGAGGTTTTGTCGTAGCTATTTAAGTATTAAAATGAGTCACAATATTCAAAATTTAGCTAGGTTAACGTGGGCGTTTGATTCGTGTCTTTCTGAACTCTGAATCAAAAGTTATGGACGATTTTGTGCTGTCATGTAAAGTTGATCGGCGAGTTAAGATGGTCATTTGAACCTTATCATTAGTGCTCATTGAGTAAAGGATTATTATTGAAGCATAGTGCATGACATCATTAAGTTTGGGATAGATTCGATTACTTGAAAATTTTACCGTAGCTATTTCAGTCTTAAATATTGTCACAATATCGAAAATTTAGATAGTTTAACATAGGCATGGGTTTCCTGGCATTCTGAGCGCTTAATCAAAAGTTACCAACAATTTAGTTCGGACATGCCAAGTTGACCGGTGGGTTAAAATAATCATTCTAAACTGATCATTGGTGCACGTTGAGTAAAAGCATAATGCACGACATCGAGAAGTTTGCGATACATTGGATTATTTGGAGGCATTGCTGTATCTATTTCAGTCTTAAATTTTTTCACAATATAGAAAATTGAGCTAGCTTAACATGAGCATTGGATTCTTGTCGTTCAGAGCTCTGAATTAAAAGTTACAAAAAAATTAGTGCGGACATGTCAAGTTGATCGGTCAATTAAAATGATCATTCTAAACCGATCATTTGTGCTCATTGGGTTAAGGCTTATTAATGAAGCATAATGCATGGCATCACGCAGTTGGCGATAGATTCGATTACTTGGAGGCTTTGTTGTAGCTATTTTAGTCTTCAATTTTGGTACAATATAGAAAATTGAGCTAACTTAATGTGGGCATTGGATTTGTGTCATTGTGAGCTCTGAATAAAAAATTACGAAAGATTTTGTGCGGGCATGTCATGTTAACCGGTAGGAAAAATGATCATTCTAATCTGGTCATTGGTGCTCCTTGAGTAAAGGCTTATAAATGAAGCATACTGCATGGCATTATGCGTTTCGGGATAGATTGGATTACTTGGAGGCTTTGTCTTATCAATTTTGGTCTTAAATTTTGTTACAATATAAAAAAAATTAAACTAGCTTAATGTGGGCATTGGATTCGTGTCATTCTGACCTCTGAACCAAAAGTTACGGACAATTTTGTGCGGACATATCAAGCTGATCGGGTAGTTAAAATGGTCATTCTAAATTGATCATTGGTGCTCTTTGAGTGAAGGATTATAAATGAAACATAATGAATGGCATCACGAGTTTGCGATAGATTGGATTACTTGGAGGCTTTGTCGTAGCTATTTCAGTCTTAAGTTTTTTCACAATATAGAAAATTGAGCTAGCTTAACGTGAGCGTTGAATTCGTCTCATTTTGAGCTCTGAATCAAAAGTTAAAGACAATTTAGTGCGGACATGTCAAGTTGATCGGTCCATTAAACTGATCATTCTAAACTGATCATTGGTGCTCATTGAGTAAAGGCTTATTAATGAAACATAATGCATGGCGTCATGCTGGTTGCGATAGATTCGATTACTTGGAGGTTTTGTCGTAGCTATTTTTGTCTTAAGCTGAGTCACAATATACAAAATTTAGCTAGGTTAACTTGGGCGATGGATTCGTGTCATTAAGAACTCTGAATCAAAAGTTACGGACGATTTTGTGTTGTCAGATCAAGGTTATCGGCGAGTTAAGATGGTCATTCAAAACTTATCGTTGGTGCTGATTGCGTAAAGGCTTATTAATGAAGCATAGTGCATGACATTAATCAGTTTTGGATAGATTAGATTACTTGAAAATTTTGTCGTAGCTATTTCAGTCTTAAATTTTGTCACAATATCAAAACTTTAGCTAGCTTAACGTGGGCATTGGATTCATGGCATTCTGAACTCTGAATCAAAAGTTAACGACGATTTAGTGCGGACATGCCAAGTTTACCGGCGAGTTATAATAATCATTCTAAACTGATCATTGTTGCACATTGAGTAAAAGCTTATTAATGAAGCATAATACATGACATCGAGAAGTTTGCGATAGATTGGATTACTTAGAGGTTTTTTCGTAGCTATTTCAGTCTTAAACTTTTTATCAATATTGAAAATGAGCTAGCTTGAAATGAGCGTTGGATTTGTGTCATTCTGAGCTTTGAATCAAAATTTACATCTAATTTAGTGCAGGCATGTCAAGTTGATTGGTCGGTTAAAATAATCATTTTAAACTGATCATTCGTTCTCATTGGGTAAAGGCTTATTAATGAAGCATAATTTGTGGTATCATGCAATTTGCAATAGATTCGTTTACTTGGAGACTTTGTCGTAGCTATTTTATTCGTGAGTTTTGTCACAATATAGAAAATTTAGCTAGCTTAATGTGTGCATTGGATTCGTGTCATTTTGAGTTATGAAATAAATGTTACAGACGATTTTGTGCGGATATGTCAAGTTGACCGGTAGTTAAAATGATCATTATAAACTGATCGTTGGTGATACCTGAGTAAAGGTTTATAAATAAAGCATAATGAATGGCATCACGAGTTTAGGATAGATTGGATTATTTGAAGGCTTTGTCGTAGCTATTTTTGTAATAAATTTTGTCACAATATAGAAAATTGAACTAGATTAATGTGGGCGTTGGATTCGTGTCATTCTGAGCTATAAATAAAAATTTATGGACGATTTTGTGTGGACATTTCAAGCTGATCAGCTAGTTAAAATGATCATTCTAAACTGATCATCAGTGCTCATTGAATAAAGGCTTATTAATGAATCATAATTCATGGTATCAAGCAATTTGCAATATATTGGATTACTTGGTGGCTTTTTCGTAGCTATTTCAGTTTTAATTTTTTTCACAATATAGAAAATTGAGCTAGCTTAACGTGAGCATTGGATTCTTTTCATTTTGGACTCTAAATCAAAAGTTAGAGACGATTTAGTGAGGAGATGTCAAGTTGATCGGTTAACGTGGGTGTTGGATTCGTGTCATTCTGAAATCTAAATCAAAAGTTACGGACGATTTTGTGCTGTCATGTAAAGTTGATTGGCGAGTTAAGATGGTCATTTGAAAATTATCATTGGTGCTCATTGAGTAAAGGATTATTAATGAAGCACGGTGCATGACATCAATCAGTTTGTGATAGATTCGATTACTTGATGATTTTGCGGTAGCTATTTCAGTCTTAAATATTGACACAATATCAAAAAGTTAGCTAGCTTAAAGTGGGCATGGGATTCCATGTATTCTGAGCTCTGAATCAAAAGTTACCAACGATTTAGTGCGGACATGCCAAGTTGACCGACAAGTTAAAATAATCATTCTAAACTAATCATTGGTGCACATTGAGTAAAAGCTTATTAATGAAGCATAATACACGGCATCGAGAAGTTTCCGATAGATTGGATTATTAAGAGGCATTGTTGCAGCTATTTCAGTCTTAAATTTTTTCACAAAATATAAAATTGAGCTAGCTTAACATGAGCATTGGATTCGTGTCGTTCGGAGCTCTGAATCAAAAGTTAGAGACAATTTAGTGCGGACATGTCAAGTTGATCGGTCAATTAAAATGATTATTCTAAACCAATCATTGGTGCTCATTGGGTTAAGGGTTATTAATGAAGCATAATGCATGGCATCACGCAGTTTTCGATAGATTCGATTACTTGGAGGCTTTGTTGTAGCTATTTTAGTCTTCAATTTTGTTACAATATAGAAAATTGAGCTAGCTTAACGTGGGCATTGGATTCGTGTCATTATGAGCTTTGAATAAAAATTACGAAAGATTTTGTGTGAACATGTCATGTTGACCGGTAGTAAAATGATCATTCTAAACTTATCATTGGTCCTCCGTGAGTAAAGACTTATAAATGAAGCATATTGCATGGCATTACGTGGTTTGGGATAGATTGGATTACTTGGAGGCTTTGTCGTGTCAAATTCGGTATTAAATTCTGTTACAATTTTAAAAAATTAAACTAGCTTAATGTGGGCATTGGATTCGCGTCATTCTGACCTCTGAATCAAAAGTTACGGACAAGTTTGTGCGGACATATCAAGCCTATCGGTAGTTAAAATGGTCATTCTAACTGAAAATTATTGCTCGTCGAGTAAAGGCTTATTAATGAAGCATAATGCATGGCATCAAGCAGTTTGCGATAGATAGGATTACTTGGAGACTTTGTCGTAGGTATTTCAGTCTTAAATTTTTTCACAATATAGAAAATTAAGCTGGCTTAACATGAGCATTGGATTCATGTCATTCTTAGCTCGGAATCAAAAGTTACAGACGATTTAGTGCGGACATGTCAAGTTGATCGGTCATTTAAAATGATCATTCTAAACTGATCATTGGTACTCATTGAGTAAAGGCTTATAAATGAAGTATGATGCATGAGATCACACTGTGCGATAGCTTCGATTATTTGGATGCTTTGCATAGCTAAATTAAGTCTAAATTTTTGTTACATTATGGAAAATTTAGGTAGATTAACGTGTGCGTTGGATTCGTGTCATTTTGAGCTATGAATCAAAAGTGATGGACGATTTTGTGAAGACATGTCAAGTTGATTGGCGAGTTATAATGATCATTCTAAACTTATCATTGGTGCTCATTGAGTAAAGATTTATTAATGAAGCAAAGTGCATGACATCAATCAGTTTGCGATAGATTCGATTATTTGGAGGCTTTGTCGTAGCTATGTCAGTCTTAAATTTTGTCACAGTATCAAAAATTGAGCTAGCTTAGCGTGGGCAGTGGATTCGTGTCATTCTGAGCTCTGAATCAAAAGTTACGGATAATTTTGGGCGGACATGTAAAGTTGACAGGCGAGTTAAAATGATCATTCGAAACTTATCATTGGTGTTTATTGAGTAAAGGCTAATTAATGAAGCATAATTAATGGCATCAAGCAATTTGCGATAGATTGGATTTATTGGATGCTCTCTTGTAGCTATTTCAGTCTTAAATTTTTTTAACAATATAGAAAATTGAGCTTCCTTAACGTGAGCATTGGATTCGTGTCATTCTTAGCTCAGGATCAAACATTAAAGACGATTTATTATGGACATGTCAAGTTGATCGGTCAGTTAAAATGATCATTCTAAACTAATCATTGGTACTCATTTAGTAAAAAGCTTATAAATGAAGCTTAATGCATGGCATCACGCTGTTTGCAATAGATTTGATTATTTGGAGGCTTTGTGTAGCTATTAAAGTCTTAAACTTTCTTACAATATATCAAATTTAGCTAGCTTAACGTGGGAATTGGATTCATGTCATTTTGAGCTTTGAACCAAAAGTTATCGACGATTTTGTGCAGACATGTCAAGTTGATCGGCGAGTTAAAATAATCATTCTAACTGATCATAGGTGCTCACTGAGTAAAGGCTTATTAATCAGCATAGTGCATGACATCAAGTAGTTTGCGATAGATTCGATTACTTGGTGGCTTTGTCGTAGCTATTTCAGTCTTAAATTTTGTCACACTATAGAAAATTTAGCTACCTTAACGTGGGCATTGGATTCATGTCATTCTGAGCTCTGAATCAAAGTTACTGATGATTTTTTACAAACATGTCAAGTTGACCGATAGTTAAAATGGTCATTCTAAATTGATCATTGGTTCTCCACGAGTAAAGGCTTATTAATGAAGCATAATGCATGGCATCATGCCATTTGCGTTAGATTCGATTACTTGGAGGCTTTTTCGTAGCTATTTGAGTCTATGATTTTGCCACAATATAGAAAATTAGGCTAGTTTAACGTATGCATTGGATTCTTGTCATTCTGATCTCTGAATTAAAAGTTACGGACGATTTTGGGATATATTGGATTACCTAGAGGATTTGTCGTTGCTATTTCAGTCTTTAATTTTGTCACAAAATAGAAAATTAAGATAGCTTAATGTGGCCATTGGATTCGTGTCATTCTGAGCTCTTAATCCAAAGTCACAGACGATTTCGTGCGGACCAGTCAAGTTGACCAGCTAGTTAAAATGATCATTCTAAATTGATCATTGGTGCTCATTGAGTAAAGGCTTATTACTGAATCATAATGCATAACATCATGTAGTTTGCGATAGATTGGATTACTCGGATGATTTGTTGTAGCTATTTCATTCTTTAATTTTTTCACATAATAGAAAATTGAGCTAGCTAAACGTGAGCGTTGGATTCGTGTCATTTTTAGCTATGACTCAAAAGTTACAAACGATTTAGTGCGGATATGTCAAATTGATCTGTCAATTAAAATGATCATTCTGAACTGATCATTGGTGCTCATTGAGTAAAAGCTTATTAATCTTCATAATGCATGGGATCACGCAGTTTGCGATAGATTCGATTACTTGGAGGCTTTGTCGTAGCTATTTTAGTTTTTAATTTTGTCACAATATAGAAAATTGAGCTAGTTTAACGTGGGCATTGGATTCCTCGCATTTTGAGCTTTGAATCAAAAGTTATAAACGATTTAGTGTGGACAGTTCAAGTTGATCGGTCAGTTAAAATGATCATTATAAATTGATCGTTGGTGCTCATTGAGTAAAGGCTTATGAATGAAGCATAATGCATGGCATCACGCAGTTTGCGATACATTCCATTACTCGGAGGTTTTGTCGTAGCTACTTCAGTCTTAAATTTTGTTACAATATAAAAAATTGAGCTAGCTTAACATGGGTATTGGATCATGTCATTCTGAACTCTGAATCAAAAGTAACCGAAGATTTTGTGCGGATATGTCAAGTTGATCGGTCAGTTAAAATGATTATTCTAAACTGATCATTGGTGCTCATTGAGTAAAGGCTTATGAATGTAGCATAATGCGTGGCATCACACAGTTTGCGATCGTTTAGATTCTTTAGAGGCTATGTCATAGCTATTTCAGTCTTACATTTAGTCACAATATCAAAAATTAGCTACCTGAAGGTGGGCATTGGATTTGTGGAATTCTGAGCTCTGAATCAAAAGTTACAGAGGATTTAGTGCAAACATGTCAAGTTGACCAGCGAGTTAAAATAAACATTCTTAACTAAACATTGGTGCTCATTGCGTAAAAGCTTATTAATGAAGCATAGTGCATGACATCAAGCAGTTTGCGATAGTTTAGATTACTTAGAAGATTTTTCGTAGCTATTTCAGTCTTAAATTTAGTAACAATATCGAAAATTAGCTACCTTAACGTGGGCATTGGATTCATGGCATTCTGAGCTCTGAATCAAAAGTTACAGAGGATTTAGTGCAGACAAGTCAAGTTCACCAGCGAGTTAAAATAATCATTCTAAACTGATCATTGGTGCCTATTGAGTAAAAGTTTATTAATGAAGCATAATGCATGGCATCAAACAGTTTGTGATAGATTGGATTATTTGGAGGCTTTGTCGTAGCTATTTCAGTCTTAAATTTTTCATAATATAGAAAATTGACCTAGCTTAACATGAGCGTTGTATTCGTTTCATTTTCCGAGATCCGAATCAAAAGTTATAGACGACTTAGTGTTGACATATCATGTTGATCGGTCGTTAAAATAATCGTTCTAAGCTTATCATTGGTGATCATTAAGTAAATGCTTATTAATGAAGCATAATGGGTGGCATCACGCAGTTTGCGATAGATTCGATTACATGGAGGCTTTGTCATGGCTATTTTATACTTCAATTTTGTCACAATATAGAAAATTGAGTTAGCTTAATTGGAGCGTTGGATTCGTGTCATTATGAGCTCTGAATCAAAAGTTACAGAAGATTTAATGCTAACATTTCAAGTTGATCGGCGAGTTAAAATGATCATTCTAAATGTATCATTGGTGCTCATTGAATAAAGGTTTATTAATGAAGCATAGTGCATGACATCAAGCAGTTTGCGATAGTTTAGATTCTTAGACGCTTTGTTGTAGCTATTTATGTCTTAAATTTTGTCAAATTATCAAACATTTAGCTATCTTAACGTGGGCATTGGATTCATGGCATTCTGAGCTCTGAATAAAAGGTTACAGATGATTTAGTGTGGACATGTCAAGTTGACCGGTGAGTTAAAATAATCATTATAAACTGATCACTGGTGCTCATTGAGTAAAAGCTTATAAATGAAGCATAATGAATGGCGTCACAAGTTTGGGATAGATTGGATTAGTTGGAGGTTTTGTCCTAGCTATTTCGTTCTTAAATTTTGTCACAATATAGAAAATTGAACTACTTAATGTGGGCGTTGGATTAGTGTCATTCGGAGCTCTGAATCAATAGTTACGGACAATTTTGTGCAGACATGACAAGCAAATCGGCTAGTGCACATTGAGTAAAAGCTTATTAATGAATCATAATGCATGGCTGCATGGCATCAAGCAGTTTGCGATAGATTGGATTACTAGGAGGCTTTGTCGTAGCTATTAAAGTATTAAATTTAGTCACACTTTAGAAAATTGAGCAGCTTAACGTGTGCATTGGATTCCTATCATTCTCAGCTCTGAATCAAAAGTTACCGACGATATCGTGCGGACATGTCAACTTGACCTGCTGTTTAAAATTATCATTCTAAACTGATCATTAGTTCTCATTGAGTAAAGGCTTATAAATGAAGCATAATGCATGGCATCACATAATTTGGGATAGATTGGATTACTTGGAGATTTTGTTGTAGCTCTTTCTGTATCAAATGGTGTTCATTCTAAACTGATCATTGGTGTTCCTTGAGTAAAGAATTATAAATGAAGCATAATGAATGTCATCAAGCACTTTAGGATAGATTGGATTACTTGAAGGCTTTGTGCTAGCTCTTTCAATCTCAAATGTTGTCACAATAGAGAAAATTGAGCTAGCTTAATGTGGGCGTTGGATTTGTGTCATTCTAAACTCTTAATCAAACGTTACAGATGATTTTGTGCGTACATGTCAACTTGATAGCCTTGTTAAATTGATCATTCTAAACTTATCAATTGGAGTTCAATTGGGCAAAGTTTTACAAATGAAGCATAATGGATGGCATCACGCAGTTCGGGATACATTTCATTACTCGGAGGATTTGTCGTAGGTATTTCAGTATTATATTTTGTCACAATATAGAAAATTGATCTAGCTTAATGTAGACGTTGGATTCATGTCATTCTAAACTCTAAATTAAAAGTTACGGATGATTTAGTGCGGACATGTCAAATTTATCAGATTGTAAAATTGATCATTCTAATCTGATCATTGGTGCTCATTGAGAAAAGGTTTACAAATGTAGCATATTGCATGGCATGATGCAGTTTGGGATAGACTGGATTACTTGGAGGCTTTTTCGTAGCTATTTCGGTCTTAAATGGTGTCACAATATAGAAAATTGAGCTAGCTAACTTGGATTTTGGATTCGTTTCATTCCAACTCTAAATCAAAAGTTACGGAAAGCTTAGTGCGTACATGCCAAGTCTATCGGCCAGTTATATTGATCATTCTAAACTGTTCATTGGTACTCCTGGAGTAAGGGCTAATAAATGAAGCATAATGCATGGCGTCACGTAGTTTAGAATATATATTTCAGTCTAAAATTTTGTCACATTCTAGAAAACTGAGCTCGCTTAATCTGGGCATTGGATTCGTGTAATTCTGAACTCTAAATCAAGAGTTATGAACGATTTAGTGCGTACATGTCAATCGACCAATTAAAATGATCGTTCTAAACTGATCAATGGTGCTGCTTGATTAAAGACTTATAAATGAAGTATAATGCATGGCATCACATAATTCGGAATACATTGGATTACTTGGAGGCATTTTCGTAGCTCCTTTAAGCTCAAATGTTGTCACCATATAAAAAATTGAGCTGCCTTGATGTGGGCATTGGATGTGGACATGAATGTCATTCTGAATTTTAAATCAAAAGCTACTAACGATATAGTGCATACATGTCAACTTGATCGGTCAGTTAAAATGATCATTCTAAACTAATTATTTGTGCTCCTTGATTAAAGACTTATAAATGAAGCATAATGCATTGCATCACGCAGTTTGGGATACATTGGATTACTTTGAGGATTTGTCGTAGCTCTTTTAGTCTCAAATGTCATAACAATATTGAAAATTGATCTAGCTTAATGTGTGCATTGTATTCATGTCATTTTTAACTCAAAATCAAAAGTTAAAGACGATTTAGTGGGGACATGTCAAGTTGATCACCTAGTAAAAATGATCATTCTAAATTGATCATTGGTGCACATTAAGTAAAGGTGTATAAATGAAACATAATGCATGGTATCATGCAACTTGGGATAGATTGGATTAATTGGAGGATTTGTCGTAGCTATTTTGGTCTTAAATTCTGTCACAATATTGAAAATTGAGCTAGATTAATGTGGGTGTTGGATTCATGTAATTTTGAGCTCTTGATCAAAAGTGAAAGACGATTTAGTGCAGAAAAGTCAAGTTGATCAGCTAGTTAATATGATCATTGGAAACTAATCATTGGCGTTTATTGAGCAAAGGTTTACAAATGAATCATAATGCATGGCCTCAAACTGTTTAGGATAGATTGGTTTATTTGAAGGCTTTGTCGTAGCTATTTCGGTCTACAATTTTGTCATAGTTTAGAGAATTAAGCAAGTTTAATGTGGGCGTTGGATTATTGTCATTCTGAACTCTAAATCAAAAGATACGGACGATTTAGTGCGGACATTTCAAGTTGATCGGCCAGTTAAAATTATCATTCTAAACATAACATTTGTGCTCCTTGAGTAAAGGCTGATAAATGAAGCATAATCTGTGGCATCACGCAGTTTAGAATACATTGGATTACTTGGAGGCTTTTTCGTTGCTCTTTCAGTCTCAAATCTTTACGTAATACAGAAAATTGAGCTACCTTAACGTGGGTGCTGGATTCGTGTAACTCTGAACTATAAATCAAAAGATACTGACGATTTAGTGTGGATTTTTCAAGTTGATCGGCCTGTTAAAATGATCATTCTAAACTGATCGTTGGGGCTCCTTGAGTAATGGCTTATAAATGAAGCATAATGCATGGCATCACGCAGTTTGGGATGCATTGGATTACTTGAAGACTTTGTCTTAATTCTTTCAGTCTCAAATGTTGTCACAATATGGAAAATTGAGCTAGCTTAACGTGGGTGTTGGATTCATGTCAGGATGATCTCTAAATCAAAAGTTAAAGAAGATTTAGAGCAAACATGTCAAGTTGATCAGTTAGTTAAAACAATCATACTAAACTGATCATTGGTGCTTATTGAATAAAGGCGTATAAATGAAGCATAATACATGATATCACGCAGTTTGGAATAGATTGGATTACTTGGAGGTTTTGTCATAGCTATTTCGATCTTAAATCTTGTCACAGTATAGAAAACTGAGCTAGGTTAACGTGAGGGTTGGATTCGTGTCATTCTGAACTTTGAATCAAAAGTTACGGATGATTAAGTGCGTACATGTCTAGTTGGATGGCCAGTTGAAACGATCATTCTAAACTGATCATTGGCGCTCCTTGTGTAAGGACTTATAAGAGAAGCATATTGCATGGCCTCAGGGATTTTGGGATACATTGGATTACTTGGAGGCTTTGTCGTAGCTCTGTTAGTCTCAAATATATTCAAAATATGGAGAATTGACCTAACTTACTGTGGGCATTGGATTCATCTCATTTTGAAACCTATATCAAAAGTTAAAGAAGATTTAGTGCGGACATGTCAAGTTGATCAGTTAGTTAAAATGATCATTCTAAACTGATCATTGGTGCTCATACAGTAAAGGCGTATAAATTAAGCATAATGCTTGGCATCACGCAGTTTGGGATAGATTGGATCACTTGGAAGCCTTTTCTAGCATTTTTGATGTTTAATTTTGACACAATATGGAAAATTGAGCTAGTTTAACGTGGGCGTTGGATTCGTGTCATTTTGAACTCTAAGTCAAAAGTTATGGATGATTAAGTGCGTACATGTCAAGTTGAACAGCCAGTTGAAATGATAATTCTAAACTGATCATTGGTTCTCCTTGAGTAAAGACTTATAAAAGAAGCATAATGCATGTCATCACGCTGTTTGGGATACATTGGATTACTTGGAGGCTTTGTCGTAGCACTTTCAGTATCAAATGTTGTCACAATATGGAAAATTGTGCTATCTTAACGTGGGCGTTGGATTAATGTCATTTTTTCAGCTATAAATCAAAAGTTAAAGACGATTTAGTGGGGATATGTAAAGTTGATCACGTAGTTAAAATGATCATTCTAAATTGATCATTGGGGCATATTAGGTAAAGGTGTATAAATGAAACATAATATATGGTATCACGCAACTTGGGATAGATTTGATTAATTGGAGGATTTGTCGTAGCTATTTTGGTCTTAAAATTTGTCACAATATTGAAAATTGAGCTAGATTAATGTGGATGTTGGATTCATGTAATTCTGAGCTCTAGATCATAAGTGAAAGACGATTTAGTGAAGACAGGTCAAGTTGATCAGCTAGTTACAATGATCATTTTCAACTGATCATTGGCGCTCATTGAGCAAAGGTTTACAAATGAATCATAAATGCCTGGCCTCAAACAGTTTGTGATAGATTGGATTACTTGAAGGCTTTGTTGTAGGTATTTCGGTCTAAAAGTTTGTCACAATTTAGAGAATTAAGCAAGTTTAACGTGGGCGTTGTATTCGTGTCATTCAGAACTCTTAATCAAAAGTTACGGACGATTTTGTGCAGACATGTCAATTTTATCGGCTAGTTAAATTCATCATTTTAAACTGATCATTGGTGCTCATTGAGCAAAGGTTTACAAATGAAGCGTCAGGCATCACGCATTTTGGGTTATATTGGATTAGTTCGACGCTTTGTCGTAACTATTTCGATCTTAAATTTTGTCACAATATAGAAAATAGAGCTAGCTTAACGTGGGCATTGGATTCGTGTCATTCTGAACACTAAATAAAACATTACGGACGATTTAGTGCGGACATGTCAAGTTGATTAGCCAGTTCAAAACATCATTCTAAACTGATCATTTGTGCTCCTTGAGTAAAGGCTTATAAATGAAGCATAATGCATGGCATCACACAGCTTGGGATACATTGGATTACTTGAAGGATTTGTGGTAGCTCTTTCAGTCGCGAATATTGTCACAGTATAGGAAATTGAGCTAGCTTAACGTGGAGGTGGGGATTCATATCATTCGGAACTCTAAAAAAAATGTTTCGGATGGTTAAGTGCGTACATATCCAGTTGAACGGCCAGTTGAAACGATCATTCTAAATTGTCATTGGTGCTCCTTGAGAAAAGACTTATAAAAAAAGCATAATGCATGGCATCACGCAGTTTGGGATACATAGTTTTACTTGGAGGCTTTGTCATAGCTCTTTCAGAGTCAAATGTTTTCGCAATATGGAAAATTGAGGAAGCTTAACGTGGGAATTGGATTCATGTCATTTTGCTCTAAATCAAAAGTTAAAGAAGATTTAGTGCGGACATGTCAAGTCGATCAGTTAGTTAAAATAGTCATTCTCAACTGATCATTGGTGCTCATTGAGTAAAGGCGTATAAATGAAACATAATGCATGACATCACATAGTTTAGGATACATTAGTTTAAAAAAATTGAGTTATCTTAACGTGGGCGTTGGATTACTATCATTCCGAACTCTAAATCAAACTGTATGGACGATTTAGTTCGGACATGTCAAGTTGATCGGCCAGTTAAAATGATCATTCTAAACTGATCATTACTGCTCCTTGAGTAAAGGCTTGTAAATGAAACATAATGCATGGCATCACACAGTTAGGGATAGATCGGATTACTTTGAAGCTTTTTCATCGCTTTTTCGATCTTAAATTTTGTTATAATATAAAAACTCGAGCTACCTTAATGTGAGTGTTGGATTATTGTTATTATGAACTCTTAATCAAAAGTCAGAGACGATTTAGTGCGGACATGTAAATTTTATCGGATAGTTATATTGGTAATATTAAACTGATAATTGGTGGTCATTGAGCAAAGGTTTACAAATGAAGCATAATGCATGTCATCACACATTTTGGGATATATTGGATTACTTGGAGGCTTTGTCGTAGCTATTTCGGTCTTAAATTTTGTAACAATATAGAAAATTGAGGTACCTTAAAGTGGGCATTAGATTCGTGTCATTCTGAACTCTAAATCAAAAGTTACAAACGAATTAGTGTGGACATGTCAAGTTGATCGGCCAGTTAAAATGATCATGTGAAACTAATCATTGGCCTTCATTGAGTAAAGGCTTATAAATGAAGCATAGTGCATGGCATCACACAGTTTGGGATACATAGGATTACTTGAAGGCTTTGTGGTAGATCTTCCGTCTCAAATGTTGTCACAATATAGAAAATTGAGCTAGCTTAACGTGGTGGTGGGATTCATTTCCAGTAGAACGGGTAGTTGAAATGATCATTCTAAACAGATCATTGGTACTCCTTTTTAAAGACTTATAAAAGAAGAATAATGCATGGCATCACACAGTTTTGGGATATATTGAATTACTTGGAGGCTTTGTTGTAGCTCTTTCCATCTCAAACTTTGTCACAATATGGAAAATTGTGCTAGCCTAACGTGGACGTTGGATTCATGTCATTTTGATCTCTAAATTCAAAGTTAAAGACGATTTAGTGCGGACATGTAAAGTTGATCAGCTTGTTAACATGATCATTCTAAACTGATCATTGGTTCGCATTGAGTAATAGCGTATATATGAAGCATAATGCATGGCATCACGCAGTTTGAGATAAATTGGATTACATGGAAGCTTTGTCATAGCTATTTTGATCTTAAATTTTCTCACAATATAGAAAATTGAGATAGCTTAACGTGGGTGTTGGATTCGTGTCATTCTGAACACTAAATCAAAAGCTATGGACGATTTAGTGCAGAAATTTCAAGTTGATAGGACAGTTAAAATGATCATTATGTACTCATCATTGGCTCTCTTTGAGTAAAGGCTTGTAAATGCATGGCATCATGTAGGTGGGTTACATTAGATTAACTGAAGGCTTTGTGGTAGCTGTTTCAGTTTCAAATTTTGTCACAATATAGAAACTTGAGCTAGTTTAATGTGGACGTTGAATTCGTCTCATTCTGAACTCTAAATCAAAAGTTACGGACGATTTAGTGTGGACATGTCAATTTTATCGGCTAGTTAAAATGACCATTTTAAACTGATCATTGGTGCTCATTGAGCAAAGGTTTACAAATGAAGCATAATGCATGGCATCACGATGTTGGGGATACATTAGATTGCTTGGAGGTTTTGTTGTAGCTCTGTCAATCTCATTTGTTGTCACAATATGGAAAATTGAGCTACCTTAACGTGGGCATTGGATTCATGTCATTTAGAGATCTTAATCAAAAGTTAAAGAAGATTTAGTGCGGACATGTCAAGTTGATCATTGGTGCTCATTGAGTAAAGACTTATACATGAAGTGTATTGCATGGCATCACAGAGTTTGTGATATATTGGATTACTTAGAGGCTTTATCGTAGCTCTTTCAGTCTCAAATGTTGTCATATTATAGTTTAACGTGGGCGTTGGATTCATGTCATTTTGAGCTCCAAATCAAATGTTAAATACGATTTAGTGCCGACATGTGAAATTGATCAACTAGTTAAAATGAAGGATAATGCATGGCATCACACGATTTGGGATAAATTGGATTACTTGGAGGCTTTGTCATAGCTATTTAGGTCCTAAATTTTGTCACAATATAGAATATTGAGTTAGCTAAACGTGGGCGTTGGATTCGTATCATTCTTAAGCTCTAAATAAAGAGTTACGCACGATTTTGTGCGGACATGCCAAATTGATCGGCCTGACAAGGCATCCAAGTAATCCAATATATCTAAAACTGTGTGTTGCTATGCATTATGCTTCATTTATAAACTTTTACTCAAGGAGCACCAGTGATCAGTTTAGAATGATCATTTTAACTATTCGATCAACCTGACATGCCCGCACTAAATCGTCCGTAACTTTTTATTTAAAGTTCAGAATGACACGAATCCAACACCCACGTTAAGCTAACTCAATTTTTTATATTGTGACAAAGTTTAAGACCCAAATAGCAATAACAATGCCTCCAAGTAATCCAATAAATTCCAAACTGCGTGATGCCATGTCTTATGCTTCATTTATAAGCCTTTACTAAAGAAGCACCAATGATCAGTTTAAAATGATCATTTCAACTGGCCAATCAACTTGACATGTACACACTAAATTGTTTGTAACTTTTGATTTAGAATTCAGAATGACATGAATCCAACGCCGACGTTAAGCTAGCTACATTTTCAATATTTTGACAACATTTGAAACTGAAAAATCTATAACAAAGCCTTCAAGTAATCCAATCTATACTGAACTGCGTGATGACATGCATTATGCTTCATTCGTAACCTTTAGTCAAGGAGCACTAATGATCAGTCTAGAATGATCATTTTAGAATGATCATTTTAAGTGGCCGATCAACTTGACATCTTGCACTATATCGTCCGTATCTTTAGATTTAGAATTTAGAATGACACGAATCCATTATCGACGTTAAGCTAGCTCAATATTTTATATTGTGAAAAAATATAAGGCCGAAATAGCTATGACAAAGCCTCCAACTAATCCAATCTATCCCAAATTGCGTAGTGCCATGCATTATTCTTTTTTTTACGCCTTTACACAATAAGCACCAATGGTCAGTTTAGGATGATCATTTTAACTAACTGATCAACTTGAAATGTTCTGAAATAAATCGTCGTACACATTTGATTTAGAGCTTAAAATGACATTAGTCCAACGTCCACGTTAATCTAGCTCAATTTTCAATATTTTGACAATATTTGAGATTCAAAGAGCTACGATAAAGCATTTAAGTAATCCAATGTATCCCAAACTGTGTGGAGCCATGCATTATGCTTCATTTGTAAACCTTTGCTCAATGAGCACCAATGATCAGTTTAGAATGATCATTTTAACTAGCTGATCAAGTTGACATGTCCGCACTAAATCATCTTTAACATTTGATTTAGAGCTTAAAATGATATGAATCAAACGCCCACGTCTCTAACTCAATTTTCAATATTGTGACAACATTTGAGGCTGAAAGAGCTACGACAAGGCCTCCAAGTAATCCAATATATCTCAAACTGTATGATGCCATGCATTATGCTTCATTTATAAACCTTTACTCAAGGAGCACCAGTGATCAGTTTAGAATGATCATTTTAACTGTTCGATCAACCTGACGTGCCCACACTAAATCGTCCGTAACTTTTTATTTAAAGTTCAGAATGACATGAATCCAACGCCCACGTTAAACTAACTCAATTTTTTATATTGTGACAAAGTTTAATACCCAAATAGCAATAACAATGCCTCCAAGTAATCCAATGAAATGCAAACTGCGTGATGCCATGCATTATGCTTCATTTATATGCCTTTACTAAAGGAGCACCAATGATGAGTTTAAAATGATCATTTTAACTGGCCGATCAACTTGACATGTGCACACTAAATCGTCTGTAACTTTTGATTTAGAATTAAGAATGACATGAATCCAACGCCCACGTTAAGCTAGCTCCATTTTCAATATTTTTACAACATTTGAAACTGAAAAATCTACAACAAAGCCTTCAAACAATCCAATGTATACTGAACTGTGGGATAACATGCGTTATGCTTCATTCATAACCTTTACTCAACGAGCACTAATAATCAGTCTAGAGTGATCATTTTAGAATGATCATTTTAAGTGGCCGATTAACTTGACATCTTGCACTATATCGTCCGTATCTTTAGATTTAGAATTTAGAATGACACGAATCCAGCGTCGACGTTAAGCTAGCCCAATATTTTATATTGTGAAAAAATATAAGGCCGAAATAGCTATGACAAAGCATCCATGTAATCCAATCTATCCCAAATTGCGTAATACCATGCATTATTCTTTTTTTTACGCCTTTACTCAATAAGCACCAATGGTCAGTTTAAGATGATCATTTTAACTAACTGATCAACTTGACATGTCCGCAATAAATCGTCTTACACATTTGATTTAGAGCTTAAAATGATATTAATCCAACGTCCACGTTAATCTAGCTCAATTTTCAATATTGTGACAACATATGAGATTGACAGAGCTACGATAAAGCATTTAACTAATCCAATGTATCCCAAACTGCGTGATGCCATGAATTATAGTTCATTTGTAAACCTTTGCTCAATGAACACCAATGATCAGTTTAGAATAATCATTTTAACTAGCTGATCAAGTTGACAGGTCCACACCAAATCGTCTTTAACATTTGATTTAGACCTCAAAATGATATGAATCGAAGGCCCACGCTAATCTAGCTCAATTTTCAACATTGTGACAACATTTGAGGCTAAAGAGTTACGACAAGGCCTCCAAGTAATCCAATGTATCTCAAAATGTGTGATGCCATGCATTATGCTTCATTTATAAACCTTTACTCAAGGAGCACCAGTGATCAGTTTGGAATGATCATTTTAACTGCTCGATCAACCTGACATGCCCACACTAAATCGTCCGTAACATTTTATTTAAAGTTCAGAATGACACGAATCCAACGCCCATGTTAAGCTAACTCAATTTTTATATTGTGACAAAGTTTAATACCCAAATAGCAATAACAATGCCTCGAAGTAATCCAATGAATTGCAAACTATTCCAAATTACTCCAAATTGCGTGATGCCATGCATTATTCTTCTTTGATACACCTTTACTCAATGGTCAGTTTAGGTTGATCATTTTAACTAACCGATCAACATGACATGTCTGCTCTAAATCATCTTTATCATTCAACTTAGAGCTCAAAATCACATGAATCCAACGCCCACGTTAATCTAGCTCAATTTTCAATATTGTGATAACATTTGAGATGAAAGAGCTATGACAAAGCCTCATAGTAATCCAATATATCCCAAACTGCGTGATGCCATGCATTATGCTTGATTTATGCTTTACTCAATGAGCACCAATGATCAGTTTAGAATGATCAGTCTAGAATGATCAGTTTAGAATGATCAATTTAACTGGCCGAACAACTTGACATTTCCCCACTAAATCGTCTGTAACTTTTAATTTAGAGCTCAGAATGACACGAATCTAACCCCCATGTTAAGGTAGCTCAATATTTTATATTATGGCTACCATTTTATATTATGACAAAAATTAATACCGAAATAGCTACGAAAATGCCTCTCAATTAATCCAATCTATACTAAATTACGTGACGTCATGCATTATGTTTCATTAATAAGCGCTTACTCAATGAGCACCAATAATCAGTTTAGAATGATAATTTTATATAGCTGATCTAAATCATTAACCTTACATGTCCGCACTAAATGGTCTTTAGCATTAGATTTAGAGCTCAAAATGACATGAATCCAACGCCCTCGTTAATCTAGCCCAATTTTAAATGATGTGACAAAATTTGAGACTGAAAGTTCTACAACAAACCTCTAAGTAATCCAATGTATCCCGAACTGCGTTATGCTTTGCAATTATGCTTCATTTGTAAACCACTGCTCAATGAGCACCAATGATCAGTTTAGAATGATCATTTTAACTAGCTGATCAACTTCACATGTGCACAGTAAATCGTCAGTAACTTTTGATTTATAGTTCAGAATGACACGAATCCAACACCCATCTTATGCTAGCTCAAAATTCTATATTGCGACAAAATTTAAGACTTAATTAGCTACGGCAAAACGTCCAAGTAATTCAATCTATCCCAAACTACGTGGTTCCATGTATTATGCTGCTTTTGTAAACCTTCGCTTAATGAGCACCAATTATCAGTTTAGAATTATCATTTTAATTAACTGATCAACTTGATATGTGTGCACTAAAACATCTTTAACATTTGATTAGAGTTCAAAATTATATGAATCAAATGCCAACGTTAATTTAGCTCAATTTTCAATATTGTGACGAAAGTTAAGAACAAAATAGCTACGACAAAGCCTCAAAGTAATCCATTTTATCCCAAATTGCATGATGCCATGCATTATGTTTCATTTATAAGCATTTACTCAATGAGCACCAATGATCAGTTAAGAATGATCATTTTAACAAGCTGATCAACTTGACATGTCCGCACTAAATCAACTTGAAAATTTGATTTAGATTTCAAAGTGACAGGAATCTAACGCCATGTTAATCTAGCTCAATTTTTAATATTGTGACAACATTTGATAATGAAAGAGCTACGACATATCCTCCAACTAATCCAATGTATTCCAAACTGCGTGATGTCATGCATTATGCATCACTTGTAAACCTTTGCTCAATGAGCACTAATGTTCTAATTAAAATGATAAATTTAACTAGCCGATAAAATTGACATGTCCCCACTAAATCGTCTGTAACGTTTTATTTCTAGTTCAGAATGACACAAAGCTAATGCTCACGTTAAGCTAGCTTAATATTCAGTATTGGGACAAAATTTAAGACCAAAACAGCTACGACAAAGTCTCTAAGTAATCCAATCTATCCCAAACTACGTGATGCCATGCATTACGCTTCATTTGCTAACCTTTGCTCAATGAGTACCAATGATCAGTTTAGAACGATCATTTTAACTAGCTAATCAACTTGACATGTCCGCACTAAATTGTCTTTAAGATTTGATTTAGAGTTCAAAATGATATGAACCCAATGCCCACGTTAATCTAGCTCAATTTTCAAAATTGTGAAAACATTTGAAACTCAAAGAGCTACGACAAAGCCTCCAAGTAATCCAATGTGTCCGAAACTGCGTGATGCCATGCATTATGCTTCATTTATAAGCCATTACTCATGGAGAACCAATGATCACTTTAGAATGATCATTTGAACTGGTCGATCAACTGGACTTGTCCGCACTAAATCGTCTGTAACTTTTGATTTAGAGTTCAAAGTGACACTAATCCAATGCCCACATTAAACTACCTCAATTGTCTATATTGTGATAAAATTTAATACTAAAATTGCTACGAAAAAGCCTCCAAGTAATCCAATCTATCTCAAACTTTGTGATGCAATGCATTAAGCTTGATTTATGCGTTACTCAATGAGAATTAATGATCAGTTTAGAGTGATCACTTTAACTGGCCGATAACCTTGTTATATCCACACTAAATCGTCCTTAACTTTTAATTTAGGTTTCAGGATGACACGAATCTAACCCCCACGTTTAGATAGCTCAATATTTTATATTACGACAAAAATTAAGACCGAAATAGCTCTGACAAAGCATCAGAGTAATCCAATCTGTCCCAAATTGCATGATGCCATGCGTTATGCTTTATTTATAAGTCTTTACTCAATGAGCACCAATGATCAGTTTAAAATGATCCTTTTAACTAGCTGATCAACCTTATATGTCCGCACTAAATCATCTTTAACATTTGATTTAGAGCTCAAAATGACATGAATCCAATGCCCACATTAACCTAGAACAAGTTTCAATATTGTGACATCGGTTTATACTGAAAGAGTTACGACAAAGCCTTCAAGTAATCGAATGTATCTCAAACTTCGTGATGCTAACGCATTATGCTTCATTTGTAAACCATTGCTCAATGTGCACCAATGATCAGTTTATAATTATCATTATAACTACCTGATCAACTTGAAAAATCCGCACTAAATCATCAGTAACTTTTGATTAGAGTTCCGAATGACACGAATCCAATGCCAACGTTTAAATAGCTCAAAATTCTATATTTTGACTAAATTTAATACTGAATTAGCTATGAAAAAGCCTCTATGTAATCCAAGCTATCCCAAATTGTGTGCTGCCATGCATAATGCCGCATTTGTAAACCTTTGCTCAATAAGCACCAGTTATCAGTTTGGAATAATCATTTTAACTAGTTGATCAACTTCACATATCCGCAACAAATCATCTTTAACATTTGATTTAGAGCTCAAAATGATATGAATCCAACGCCCACGTTAATCTAGCTCAATTTTCAATATTGTGACAACATTTAAGACTGAAACAGCTACAACAAAGCTTCCAAGTAATCCAATCTGTCCCAAACTGTGTCATGTCATGCATTATGCTTCATTTGTAAACCTTTGCTCAATGAGCACCAATGATCAGCTTAGAATGATCATTTTAACTTGACTTGTCCGTAGTAAATTGTTCCTAACTTTTGAGTTAGAGTTCAGAATGACATGAATCCAACACCAACGTTAAGGTAGCTCAATATAATATATTGTGACAAAATTTAAGACCAAAATAACTACGACAAATCCTCCAAGAAATCCAATGTATCCCAAACTGCATGATACCATGCATTACGTTTCATTTGTAAACCTTTACTAAAGTGGCACCAATGATCATTTTAGAATGATCACTATAACTGGCCAATCAAGTTGACATATCTGCACTAAATCATCCGTAACTTTTATTTTTGAGTTTGGAATGAAATCAATCCAACGCCCATGTTAAGCTAGCTCAATATTTTGTACTGTGAAAAAATTTAAGAACGAAATAGCTACGACGAAGCCTCCAAGTATTGCAATCTGTACCGATTTGCATGATGCCACACATTACGTTTCATTTATACGCTTTTAACTCAATGAGCACCAATGATCAGTTTAGAATGATCATTTTAATTAGCTGATAGAATTGATATGTCCACGGTAAATCCTCTTTAAGTTTTGATTTAGAGCTCAAAATGACATGAATATAACGCCCACATTAAACTAGCTCAATTTCGCATATTGTGACAACATTTGAGATTGGAAGAGGTACCACAAATCCTTTAAGTAATCCAATGTATCCCGAACCACGTGAAGCCATGCATTTTAGTTGATTTATAAGCCTTTACTCAAGGAGCACCAATGATCAATTTAAAATGATGATTTTAACTACCTGGTCAACTTGACATGTCCGTGCTAAATCAACCATAATTTGTAATTTAGAGTTCAGAATGACATGAATCCAACGCCACGTTAAACAAGCTCAACTTTCTATAATGTGACAGTAATTAAGACCGAAATAGCTAACGAAAAAGGCTCCAAGTAACTGAAACTGTCCAAAAATGCGTGATGCCATGCATTATGCTTCATTTGTAAACCTTTGCTCAATGAGCTTCAATGATCTTCCTAGAATGATCATTTTAACTCCCCTACCAACTTGACATGTCCGCACTAAATCGTTCGTAACTTTTGATTTAGAGTTCAGAATGACACAAATCAAACGTCCACGTTAAGCTAGCTAAAATTTTTAGATATAACAAAATTTAGGACCGAAATTACTACGACAGAGACCCCAAGTAATTGAATCTATCACAAACTGCGATCTGCCATGCATTATGCTTCATTTGTTATCCTTTGCTCGATGAGCACCAATGATTAGTTTAGAATAATCATTTTAACTAGCCGATCAAGTTGTCATGTCCACACTAAATCGTCTGTTACTTTTGATTTAGAGTTTAGAGTGACACAAATCCAACGCCCAAGTAAGGCTAGCTCAAATTTCTATATTGTGATAAAAATCAAGAAAGAAATAGCAACAAAAAGCCTCCAAGTAATCGAATCTATCCTAAGCTTCGTGATGCCATGCATTGGCTTCATTTATACGCCTTTGATCAGTGAGCACCAATGATCAGTTTAGAATGATCATTTTAACTACTTGATCAACTTCACATATCCGCACTAAATCATCTTTAACATATGATTTAGAGCTCAAAATGATATGAATCCAACGCCCACGTTAATTTAGCTAAATTTTCAATATTGTGACAACATTTAAGACTGAAATAGCTACGAAAAAGCTTCCAAGTAATCCAATCTATTGCAAACTGTGTCATGCCATGCATTATGCTTGATTTGCAAACTTTTGCTCAATGAGCAACAATGCTCAGTTTATAACGACCAATTTCACTAGCTGATAAACTTGATATTTTCGCACTAAATCATTCGTAACTTTTGATTTAGAGTTCAGAATGACACCAATCCAACGTCCACGTTAAGCTAGCTTAATATTCTATATTGTGACAAAATTTAGGACCGAAATAGCTACTGCAAAGCCTCCAAGTAATCCAATCTATCCGCAACTGCGTGATGCCATGCATTATGCTTCATTTGTAAACCTTTGCTCAATAAGCACCAATGATCAGTTTAGAAAGATCATTTTAACATCTGATCAAATTGACATGTCTGCACTAAATCGTTTTTAACATTTGATTTAGAGTTCAAAATGATATGAATACAACGCCCACGTTAATCTAGGTCAATTTTCAATATTGTGAAAACATTTTACACTCAAAGAGCTACGACTAATCCTCCAAGTAATCTAATGTATCCGAAACTGCGTGATGCCATGCATTATGCTTCATTTGTAAGCCATTACTCAAGGAGAACCAATGATCAGTTTAGAATGATCATTTGAACTGTTCTATCAACCGGACTTGTCTACACTAAATCGTCTGCAACGTTTTATTTAGAGTTCAAAATGACACGAATCCAACGCCCACGTTAATCTAGCTCAATTTTCAATATTGTGATAAAATTTAATACTGAAATTGCTACGAAAAACCTCCACGTAATCCAATCTATCCCAAACTTCGTGATGCAATGCATTATGCTTGATTTATGTATTACTCAATGAGCATTAATGATCAGTTTAGAATGATCACTTTAACTGGCTGATAACCTTGACATATCCGCACTAAATCGTCCTTAAATTTTAATTTAGAGTTCAGGATGACACGAATCTAACCCCCACATTTAGGTAGCTCAATATTTTATATTATGACAAAAATTAAGACCGAAATAGCTACGACATAGTATCCAAGTAATCCAATATGTCCCAAATTGCATGATGCCATGCATTATGCTTTCTTTATAAGCCTTTACTCGATGAGCACCAATGATCAGTTTAAAATGATCCTTTTAACTATCTGATCAACCTTTTTTGTCCGCACTAAATAATCTTTAACATTTGATTTAGAGCTCAAAATGACATGAATCCAACGCCCACGTTAATCTAGCTCAATTTTCAATATTGTGACATCAGGTTTAGACTGAAAGAGCTACGACAAAGCCTTCAAGTAATCCAATGTATCCCAAACTGCGTGATGCTATGCATTATGCTTCATTTGTAAACCATTGCTAAATGAGCACCAATGATCAGTTTATCAGGATCATTATAACTAGCTGATCAACTTGAAAAATCCGCACTAAATCATCAGTAACTTTTGATTAGAGTTCCGAATGACACGAATCCAACGCCCACGTTAAAATAGCTCAAAATTCTATATTGTGACTTAATTTAAGACTGAATTAGCTATGAAAAAGCCTCTATGTAATCCAAGTTATCCCAAATTGTGTGATGCCATGCAAAATGCTGCATTTGTAAACCTTTGCTCAATAAGCACCAGTTATCAGTTTGGAATGATCATTTTAACTAACTGATCAACTTCACATATCCTTAATAAATCATCTTTAACATTTGATTTAGAGCTCAAAATGATATGAATTCAACGCCCACGTTAATTTAGCTCAATTTTGAATATTGTGACAGCATTTAAGACTGAAATAGCTACGACAAAACTTCCTAGTAATCCAATCTGTCCCAAACTGTGTGATGCCATGCATTATGCTTCATTTGTAAACCTTTGGTCAATGAACACCAATGATCAGTTTAGAATGATCATTTTAACTAGTTGATCAACTTGACATGTCCATACTAACTTGTCCATAACTTTTGAGTTAGAGTTCAGAATGACATGAATCCAACGCCCACATTAAGGTAGCTCAATATAATATATTGTGACAAAATTTAAGACCAAAATAACTACGGCAAAGCCTCCAAGTAATCCAATGTATCCCAAACTGCGTGAAACCATGCTTTACGTTTCATTTGTAAACCTTTACTAAAGGGGCACCAATGATCAGTTTAGAATGATCATTATAACTGGCCGATCAAGTTGACATGTCCGCACTAAATCATCCGTAACTTTTGATTTTGAGTTTGGAATGAAATCAATCCAACGCCCATGTTAAGCTAGATGAATATTTTTTACTGTTAAAACATTTAAGAACGAAATAGCTACGACAAAGCTTCCAAGTACTGCAATCTATACCGAATTGCATGATGCCACACATTACGTTTCATTTATACGCTTTTAACTCAATGAGCACTAATGATCAGTTTAGAATGATCATTTTAATTAGCTGATAGAATTGATAAGTCCGCGGTAAATCCTCTTTAAGTTTTGATTTAGAGCTCAAATGACATGAATATAACGCACATGTTAAGCTAGCTCAATTTTTCATATTGTGACAACATTTGACACTGGAAGAGGTACCACAAAGCTTTTAAGTAATCCAATGTATTCCGAACCGCGTGAAGCCATGCATTTGAGTTCATTTATATGCCTTTACTCAAGGAGCACCAATGATCAATTTAAAATGATCATTTTAACTACCTGATCAACTTGACATGTCCGTGCTCAATCAACCCTAATATGTAATTTAGAGTTTACAATGACATGAATCCAATGCCACGTTAAAAAAGCTCAATTTTCTATACGGTGACAATAATTAAGACCGAAATAGCTATGAAAAGGGCTCCAAGTAATTGAATCTGTCCAAAAATGCGTGATGCCATGTATTATGCTTCATTTGTAAACCTTAGCTCAATGAGCACAAATGATCTTCCTAGAAAGATCATTTTAACTGCCCTGCCAACTTGACATGTCCGCACTAAATCATTCATAACTTTTAATTTAGAGTTCAGAAAGACATGAATCATACGTCCACGTTAAGCTAGCTAAATGTTTTATATTTAACAAAATTTAGGACCAAAATTACTATGACAGAGCCTCCAAGTAATCGAATCTATCACAAACTGCGTTATGCAATGCATTATGCTTCATTTGTTATCCTTTGCTCAATGAGCACCAATGATCAGTTATGAATGATCATTTTAACTAGCCGATCAGTTTTTCATGGCCACACAAAATCGTCTGTTACTTTTGATTTAGAGTTTAGAGTGACACAAATCCAACGCCTAAGTAAGGCTAGCTCAAATTTCTTTATTGTGATAAAAATCAAGAAAGAAATAGCAACGAAAAAGCCTCTAGTAATCGAATCTATCCTAAGCTTCGTGATGCCATGCATTGTGCTTCTTTTATACGCCTTTGATCAGTGATCACCAATGATCAGTTTAGAATGATCATTTTAACTACTTGATCAACTTCACATATCCGCACTAAATCATCTTTAACATATGATTTAGAGCTCAAAATGATATGAATCCAACGCCCACGTTAATTTAGCTCAATTTTCAATATTGTGACAACATTTAAGACTGAAATAGCTACGACAAAGATTCCAAGTAATCCAATCTGTCCCAAACTGTTCGATGCCATGCATTATCTTCATTTGTAAACTTTTGGTCAATGAGCAACAGTGCTCAGTTTATAACGACCAATTTCACTAGCTGATAAACCTGACATTTCAGCAATAAATCATTCATAACTCTTGATTTAGAATTCAGAATGACACCAACCCAACGTCCACGTTACGCTAGCTTAATATATTATATTGTGACAAAATTTAGGACCGAAATAGCTACGGCAAAGCCTCCAAGTAATCCAATCTATCCCCAACTGCGTGATGCCATGCATTATGCTTCATTTGTAAACCTTTGTTCAATAAGCACCAATGATCAGTTTAGAAAGATCATTTTAACTAGCTGATCAAATTGACATGTCTGCACTAAATCGTTCTTAAAATTTGATTTAGAGTTCAAATTGATATGAATACAATACCCACGTTAATCTAGGTCAATTTTCAATATTGTGAAAATATTTGACACTCAAAGAGCTACGATAAAGCCTCCAAGTAATCTAATGTATCCGAAACTGCGTGATGCCATGCATTATGCTTCATTTGTAAGCCATTACTCAAGGAGAACCAATGATCAGTTTAGAATGATCATTTGAACTGGTCGATCAACCGGACTTGGCCACACTAAATCGTCTGTAACTATTTATTTAGAGTTCAAAATGACATGAATCCAACACCCACATTAAACTACCTTAGTTTACTATATTGTGATAAAATTTAATACTGAAATTGCTACGAAAAAGCCTCCAAGTAATCCAATCTATCCCAAACTTTGTGATGCAATGCATTATGCTTGATTTATGCGTTATTCAATGAGCATTAATGATCAGTTTAGAATGATCACTTTAACTGGCCAATAACCTTGACATATCCGCACTAAATCGTCATTAACTTTTAATGTATAGTTCAGGATGACACGAATCTAACCCCCCACGTTTAGGTAGCTCAATATTTTATACTACGACAAAAATTAAGACCGAAATTAGCTACGACAAAACATCCAAGTGATCCAATCTGTCCCAAATTGCATGATGTCATGCATTATGCTATATTTATAAGCCTTTACTCAATGAGCACCAATGATCAGTTTGAAATGATCCTTTTAACTAGCTGATCAGCCTTATATGTCCGCACTAAATCATCTTTAACATTTGATTTAAAGCTCAAAATGACATGAATCCAACGCCCACGCTAATCTAGCTCAATTTTCAATATTGTGACATCAGTTTAGACTGAAAGAGCTATTACAAAGCCTTCAAGTAATCAAATGTATCCCAAACTGCGTGATGCTATGCATTATGCTTCATTTGTAAACCATTGCTCAATGAGCACCAACGATCAGTTTATAATGATCATTATAACTAGCTGATCAACTTGAAAAATCCGCACTAAATCATTAGTAACTTTTGATTAGAGTTCCGAATGACATGAATCCAACGCCCACGTTAAACTAGCTCAAAATTATATATTGTGACTAAATTTATGACCGAATTAGCTATGAAAAAGCCTCTATGTAATCCAAGCTATCCCAAATTGTGTGATGCCATGCATAATGCTTCATTTGTAAACCTTTGCTCAATAAGCACCAGTTATCAGTTTGGAATGATCATTTTAACTAGCTGATCAACTTCACATATCCGCAATAAATCATCTTTAACATTTGATTTGGAGCTCAAAATGATATGAATCGAACGCCCATGTTAATTTAGCTCAATTTTCAATATTGTGACAACATTTAAGACTGAAATAGCTACGACAAAGCTTTCAAGTAATCCAATCTATCCCAAACTGTGTGATGCCATGTATTATGCTTCATTTGTAATCCTTTGCTCAATGAGCACCAATGATTAGTTTAGAATGATCATTTTAACTAGTTGATCAACTTGACATGTCCATACTAAATCATCCATAACTTTTGAGTTAGAGTTCAGAATGACATGAATCCAAAGCCCACGTTAAGGTAGCTCAATATAACATATTGTGACAAAATTTAAGACCGAAATAACTACGACAATGCCTCCAAGTAATCCAATGTATCCCAAACTGCGTGATACCATGCAATACGTTTCACTTGTAAACCTTTACTAAAGGGGCACCAATGATCAGTTTAGAATGATCATTATAATAGGCTGATCAAGTTGACATGTCCGCATTAAATCATCCGTAACTTTTGATTTTGAGTTTGGAATGAAATCAATCCTACACCCATGTTAAGCTAGCTCAATATTTTGTACTGTGAAAACACTTAAGAACGAAATAGCTACGACAAAGCCAAGCCAATCTATACCGAATTGCATGATGCCACACATTACGTTTCATTTATACGCTTTAACTCAATGAGCACCAATGATCAGTTTAGAATGATCATTTTAATTAGCTGATAGAAATAATATGTCCGCGGTAAATCCTCTTTAAGTTTTGATTTAGAGCTCAAAATGACATGAATATAACGCCCACGTTAAGCTAGCTCAATTTTTCATATTGTGATAACATATGAGACTGGAAGAGGTACCACAAAGCCTTTAAGTAATCCAATGTATCCCGAACCGCGTGAAGCCATGCATTTTAGTTCATTTATAATCCTTTACTCAAGGAGCGCCAATGATCAATTTAAAATGCTCATTTTAACTACCTGATCAACTTGACATGTCTGTGCTAAATCAACCGTAATTTGTAATTTAGAGTTCAGAATGACATGAATCCAACGCCACGTTAAACAAGCTCAATTTTCTGTATTATGACAATAATTAAGACCAAAAATAGCTACGAAAAAGGCTCCAAGTAATTGAATCTGTCCAAATATGAGTGATGCCATGCATTATGCTTCATTTGTATACCTTTGCTCAATGAGCACCAATGATCTTCCTAGAAAGATCATTTTAACTGCCCTACCAACTTGACATGTCCGCACTAAATTGTTCGTAACTTTTGATTTACAGTTCAGAATGACACGAATCAAAAGTCCACGTTAAGCTAGCTAAGTTTTTTATATATAACAAAATTTAGGACTGAAATTACTATGAAAAAGCCTCCAAGTAATTGAATCTATCACAAACTGTGTTATGCCATGCATCATGCTTCATTTGTTATCCTTTGCTCAATGAGCACCAATGATCAGTTTAAAACGATTATTTTAACTAGCCGATCAAGTTTTCATGTCCACACTAAATCGTCTGTTACTTTTGATGTAGAGTTTAGAGTGACACAAATCCAACGCCCAAGTAAGGGTATCTCAAATTTCTGTATTGTGATAAAAATCAAGAAAGAAATAGCAACGAAAAAGCCTCCAAGTAATCGAATCTATCCTAAGCTTCATGATGCCATGCATTGTGCTTCATTTATACGCCTTTGATCAGTGAGCACCAGTGATCAGTTTAGAATCATCATTTTAAGTACTTGATCAACTTCCATATCCGCACTAAATCATCTTTAACATATGATTTAGAGCTTAAAATGATATGAATCTAACGCCCTCGTTAATTTAGCTCAATTTTTAATATTGTGACAACATTTAAGACTGAAATAGCTACAACAAAGCTTCCAAGTAATCCAGTCTGTCCCAAACTGTGAGATGCCATGCATTATGCTTCATTTGTAAACTTTTGCTCAATGAGCAACAGTGCTCAGTTTATAACGACCAATTTCACTAGCTGATAAACTTGACATTTCCGCACTAAATCATTCGTAAATGTTGATTTAGAGTTCAGAATGACACCAATCCAACGTCCACATTAAGCTAGCTTAATATTCTATACTGTGATAAATTTTAGGACCAAAATAGCTACGGCAAAGCCTCCAAGTAATCCAATCTATCTCCAACTGCGTGATGCCATGCATTATGCTTCATTTGTAAACCTTTGCTCAATAAGCACCAATGATCAGTTTAGAAATATCATTTTAACTAGCTGATCAAATTGACATGTCTGCAATAAATCGTTTTTAACATTTGATTTAGAGTTCAAAATGATATGAATACAAAGCCCACGTTAATCTTGGTCAATTTTCAATATTGTGAAAACATTCGACACTCAAAGAGCTACGACAAAGCCTCCAAGTAATCTAATGTATCCGAAACTGTGTGATGCCATGCATTATGCGTCATTTGTAAGCCATTACTCAAGGAGAACCAATGATCAGTTTAGAATGATCATTTGAACTGGTCGATCAACTGGACTTGTCCACACTAAATCGTCTGTAACTATTGATTTAGAGTTCAAAATGACACGAATCCAATACCCACTTTAAGCTATCTCAATTTTCTATATTGTGATAAAAATTAAGACAGAACTAGCTACGACAAAGCATCCAAGTAATTCAATCTATCCTAAACTGCGTGATCCAATGCATTATGCTTGATTTATGCATTACTCAATGAGCAGCAATGATCTGTTTAGAATGATAAGCTTACAATGATCACTTTAACTGGCTGATGACATGTCAGCACTAAATCATCTGTAACTTTTGATTTAGTGTTCAGAATGACACGAATCCAACGTCCACATTAACCTAGCTCAAAATTATATATTGTGACAAAAATTAAGACCGTACTAGCTACGACAAAGCCTTATAGTAATCCAATCTATCCCAAACTGTGTGATGCCATGCATTAGGTTGCATTTGTAAACCTTTGCTCAATGTGCACCAATTATCAGTTTAGAATGATCATTTTAACTGTATGATCAATTTCAGAAGTCTACACTAAATAATCTTTGACATACTATTCAGAGCTCAAAATGATATCTATCCAATGCCCACATTTTTAGTTCAATTTTCAATATTGTGATAAAATTTGAGACTGAAATAGCAATGAAAAAGCCTTCAAGTAATCCAATCTATCCCAAACTGCGTGATGCCACACATTATGATTCATTTGTAAAGGTTTGCTCAATAAGCACCAATGATCATTTTAGAATGATCATTTTAACTAGTTCATCAACTTGACATGTCAACACTACATCGTCTTAAGCAGTATATTTAGAGCTTAAACTAACATGAATCAACGCCCAAGTTATTCTAGCTCAATTTTCAATATTTGAGACTGAAATAGCTACGACAAAGCCTCCAACTAATCCAATCTATCCCAAACTGCGTGATGCCATACATTATGCTTCATTTATAAACGTTTGCTCAATGAGCACCAATGATCAGTTTAGAATGATCATTTTAACTAGTTCATCAACTTGACATGTCCGCACTACATCGTCTTTAACAATATATTTAGAGCTTAAACTAACATGAATCCAATGCCCACGTTATTCTGTCTCAATTTTCAATATTGTGACAACATTTCAGACTGAAAGAGCTATGAAAAAGCCCCTATGTAATCCAATTTGTCCCAAACTGTGTGATGCCATGCATTATGCTATAGTTATAAGCATTTACTAAAGGAGCACAAATGATTAGTTTAGAATGATCATTTTAAATGTCCGATCAACATGACATTTCTGCACTAAATCGTTTGTAACTTTTGATTTTGATTTGAAAATGACACGAATCTAATACCCATGTTAAACTACCTCTATTTTCTATATTTTGATAAAATTTAAGACCGAAATAGCTATGACAAAGTCTCCAAGTAATCCAATGTATCCCAAACTGCGTGATACTATGCATTACGCTTCATTTTTACGCTTTAATTCAATGAGGACCAATGATCAGTTTAGAATGATCATTTTAACTAGCTGATCAACTTGACATGTCCGTGGTAAATCATTTTTAGCTTTTGATTTAGAGCTCAAAATGACACTTATCCACCGCCCAAGTTAAGCAAGCTCAATTTTCCATATTGTGATAACATTTGAGAGTGGAAGAGATACAACAAAGCCTTTAAGTAATGCAATGTATCCAAAACTGTGTGATGCCATGCATTATGGTTCATTTATAAGCTTTTACTCAAGAAGCACCAATGATCAGTTTAGAATGATCATTTTAACTGACCGATAAACTTGACATGTCCACGCTAAATCGTCAGTAACTTTTAATTTAGAGTTCATAATGACACAAATCCATCACCAACTTTAAAGTAGTTCAATTTTCTATATTATGACCATACTTAAGTCTGAAATAGCTACGACAAAGCCTCTAAGTAATCGAATCAATCCTAAACTGCGTGATACCATGCATTATGCTTCATTTGTAAGCTTTTTCTCAAGGACCACCAATGTTCGTTTTAGAAAATCATTTTAACTGGCCGACCAACTTTACAAGTCCGCACTAAATCATCGGTAACTTTTGATTTATAGTTCAGAATAATAGGAATCCAACGCCTACGTTAAGCTAACTCAATTTTCTATATCACAAAAAAATTAAGACCGAAATAGCTACGACAAAGCCTCCAAGTAATCGAATCTATCCCAAATTGCATTATGCCGAGCATTATGCTTCATTTGTAATCCTTTGCTCAATGAGCACCAATGATCAGTTTAGAACGATCATTTTAATCAGCCGATCAAGTTGCTATGTCCACACTTAATCGTCCGTAATTTTTGATTTCGAGTTCAGAGTGACACGAATCCAACGCCCAAGTAAGGCTAGCTCAAATTTCTATATTGTAACAAAAATTAAGAACGAAATAGCAATGAAAAAGCTTCCAAGTAATAGAATCTATCCCAAACTTCGTGATGCCATGCATTGTGCTTAATTTATACAACTTTGCTCAATGAGCATCAATGATCAGTTTAGAATGATCATTTTAACTACATGATCAACTTGACATGTCCACATTAAATCGTCTTTAACTTTTGATTTAGAGCTTAAAATGACATGAATCCAACACCCACGTTAAGCTAGCTCAATTTTCCATATTGTGATAACATTTCAGAATGAAAGAGCTAGACAAAGTCTCAAAGTAATGCAATCTATATCTTTAACTGGCCAATCAAGTTGACATGTCCGCACTAAATCGTCCGTGACTTTTGATTTAGATTCAGAATGAAATGAACCCAACCCCCACGTTAAGCTAACTCAATAATTTGTATTGTGACAAAATTTAAGACCAAGATAGCTACGACAAAGCCTCCAACAAATCCAATATATCCCAAATTGTGTGATGCCATGAATCAATGAGCACCAAAGATCAGTTTAGAATGATCATTTATATAGCTGATCAGCTTGACATGTCAGCACTAAATCATCTTTAACTTTTGATTTAGAGCTCAAAATAACACTAATCCACCGCCCAGGTCAAGCTAGATTAATTTTCCATATTGTGACAACATTTGAGACTTAAAGAGCTACGACAAAGCCTCCAAATAATCCAATGTATCCCAAACTATGTGATGCACTGCATTATGCTCAATTTTGAATGATCATTTTTAACTTGGCGATCAACTTGACATGTACGCACTAATTCGTTGGTAACTTTTGATTTACAGTTAATGACACGAATCCAACACCCAGTTTAACGTAGGTCAGGCTTTTATATTTTGACAACATTTGAGAGTGAAAGAGTTACCACAAAGCATTCAAATAATCCAATGAATCTGAAACTGCGTGATTCCATGCATTGTGCTTCATTTATAAGCCTTTACTCAAGGAGCACCAATGATTAGTGTAGAATGATCATTTTAGCTAGCTGATCAACTTGACATGTCCACACTAAATCGTCCGTAACTTTTGATCTAGAGTTCAGAATGACACGAATCCAATGCCCACGTTAAGGTAGCTCAATTTTCTATATTGTGACAACATTTGAGACAAAAACAGCTACCCCAAAGCCTTCAAGTAATCCAATCTATCCTAAACTGCGTGATGTCATGCATTATGCTTCATTTATAACCATTAAACAATTAGCACTAATGATCAATTTAGAATGATCAGTTTAGAATGATCACTTTAAATGGCCAATCAACTTGACATGTCCACACTAAATCATCCGTAATTTTATATCTATTGTTCAGAATGACACGTATCCAACGCCAATGTTGAGCTAGCTAAATATTCTATATTATCACAAAATTTAAGACAAAAATCGCTATGACAAAGCTTCCAAGTAATCCCAATTATCTCAAACTGTGTGATGCCATGAATTATTTCTCATTTATGAGTATTTACTCAATCAGAAACAATGTTCAATTTAGAATGATCATATTAACTGGCTGACTACGTGAAATTTACGTACTAAATCTTCTATAACTTTTGATTTAAAATTCAGAATGACACAAATCCAACGCCCACGTTAAGGTAGCTCAACTTTCTATATTGTGACAACATTTGAGACTGAAAGAGTTACCACAAAGCCTTCAAGTAATCCAACGTATCCGAAAATGCATACTGCCATGCATTATGCTTCATTTATAAGCCTTTACTCAATGAGCACCAATTATCAGTTTAGAATGATCATTTTAACTAGCTGATCAACTTGAAATTTCTGCACTAAATCCTTCTTAACTTTTGAGTTAGAGTTCAGAATGACACGAATCCAATGCCCACGTTAAGCTAGCTCAATTTTCTATATTGCGAGAAAATTTAACACCGAAATATCTATGAAAAGGCCTCCAAGTAATTGAATCCATCCAAAACTCCATGATGCCATGCATTATGCTTCGTTTTTAAACCCTTGCTCAATGAGCACCAATGATCATATTAGAAAGATCAATTTATTTGGCCGATCAATTTGACATGTATGCACTACATCATCCGTAACTTTTGATCTAGACTTCAGAATGACACGAATCCAATTCCCATGTTAAGCTAGCTCAATTTGCTTTTATTGTGACAAAATTTGAGATTGAAACAACTACCACAAAGCCTTCAAGTAATCCAATCTATCCTAAACTGTGTGATGCCATGCATTATGCTTCATTTGTAAACCTTTGCTCATTGAGCACCAATGATCATATTAGAAAGATTAATTTAGCTAGCCGATCAACTTGACATGTACGCACTAATCTTCCGTAACTTTTCATTTAGAATTCAAAATGACATGAATTCAACGCCCACATTGAGCTAGCTCAATTTTCTATATTGTGGCAACATTTGAGACATAAAAAGCTACGACAAAGCCTCCAAGTAATCCAATGTATCCCAAACTGTGTGACGCCATCCATCCACCACCCACGTTAATTAATCTAGCTCAATTTTCCATATTGTGACAATATTTAAGACAGAAAGAGCTATGACAAAGCCTCCAAATAATCCAATGTATGCCAAACTGCATGATGCAATGCATTACGCCTCATTTATAAGTCTTTACTCAATGAGCACCAATGATCAATTTAGAATGATCATTTTAACTGGCTGACTACTTTATATGTACACACTAAATCGTCTATAACTTTTGATATAGAGTTCAGAATGACACGAATCCAATGCCCACATTAAGGTAGCTCAACTTTCTATATTGTGACAATATTTGAGTCTGAAAGAGTTACCACAAAGCCTTCAAGTAATCCAATGTATCCGAAATGCGTGATATCATGCATTATACTTCATTTATACGCCATTGCTCAAGGAGAAGCAATGATCAGTTTAGAATGATCATTTTAACTGGCCGATCAACTTGACATGTCCACACTATATCGTCCGTAGCTGTTGATTTAGAATTCAGAATGACACGAATCCATTGCCCACATTAAGCTAGCTCAATTTTCTATATTTTGACTAAATTTAAGACCGAAATAGCTATGAAAAATCCTCCAAGTAATCGAATTTATCCCAAACTATGTGTTTGCATGCATTATGGTTCGTTTGTAAACCTTTGCTCAATGAGCACCAATGATCATCTTAGAAAGATCAATTTATTTGGCCGATCGATTTGACATGTATGCACCACATCATCCGTAACTTTTGATTTATAGTTCAGAATGACACGAATCCAACGCCAACGTTAAGCTAGCTCAATCTTATATATAGTGACAACATTTGAGATTGAAACTACTGCCACAAAGCGTTCTAGTAATCCAATTTATCCTAAACTTTGTGATCCCATGCATTATGCTTCATTTGTAAACATTTGCTCATTGAGCACCAATGATCATCTGAGAAAGATTAATTTAACTAGCCGATCAACTTGACATGTCTGCACTAAATCATCCATAACTTTTTATTTAGAGTTCGAAATGACATGAATCCAACGCCCAGATTAAGCTTGCTCAATTTTCTATATTGTGACAACATTTGAGACTAAACCAGCTACCACAAAGCCTTCAAGTAATCCAATCTATCCTAAACTGCGTGATGCCATGCATTATGCTTCATTTATTAGCCTTTAATCAAGTAGCACTAACGATCAGTTTAGAATGATCAATTTAACTAGCCGATAAAATTGACATGTCCGCCTAAATCATCCTTAACCTTTGATTTAGAGTTAAGAATGACAAGAATCCAACGGCCATGTTAAGGTAGCTCAATTTTCCATATTGTGACAACATTTGAGACTGAAATAGCTACGACAAAGCCTCCATTTAATCCAATCTATCCAAAATTTTGTGGTGCCATGAATTATGCCTCATTTATATGCCTTTACTCAATACGCACCAATGGTCAGTTTAGAATGATCACTTAAACAGCTGATCAACTTGACATGTCCGCACTAAATCGTCTTTAACTTTTGATTTAGAGCTCAAAATGACACTAATCCAACGCCCACGTTAAGCTAGCTTAATTTTCCAGATCGTGACTACATTTGAGACTGAAAGAGTTATGACAAAGCCTCAAAGTAATCCAATGTATCCCGTATTACGTGATGCAATGCATTATGCTTCGTTTATAAGTCTTCACTCAATGAGCACCAATGATCAATTTAGAATTATCATTTCAACTGACTGATCAACTTGACATGTACGCACTGAATCGTATGTAACTTTTGATTTAGAGTTCAAAATGACACGAATCCAATGGCCACGTTAAGGTAGCTCAACTTTCTATATTGTGACAACATTTGAGACTGAAAGAGTAACCACAAAGATTTACCAATGGTCAGTTTAGAATGATCATTTAACTGGCTGATCAACTTGATATGTACACCCTAAATCATCTGTAACTTTTGATTTAAACCCCAGATTGACACAAATCCAATGCCCACGTTAAGCTAGCTCAATTTTCTATATTTTGAAAAACTTTAGACCAAAATGGTTATGACAAAGCCTCTATATAATCGAATCTATCCCAAATTGAATGATGCCATGCATTATGCTTCGTTTATAAAACTTTGCTCAATATGCACCAATGATCATGTTAGAAAGATCAATTTATCTATCCAATAAACTTTGCACTAAATCGTCCGCAACTTTTGATTTAGAGTTTAAAATGACACGAATCCAATGCTCACGTTAAGCTAGTTCAATTTTATATATTTTGAAAAAATTTAAAACCGAAATAGAAATGACAAAGCTTCCAAGTAATCCAATATATCCCAAACTAAGTGAAAGCATGCTTTACACTTCATTTACAAATCTTTACTCAATGAGCACCAATGATCAGTAAAGAATGTCCATTTTAACTGGCCAAACGACTTGACATATACGCACAAAATCGTTTGTAACTTTTGATTTAGAGTTCAGAATGACACGAATCCAACGCCCACGTTAAGCTAGATCAATTTCTATATTGTGACAACATTTGTGACTCAAAGAGCTACCTAAAACCATCAATTAATCCAATGTATCCAAAACCATGTGATGCCATGCGTTATGCTTCATTTATAATACTTTACTCAAGGAGCACCAATTATACGTCTAGAATGATCATTTTAACTGGCCGATCAACTTGACATCTACGCACAAAATCGTCCCTAACTTTTGATTAGAGTTTAGAATGACACGAATCCAATTCCCACGTTAAGCTAGCTCAACTTTCTATATTTTGACAACATTTATTACTGAAAGAAGTACCAAAAACCTTCAAATAATCTAATGTATCCCAAATTGCATGATGCCATGCATTATGCTTCATTTATAAGCATTTAGTAATGAGCACCAATGATCAGTTTAGAATGATCATTTTAACTATCCGATCAACTTGACATGTACACACTAAATCATCCATAACTTTTGATTTAGAGTTCAGAATGACACGAATCCAATGCCCATGTTAAACTAGCTCAATTTTCTATATTGTGACAACATTTAAGACCGAAATAGCTAATACAAAGCCTCTTTGAATCTCAAATGTTGTCACAATATAAAAAAATTGAGCTAGATTAATGTGGACATTGGATTCCTGTCATTCTGAACTCTAAATCAAATGTTAAAGACGATTTAGTGCGGACATTCCAAGTTGATCATCTACATAAAATTACCAGTCTAAACTGATCAGTGGTGCTCATTGAGTAAAGGCGTATAAATGAAGCATAATACATGGCATCAAGCAATTTGGGATAGATTGGATTACTTGGAGGATTTTTCGTAGCTATTTCGGTCTTAAATATTGTCGCAATATTGAAAGTTGAACTAGATTAACATGGGCATTTGATTCATATCAATTTGAGCTCTAATTCAAATGTTCAAGATGATTTAGTGTCGACATGTCAAGCTGATGATCTAGTTAAAATGATCATTCTAAACTGATCATTGGTGCTCATTGAGCAAAGGATTACAAATGAAACATAATAAACAGCATCATGCAGTTTAGGATACATTGGATTACTTGGAGGCTTTGTCGTAGCTCTTTCAATCAAAAATGTTGTCACAATATAGAAAATTGAGTTAGATTAATGTGGGTGTTGGATTAATGTCATTTTGACCTCTAAATCAAATGTTAAAGACGACTTAGTGTAGACATTTCTAGTTGATCACCTAGTTAAAATGATCATTCTAAACTGATCATTGGTGCTCATTGAGTAAAGGCATATATGGTACTCAAGTTTCAAAGATATTTGAGGCTAGAGGTGAAAAAAATCATTGCATAGTGCAAAATTACAATAACATGGTCAATTTAGTGGGAACAACGTTCTTAGTGGAACAAGGCACTGAGGCGGAAACCAAACAGCAAAAAGTGGCCCAAGCAAGGGTAGGAAAATTAGTTGAGCTGTAGAAGCATACCATGGATAATTGGAATATGGGCTTGTAGAGATTATAAGGGTGCTCACTTGTTTTAAGTGTGGTTAGAATGGACACATCCGGATGCATTATTCAAGTGGACCACTTAAAGGTTGGACTAGCAAGATTGTGAATACAAGTTATATACTAAATTGAGCAAATATATTTTTTGGGAGAGGAAGATTGGCTTTTTAGGTCTCGTTGTGTCTGAAGTTAGAGTATGAGTGGATCAAAAAAAAAATAGCAACGATTATGGAATGACCGGCACTAGAAATGCAACATGGTTCTGTAGTTTTCTTAACCTAACGGGTTATTACTGAAAAATTGTTGAGCGATTTGCGAGTATGGTCGAACCTATGACTCAATTCATAGAAAAGGATGTGAAGTTTAAATGGACAAAAGAGTGTGAAGAGATCTTTTAGAAGTTGAAAGATTATTTGATTGACAGATCAATATTGACCTTGCTAAGGACAGAGCTACCATATTTAGTATACACTAATGTATCAAGGTTAGGATTGGATTGTGTGCTAACGCATGAAAAACAAATAATTGCATATGTGTTTAGGCAGTTGATAAAACATGAGATCAATTATTCCACCCATGGTTTGGAATTAGCAGTAGTTGTTTTTGTTTCAAGGATTTGGCATGCGTATTTGTACGGGGAAAAAGTTCAAGTTTTTATTGACCACAAGATTTAAAAAAAAATATATATATATATATATATATATATATATATATATATATTTACGCAACCATACCTTAATCTGAGACAAATGAGATGGATGGAACTAATATCAGATTATGATTTGGAAATCGCATACCATCAAGCTAACATGGTAGCAAGTGCAATAAGTAGAAGAAAAAAAATGACATATCAATGGAACGAGAAGCGGAGAAGCAAGTAGCTTTCTTGGAAAATTAAGCTTGTGTGTTGCTATTGGTTCCAAAGATGCCATAGGATTAGAAGCTATAAATCAGGTAGACTTACTTTGGAAAATATGTGAGGTTCAAAGGATAGATGATACAATAACAAAGGTTGTGGATAATAATGTGGAAGGATATCATACCTCAGACAATGTGATCTACTTGTATAGGAATTGGGTATGTGTTTCCAATGTTAAGGAACAAAAGGATGAGATCTTAGCACGCACACCAGTCATGTTTTGCAATCCATCCGGGGGAGACAAAGCTGTAGCAAGATCTAAAATGTTACTACTATTAGAACAGCATAAAATAGGATTTTAGAATGGTTAGCGAAGTGTTTTACATCCCAATTAATAAAGGCAGAACACAGAGTACATAGTGAGTAAATTCGAAGTTACCGCTGCTGGAGTAAAAATGAGATATGATCACTATTGATTTTGTGACAAGGCTCCCAAGGACAGTTAATAAGTTTGATACATTTTGGATAATTGTTGATTGACTTACGAAGTCAGCTTATCTCTTTGCGACGAAAAAGACATACAATGGTGACCAGTTAGCAAAAATATACTTGGAAGTTATCATTAGGCGGCATGGGGTTGCAGTGAGCATTGTTTCAGACAGAGATCCAAAAATTATTCAATATTTTTGCAGATGTTCCAAAAGGCACTTAGGACGAAAGTACATCTCACTACCGCATATCATCCACAAACGGATGGAAAGTCGAAGAGAACAATTCAAACCCTCGAGGATATGTTACAAGTCTGTATGTTGGATTGGGGAAATCGTTGGCAGGAATATTTACCGGTAGCAGAGTTTATATATAACAACAATTATTATAGTAGCATAAAGATGTCTCCATATGAGGCTTTATATGAACGACCTTGTCAAACAACACTTTGTTGGACAGAAGTGGGAGAGCGTAGAGAATTGGAACCTATGTTGGTTCAAGAGACAGTGGATCAAGTGAAAATTCTTCGTGCTAGATTAAAAGAGGCTCACAATCGTTAGAAAATTTATGCTAATAAAGGGAGAAGAGGGTTGGAGAGTAGAGTGGGAGACGAGGTGTATTTGAAAATGATGGTATTTAGAGGAGCAAATAAAAATAAGAATTTGGGAAAACTCAGACCACATTTTATGGGGCCTTATCCAATTACTAAAAGGATTGGTATATTTGCATATAGATTAGGATTACCAAAGGAGTTAGCAGCGTTTCATGATATGTTTCATGTATCAGTCCTCCGAAAAGTTGTCAAAGAACCCCAACTCATTATGCAACAATCACCAGAGGATTTGGAAAAAAAATTTGATAATTCTTAATAAATCGGTAAAAATCACTAGACAACAAAGAGTTGATATGCAAGGGAAGCATGTCAAATCAGTGCGTGTTTGTTGGGAAAGAGACGGAATTAAGAAGAGATGTGGGAGTTAGAACATCATATTAGAATCTATTATCCTGGTCTTTTTAAGGACCACGACGAGAGTGAGGTTGAACCATCGAATTCAGGGATGAATTCTTTTGTGGTGGGGGAGAATTGTAATATCCTGGGCCTAAATTTAAACTGTGAAGCCCACAAAACTAGAAGTGAGGGTATAATAGACAATTATTCTAAAATCGTAATTAACCCTAATGATTATATAAGACGTCACCAAAAAGGATTTGAGGCAGAGATTTCGACAGAGCAGAGGGATAGAAAGTTCAACGTTGGAGAGTCCAGGTGCTCGTGTGTACCATCTTCGGAGGAAAAGAAATGAACCAAACTTCACCGTGAGGTGAGAAGGGATTTACGATTTTCATTATATACTTATGTATATGTATTTTGATGAGTGCTTCGTTCAGGGAGAAAATTAGAGGTTGAATCATGTGTGGTGTTAGGGTTTTAGTTAATTGTTGCAAAAATGATGGTGTTTTTATCAAGAAAAACTAGTTAAACATATTAGAAATTTATTAGATAATAAATAAATAAATAGTAAAATGATGAATAGGAATGTGGTGGTGTACGTGTGTGGTGGGGAAAAGGAGTAGAAATATAAGGTTAATTTATTATTTTAAAGGAGATTATTATGTGACTTAATTATTAAGAAAGATAAATTGTTATGTGTTGGTTTATTGGTTAAGAATACTAAATTATTTATGGTTGATTATGGTATAGTAAAATGAACCATAATCAATTAATTGATTGAAATAAATTAATATGATTATTAAATAAATATTAAACATTTAGCCTAACCAAGTATAATGTTTGATTTATTAATGTGGGAATAAATTTCTAGTGAACATGAGATTCACGTAACGCGGGTATGGTGGATTTGACCAATGTTAGTTAGTTAAACTACGTTGATAGGTGTTGGGCTACGACAACAGCGGTGTTGACTCATAGTTCATTAATAGCTGGCAGGCCGGAAACAACCGTCGACGTGAGCAAATAGGCCAACGTGGCCGTGGTTGAAAGGCGACATGGCTTGGGGGAGGGGGGGCTTCCGAATCCTTAAACCAACGTGGTTAGGCAACCGTCGATGTGAGGGAAGCTCAACGTGAGCAAATAGGCCGACGTGGCTGGGGGGGGGGGAAGCCGACGTGGCTTGCGGAGTTCAAAATCCTTAAAGCGACGTGGTTAAGGATGAGGAGGAGTGGTTGCGAGTTAGGCAACCATGGTTAAATGCATACATATTGGAAGTATTGATATCGACTTTTTGTGGGATTAATAGTGCTAGTTTTCATTCCCAAATAAAGTAATTATCAAGATAAGATACATACTTGTATAATGGGAATATGTGAGTAGGCGTGATTCTTTCACTGAGTAATTATGTTATTCATGCCTCCTTTTGGATGCAAGTGAGTTTGAGCAGTAGTGATGCAGTGACTCGGGATGGTGCTACATTTTGGGAATTTTTAAATATTATTTATTTATTTTATTTTGAATCTTGAGTATCGTTGAATAAATGAATTATAAGTTAAGTACGAGGCGATGACACGTGTCATGTATTTTGGAAACGGGTGTTACAACAATGATCACAATTGATCGGAAAATTAAAATGACCATCCTAAACTAATCATTGGTGCTGCTTGAGTAAAGGCTTATTAATGAAGCATAGTGCATTGTATCACGCAGCTTGGGATACATTGGATTACATAGAGGCTTTTTCGTAGCTCTTTCAGTGTCAAATGTTGTCGCAACATGGAAATTTGAGCTAGATTAACATGGGCGTTAGATTTGTGTCAAACATCTCAAGTTGATCGGCTAGTTAAAATGAACATTCTAAATTGATCATTTGTGCTTCTTGAGTAAAGACTTATAATTGAAGCATAATGCATGGCATTACGCAGTTTGGATGCATTGGATTACTTGGAGGCTTTTTCATAGCTTTTTTTTGTTTCAAATGTTTTCAATATATGGAAAATTTAGCTAGATTAAAATGGGCATTGGATTCGTGTCATTTTGAACTCTAAATCAAAAGTTACATACGATTTAGTGCGGACATGTGAAGGTTATCCACCAATTAAAATGATCATTCTAAACTAATCACTGGTGCTCCTTAAGTAAAGGCATATAAATGAAGCATAATGCATGGCATCACGCATTTTGGGATATATTGGATTACTTTAAGGCTTTGTCGTTGCAATTTTGGACTTAAATTTTGTCACAATATTGAAAATTGAGCTCCCTTAACGTGGGAGTTGGAATTGTGTCATTCCGAACTCTAAATCACAAGTTACGAATGCTTTAGGGCGGAAATGTCAAGTTGATCGGCCAGTTAAAATGATCATTTTAAACTGATTATTGGTGCTCTTTGAGTAAAGGCTTATACATAAAGCATAATGTATGTCACCACGCAGTTTGGGATACATTGGATTACTTCGAGGCTTTGTCGTAGATCTTTCAGGCCCAAATGTTGTCACAATATGGAAAATTGAGTTAGCTTAATGTGAGAGTTGGATTCGTGTCATTCTGAACTCTAAATCAAAAGTTATGGGCAATTTAGTGCGGACATGTCAAGTTGATCGGCCTGTTAAAATGATCATTCTAAACTAATCATTTGTGCTCCTTTAGTAAAGGGTTACAAATGAAGCATAATGGATTGCATCACGTAGATTGGGATACATTGGATAAGCTGGAGGCTTTTTCGTAGCTCTTTGAGTATCAAATATTGTCACAATATTGAAAATTTAGCTAGCTTAACGTGGGCGTTGGTTCGTGCCATTTTAAACTCTGAATAAAAAGTTATGGACGATTTAGTGCGGACATGTCAAGGTTATTGGCCAGTTAAAATGATCATTCTAACCTGATCATTGGTGGTTCTTGAGTAAAGGCTTATAAATGAAGTGTAATACATGGCATCATGCAGTTTAGGATACATTGGATTACTTGGAGGCTTTCTCGTAGCTGTTTGAGTCTCAACTGTTGTCACAATATTGAAAATTGAGCTAGCTGGACGTGGCCTTGCATTCATGTCATTCTGAACTCTAAATCAAAAGTTACGGACGATTCAGTGTGGACATTTCAAGTTGATCAGCCAGTTAATATGATCATTCTAAATTTATCATTGGTGCTGCTTGAGTAAAGGCTTATAAATGAAGCATAATGCATGGCATCACGCAGTTAGGGATACATTGGATATCTTGAAGGTTTTGTCATATATCTTTCGGTCTCAAATGTTCCTACAACATGGAAAATTGAGCTAGATTAACATGGAAAATTGAGCTAGATTAACATGGGCATTGGAGTCATGTCATTCTGAACTCTGAATCAAAAGTTACAAACGATTTAGTGCGGACATTTCAAGTTGATTGGCCAGTTAAAATGATAATTCTAAACTGATCATTGGTCCTCCTTGAGTAAAGGCTTATAAATGAAGCATAATGCATGGCATCACACAATTTGGGATACATTGGATTACTTGGAGGCTTTGTCGTAGCTTTGTCAGTCTCAAATGTTTTTACAATATAGAAAATTGCACTACCTTAACGCGGGAATCGGATTGGTGTCTTTTAGAACTCTAAATCCAAAGTTACAGACGATTTAGTGCAGACATGTCAAGTTGATCGGCCAGTTAAAATGATCGATCAAAACTGATCATTGGGGCTCCTTGAGTAAAGGCTTCTAAATGAAGCATAATGAATGGCATCACGCTGTTTGGTATACATTGTCTTACTTCGAGGCTTTTTGTAGCTTTTTCAGCCTCAATTGTTGTCACAAATTGGAAAATTGAGGTAGCTTAACGTGGGTGTTATATTCGTGTCATTCTCAATTCTAAATCAAAAGTTACGGATGATTTAGTGCGGACATGTCAAATTATTAAGACAGTTAAATTAGCATTCTAAACTGATCATTGGTACTCCTTAAGTTGAGGCATATAAGTAATCGTAAGGCATGGTATCATGCAGTTTGGGATACATTGGATTACTTGGAGGCTTTTTGGTAATTCTTTTAGTCTCAACTGTTGTCACAATATGGAAAATTGAGCTAGCTTAACGTGGGCATTGGACTCCTGTCATTTTGAGCTCTAAATCAAAAGTTAAAGATGATTTAGTCCAGACATGTCAAGTTGATCAGCTGGTTAAAACGATCATTCTAAACTGATCCATTGTGCTCATTGAGTAAAGGCGTATAAATGCAGCATATTGCATGCATCACTCGGTTTGGGATACATTGCAATACTTTGAGGCTTTTTCGTAGCTTTTCCAGTTTCAAATGTTTTCACAATATGGAAAATTGAACTAGCTTAACGTGGGCATTGGATTCGTGTCATTCTGAAATCTAAATCAAAAGTTATGGACGATTTAGTGCGGACATGTCAAGTGGATCAGCCAATTAAAATGATCATTTTAAACTGATCGTTGGTGCTACTTGAGTAAAGGCTTATAAATGAAGAGTAATGCATGTCATCAGAAATTTTGGGATACATTTGATTAGTAGGAGGCTTTGTAGTAGCTCTTTCAATCTCAAATGTTGTCACTATAGGGAAACTTTATCTACCTTAACGTGGGCGTTGGACTCATGACATTTTGAGCTCTAAATAAAAATTTAAAGGTGATTTAGTGCGGCCATGTCAAGTTGATCAGGTAGTTAAATGATCATTTTAAACTAATCATTGGTGCACAATGAGTAAAGGCTCATAAATGAATCATAATGCATGGCATCACGCATTTTGGGATACATTGGATTACTTGGAGGGTTTCTCGTAGCTCATTAGTCTCAAATGTTTTCACAATATATAAAATTGAGCTAGTTTATCGTGGGTGTTGGATTTGTGTCATTCTGAACACTTAAACAAAAGTTACGGAATATTTGGTGCGGACATGTCAAGTTGATCGGCCTGTTGAAATGGTCATTCTAAAATGATCACTGGTGCTCCTTGAGTAAAGGCTTATAAATGAAGCATAATGCATGCCATCACACAGCCTGGGACACATCAGATTAATTGGAGGCATTGTCGTAGCTATTTCAGTCTCAAATGTAGTCACAATATAGAAAATTGATCTAGCTTAACATGGGCGGTAGATTCGTGTCATTCTGAACTCTAAATCACAAGTTACAAAATATTTAATGCAGAAATGTGATGTTGATTGGCCATTTAAAATGATCATTCAAAACTGATCATTGGTGCTCCTAAAGGCTTAAAAATGAAACATAATGCATAACATAATGTAATTGGGAATACATTTGGAGAATTGAGCTAGCTTAACGTGGGCGTTCGATTCATGTCATTCTGAACTCTAAATCAAAAGTTACAGACAATTTAGTGGGGACATGTCAAGTTGATCGGCCTATTAAAATGATCATTCTAAACTGATCGTTGGTGCTCCTTAAGTAAAGGCTTATAAATAAATTAGAATGCATGGCAACACGTAATTTGGGCTATATTGGATTACTTGGAGACTTTGTTGTAGCTCTCTCAGTCTAAAATGTTGTCACAATATGGAAAATTAGCTAGCTTAACATGGGCATTGGATTCGTATCATTCTGAACACTAAAACAAAAGTTACGGATGATTTAGTGCGCACATGTCAAGTTGATCGGCCCGCTAAAATGATTATTCTAAACTGATCATTGGTGCTCCTTGAGTAAAGGCTTATAATTGAAGCATAATGCATGGCATCACACAGCTTGGGATACATTGGATTAATTGCAGGCTTTGTCGTAGCTGTTTCACTGTCAAATGTTTTCACAATATAGAAAATTGATCTAGCTTAACATGGGCGTTAGATTCGTGTAATTCTGAAATTTAAATCAAAAGTTACAGACGATTTAATGCGGAAATGTCAAGTTGATTGGCCAGTTAAAATGATCATTCTAAACTGATCATTGGTGCTCGTTGAGTAAAGGCTTATAAATGAAACATAATGCATGGCATCACACAATATGGGATACATTGGATTACATGGATGCTTTTTCGTTGCTCTTTCAGTGTCAAATGTTGTCACAATGTGAAGAATTGAGCTAGCTTAACGTGGGTGTTAGATTCATGTCATTATGAACGTTAAATCAAAAGTTACAAACAATTTAGTGCAGACATGTCAACTTGATCGAACAGTCAAAATGATCATTCTAAACAGATCATTAGTGCTCCCTAAGTAAATGCTTATAAATAAATCAGAATGCATGGCAGTCTGGGCTAGATTGGATTACTTGGAGGCTTTGTGGTAGATTTTTCAGTCTAAAATGTTGTCACACTATGGATAATTGAGCTAGCTTAACATGGGCGTTGGACTCCTGTCATTTTGAGCTCTAAATCAAAAGTTAAAGATGATTAAATGCAGATATGTCAAGTTGATCAGCTGGATAAAACGATCATTCTGAACTGATCAATTGTGCTAATTAAGTAAAGGCGTATAAGTGAAGCATATTGCATGACATTACGCAGTTTGGGATACATTAGATTACTTTGAGGCTTTTTCGTAGCTCTTTCAGTTTCAAATGTTTTCACAATATGGAAAATTGAGCTAGCTTAATGTGGCCGTTGGATTCGTGTCATTCCGAACTCTAAATCAAAAGTTACGGACGATTTAGTACGGACATGTCAAGTTGATCAGCCAATTAAAATGATCATTCTAAACTGATCGTTGGTGCTACTTGGGTAAAGGCCAATAAATGAAGAGTAACACATGTCATCACGAAGTTTGGGATACATTGGATTACTTGGAGGCTTTGTAGTAGATCTTTCAATCTCAAATGTTGTCACTATAGGGAAAATTTATCTGTCTTAACCTGGGCGTTGGACTCATGTCATTTTGAGCTCTAAATCAAAAGTTAAAGGCAATTTTGTGCAGCCATGTCAAGTTGATCAGCTAGTTAAAATGATCATTCTAAACTAATCATTGGTTCTCCTTGAGGAAAGGCTCATAAATGAAGCATAATGCATGGCATCAGGCAGTTTGGGATACATTGGATTACTAAGAGGCTTTTTCGTAGCTCATTTAGTCTCAAATGTTTTCACAATATAGAAAATTGAATTAGCTTCATTCTAAACTTATAATCAAAAGTTATGGACGATTTAGTGCAGACATGTCAAGTTGATCGGCCAGTTAAATGATCATTCTAAACTGATCATTGGTGCTCCTTAAATAAAGGCTTATAAATAAATTAGAATGCATGGCAACACGTAGTTTGGGCTAGATTGGATTACTTGGAGGCTTTTTCGTATCTCTTTCAGTCTAAAATGTGATCACAATATGGAAAATAGAGTTAGCTTAACATGGGCGTTAGATTCGTGTCATTATGAACTTTAAAACAAAAGTTGCAGACGATTTAATGCGGAAATGTCAAGTTGATTGGCCAGTTAAAATGATCATTCTAAACTGATCATTGGTGCTCGTTGAGTAAAGGCTTATAAATGAAACATAATGCATGGCATCACACAATTTGCGATACATTGTATTACATGGACGCTTTTTCGTTGCTGTTTCAGTGTCAAATGTTGTCACAATGTGAAGAATTGAGCTAGCTTAACGTGGGTGTTAGATTCATGTCATTCTGAACCTTAAATCAAAAGTTACGGACGATTTAGTGCAGACATGTCAAGTTGATCGGCCAGTTAAAATGATCATTCTAAACAGATCATTAGTGCTCCCTAAGTAAAGCCTTATAAATAAATCAGAATGCATGGCAACACGCAGTTTGGGCTAGATTGGATTACTTGGAGGCTTTGTGGTAGATGTTTCAGTCTAAAATGTTGTCACACTATGGATAATTGAGCTAGCTTAACGTGGGTGTTGGACTCCTGTCATTTTGAGCTCTAAATCAAACGTTAAAGATGATTTAGTGCGGATATGTCAAGTTGATCAGCTAGTTAAAACGATCATTCTAAACTTATCATTGGTGCTCGTTGAGTAAAGAGTTATAAATAAAGCATAATGGATGGTATAACGCAGTTTGGGATATATTAGATTACTTGGAGGCTTTTTCGTAGCTCTTATAATCTCAAATGTTGTCACAATATAGAAAATTGCGCTAGATTAACGTGGGCACTGGATTCTTGTCATTCTGAACTCTAAATCAGACGATTTAGTGCGTACATGTCAAGTTTATTGGCCAGTTAAAATGATCATTCTAAATTGATCATTGGTGCTCCATGAGTAAAGGCTTATAAATAAAGCATAATGCATGGCATCACACAGCTTGGGATATTTTGGATTACTTAAAGGTTTTTCGTAGCCCTTTCATTCTCAAAAATTGTCATAGTATGGAAAACTGAGCTAGCTTAATGTGGGCGTTGGAATTGTGTCATTCTGAACTCTAAATGAAAAGTGTCGAACGATTTAATGCGGACATGTCAAGTTGATCAGCCAATTAAAATGATTATTCTAAACTGTTCATCAGTGGTCCTTAAGTAAAGGCTTATAAATAAATCATAATGCATGGCAACACGCAGTTTGCGATAGATTGGATTACTTGGAGGCTTTGTCGTAGCTCTTTCAGTCTAAAATGTTGGAACAATATGGAAAAATGAGCTAGCTTAATGTGTGTGTTGGACTCATGTTATTTTAAGCTATAAATCAAAACTTAAAGTTGATTTTGTGCAGACATGTCAAGCTGATAAGCTGGTTAATACGATCATTCTAAACTTATCATTGGTGCTCCTTGAGTAAAGGCTTATAAATGAATCATAATGCACGACATCACGTAGTTTGGGATACATTGGATTATTTGGAGGATTTATCATAGCTATAGAATGGATTAGGAACCACCACCTAAGGAGCAGCTTGAACGAGAGGAGGAAGAAAACACTAAAGATGCTAAGGAGCAGCTAGAATCCGCAGATATTGGTGATGAAAGCCAAAAAATCTTTAATGGCCCCACTACCCGATCCAACCAAGCCAAACTTAAGAGAACCACATTTTTTGTGATTCAAGCCACCTAAACCTCACCAAGAGAGGTGACATGGATTGTACTCTTTGTCCCTATTCTTAGGTTTGTCCCAATGTGTTTTCTAAGATAGGTTTTTAATGAGACAAGCCCAAGGTACTTTACCACAACCTCTTGGTGAATCAAGGCCCATTCTATCTCATCATCCACGAAATCAGAGAGGAAGGATCAAGTCAAAACATTATTTACTTTTTAGTCTTTGTCTTAGTTGTCTTTGTAATTCCCTAAGTATTTCCTTTAATGTTTTGGTAGAATTTTAGGAGTCATTTTCAATGTCCTAGACTACTATAAGTACTCTATTGTATCCTTCTTTCTGAATCATCAAACATTTTTTTATAGCAAATCTCCTTCTTAAACTCGTTTGATCATCCTCTTGAATAAAAAATTTTAGAACACTTTCTCATTCCTCTCAAGAGCCGAAAGTCTAAGGAGCTTCATCACCCTTGGAAGTTTCAATTCGATTCACCTCTTGCCCAACGTGCATGGCCTTTGAAATTCACACAGAGCAAGCAGATATTCCAAGGATTTTCCACCATCCTTGAGAAATATCATCCATTTCCCCTTGTTCTCGGATCCATCCACTTAAGATCTCACACATCCGCAAGTTACACCATTGTTTCACCCATTCCCCAACTTCAATCCATTCATCCACTCTTCCACAACCATTTGGAGTTTAACAGGGGCTTAATACTCATCAGGATCACATCAAGTGGTATCTGAGCCCACTCCAAACAAGTTTGTATCTCTACAAACCCGTTTGCACCGTATCTTGCAAAAACGTTTTGTAACCTTTCTCCTTCTTTGTGCGATTTGTTTTAAAATGTTTCTGGATTTGTTTCTTGTTTAAACTTGAACTTATATCTTTTAAGAAACTGTACATTAACATGAAAATAGTTTAGAACCGATTTCTAAAGGACAAAACTTGTGGATCACCCAATCGGCACCGTTGAGGTTCTAAGAAACTGTTTTTGTTAATCCGAGTTTATCATCTTTTGTTTGAATACTTTAGATATTAAAACCTGAAATAAACGTGTTCTTAAGACTTAATAGAACCAGTAATACCAATTAAAAACATTTTAAAACGAATGTAAGTTGTTAGACTCACCCATTTCAAAACCGGAGTTCAAAGGGTCTACAACATGCTTTGCTAGGGTTTGTCTTTGTTCTTGTGTCTTTGTTTCAGCGAATTGTTGTGTCAGTTTCTGTGTTTACTTTGAAACTTTTACTTTTTTAGTTGTCTGAATTTGTACCATGGTAGGAACCAGCAATAATAGAGAAGAATCCTCAAACTCCAACAAACAACTCCTTGATTCCTTTAAAGCCATGATGGATGAAAGTATGGCAACCATGAGAGCTGAAATAGAAAGATCCATCAATGACCGACTTAGTATAAACCAGCTACCTTTTGATACTGATCAATACTACAGTCACTCATCTATGTCACAACATCTTAGGAGAAGGCGGGCAAGAGACGACCAACAACATAGGAATAACCAACCCAATCCTCGCGACCCTTTGGCTGGCCTTAAAATCAAGATTCCCACTTTCCATGCAACCAATGACCCTGAGGAGCATCTATAGTGGGAAAATAAGATAGAAATAGTCTTTGATTGTAGGGAATACACTCAGGATAGTAAGGTTAGAGTAGCACCAACTGCTTTTAAAGATTATGGGATCAATTAGTTACTTCTAGGAGAAGGGCTGGGGATTTACCTACAGATTCATGGAACCAGATGAAATTAATCATGAGGAAAAGGTTTATACCTAGCCACTACCATAGGGAATTTCACTTTAAGCTTAGAAACCTATATAAAGGATCTAGAACCGTAGAGGAGTACTTTAAGGAGATGGAAACCTTATTGCTCAGGGATGATGTTCAAGAGGATAATGAAGCCACTATTGCTAGGTTTATGGGTGGCCTTAATAGGGAAATCATAGATAGGCTAGAGGTTCACCATTATGTTGAAATAGAAGAACTTCTCTATAAGGCTATCATGTTCGAAAAAGAACTTAAGAGGAAAAACCCTAAACCCGCATTTAGTTCTACTAGGTTTAGCCAATCTAAGGAGGATAATTCTAGCAAAGTTTACAAGCCTTTCACTAAACATAAGGTAGAACATTCGAAACTTAAGGGAATGGATATGGGTTCTAGCACCAAAACTAGGGAAATTCAGTGTTTTAAGTGTAAGGCCTTTGGTCACTACTCTAGGGAATGTGCCAATAAGAGAACCATAGTTATTAGGGCTAATGGTGAGGTAGAATCAGAGGATGACCATTCGGATGCTGAGTGCTTGGAAGAAAATGTAGACATGACCCATGCTGGACAACTCTTAGTCACTAGGATAACTCTAAACTTACAAACTAGGACAAAAAAGAATGAGAACCTATTCCACACTCGCTGTGTAGTTAACAGTAAGGTCTGTAGCTTAGTGATATATGGAGGTAGCTGTACCAATGTAGCTAGTGAGATTATGGTAGAGAAGTTAGGACTTGAGATTATTAAGAGGTCTAAATCCTATAAGTTGCAATGGCTTAATGATGAGGGTGAGGTAGAAGTAGAGAACAAGGTCCTAGTTCCTTTGTCCATAGGCAAATATGAAGATGAGGTTTTGTGTGATGTTTTACCCATGGATGCTGGTCACATCTTGTTAGGTAGACCTTGGTAATCGGATAGAAGGGTTATTCATGATGGGTTTACTAATAGGTACTCATTTGTGTTTAAGGGAAAGAAGCATATTTTAGTACCTTTATCCCCATAAGAGGTTCATTTAGATCATAGCTTTAAAGAAAAACAAAACCCAATCCGAACCCAAAAGCAAACCCCATGCCGACGGCACCGCCAAACCGTAAACCAAGCCACCAGCCAAACAACCGACTACTCTTATGATTACGTCCAACCCAGGGAGTAACTTACCACACCTACTCTTTCTTCTTAAAGAATGCTTTCATACTAACCAATCTACGCAGGAAATTCCTAGCAAAATTCAACTTCTTTTGCCGGAATTTAAAGATGTGTTTCCGGAGGAGAAACCGCAAGGCTTACCACCAATCCGAGGAATTGAGCACCAAATAGACTTTCTACCAGGAGCATCTCTTCGCAACAAGCCAGCCAACAGAACCAACCCCCTGGAGACAAAGGAACTTCAACAGCAAGTCACTGAACTCATGGAGAAAGGACATATCCGTGAAAGTATGAGCCCGTGTGTTGTACCTGTTTTGCTTGTCCAAAAAAAAGATGGAAGCAGGAGAATGTTTGTTGATTGTAGAGCCATCAACAATATCACTGTAAAGTATTGCCATCCTATACCTAGATTAGATGATATGTTAGATGAATTGCATGATTCTAGCATATTCTCTTAGGTAGATCTTAAGAGTGGTTATCACCAATTTAGGATGAAAGAAGGTGATGAGTGAAAAACTGCATTTTGAACTAAAAAAGGTTTCTATGAGTGGTTAGTAATGCCTTTTGGCTCGACAAATGCACCTAGTACCTTCATGAGATGGATTAACCATGTCCTTAGGGAATTCATAGGTCATTTTGTTGTAGTATACTTTGATGACAATCTAGTGTTTAGCAGAACCTTTGATGATCATGTAGAACACCTCAGAAAGGTTTTTGAAGTGCTTCGAAAGGAAACCTTGTATGCCAATCTTAAGAAATGTAATCTTGGAACAGGTAACCTTGTCTTCTTAGGTATTGTTGCGAGTACAGATGGTATTAAGGTTGATGAGGAAAAGATAAAAGCGATAAGGAGTGGCCGAGTCCAAAGAATGTTGGGAAAGTAAGGACCTTCCATGGCCTAGCTGGATTTTACCGGAGATTTGACATGGACTTTAGTACTATAGCAGCTGTACTCACTGAGGTTATTAAAAAGAATGTGGGATTTAAGTGGGAGCAGGCACAAGAGGAGGCATTCCAAACCTTGAAAGACAAGCTCACACACTCCCCGGTGCTATATTTTCCTAGCTTTGATAAAAAAATTGAAATTGAGTGTGATTCCTCAAGAGTTGGTATTGGTGTTGTTCATATGCAGGAAAGGAAGCCCATAGCTTAATTTAGTGAGAAACTTGGTGGGGCCACACTTAATTACCCAACCTATGACGAAGAACTATATGCGCTTGTGAGGGCCTTGCAAACATGGCAACATTATCTTTGGTCCAATAAGTTTGTCATCCATACCGACCATGAGTCACTCAAACATCTCAAAGGGCAACAAAATCTGAACAAAAGACATGCTGGGTGGGTCGAATTCATTGAGACCTTCCCTTATGTGATCAAATACAAGACAAGTAGAGAGAATGTAGTAGCCGATGCTCTTTCTTGGAGGTATGTGCTCTTGAACTCTTTAGAAGTTAAACTGCTATGGTTTGAGAAATCAAAGAGTTATATGCTACTAATACTGATTTTAAAGATATTTATGCTTCTTGTGAGAAGTTTGGTACTGGAAAATATTTTAAGAGTGAAGGCTTCTTGTTTTATGATAATCGGTTATGTGTACCTAACTCCTCTTTGCGAGACTTGTTTGTTAAGGAAGCATATTCAGGTGGTCTTAAGGGTCACTTTGGCGTGGCAAAGACATTAAATGTATTGTAGGAACATTTCTTTTGGCCAGACATGAGGAGTGATATTGAGAAAGTTTGCCAAATATGTGTAACTTGCAAGCAAGCCAAATCCAAAATCCCAAAGCACGGTTTGTATACCCCTCTTCCTATACCTTTGCACCCTGGGCATGATATTTCTATGGATTTTGTTGTTGGATTGCCTAGAACTAAGACTGGAAAAAGATTCTCTGTTTGTTGTAGTTGATAGTTTTCCAAAATGGCTCAATTTATTCCTTGTCATTAGACGGACGATGCCGTTAACATTGCTGAACTATTCTTTAAGGAGATAGTTAGACTTCATGGCATGCCTAGGACCATAGTATCAGATAGGACACTAAGTTCCTTAGTTACTTTTGGAAAACACTTTGGTCTAAGCTAGGAACTAAGCTTTGTTTCTCCACAACTTGTCACCCGCAATCGGATGGTCAAACTGAAGTAGTTAATAGAATCTTGTCTACTTTGTTAAGAGCTTTGATTAAAAAGAATCTTAGGACTTGGGTAGAATGCTTGCCTCATGTTGAATTCTTATATAATCATGCTAGGCATACTACTTCTAAGTACTCACCATTCGAAATTGTTTATGGGTTCAATCCTGATGAGGACATCAGGTCGTATGTCCAGCCAGGAGACCAGACTGGCCGACTAGGAAGCTTGCCCGAAACAGCCGGACCATCTGGCACGTCTGCCGGTCCAAGCAGTACTGCCGGACCCTCGACCAATAGGACCAGACCGATCAGCATTGCCGGCGGAGAGGTCCAAGCTTCCGGCACACTTGGTGGTGACGTGGATGACACCGCCGGTCCCCTTGGTGATGCCGCCAACTCCGGGATCAACTTGGCCGGTCCTGAAGGCATTCCGGCCAGTACCTCGCGCATTCCAGCCGGTACAGCCGATCCAGCCGATCCAGTCAAGTGCACGAGCATTTCAACTTCTACACAAGGTAACTCGGACCAGATAAGCTACCAGCTTCAGGACATGCATCTAGAGGAAGTATCCACACCAGTAGTGCCACCAGGAGCAATGACATGGAGTAGATCAAGAGCACTCTTCCACAAGTTCAGATTATGGGTGGAAAAGCTCCTAGAGGAAGATCGACTAAGGACAATGGGCCAGAAGTACAAAGAAGAGTGCAAAGGCTTCTCAACAATGCAAGGAACTTCAGAGACTTGGGCTTTAGTGGCAAGAGAGGTCAGGGCCCAAAGATTCCTAACCCTACTCCAAGTCGAAGACTAGGAGCAAGGCGCGTGCATGCCACAAGGACGGCCACCTTCCATTTCTTGGCCGTGAGGTAAGTAAGGTAAGTTTCAATTCGAATATATGCCTCTTTCTGTTTTGCAGGGTAGGATCTAGATTGTTTACATTTTTGAGTCAAGAACATTTTAGGAATAGGTCCTTTTTCGGTTATGCACTTTTGTATCTTTTCCATTTGTGTACTTTTGTAAACTTTCCTTTTCTTTATTTGAGTTGACCCTAGAAGGTCAAGCTGTCGAGCATATTAATAAGGCTCCTTCCAGCATTGTAGTTCGACAACCTTTTTGCTAATTAATAAAGATCGAATTTTCTTACAAGTTTTCTCTCAAGAATCTTGTGCGCTTAGAACCTAGTTGAGACCAGCCCTCCTAGCTCTAAGTTTGTGATTTATCACGAGGTTCATCACCCCTCGTGTGGTTCACTTCACCCTTCCATCAAATACCAACCCAAAAACCCCTATCCAAGAAGTCTAAGGTCGAGTTTCTCACCTAACCTTCTCCAAACAGCCCACGCGCATATAAGCCTTGAATCGAGGCTTGTATCAAACCCCTCTCACCTTTGGATCTAATGCATTTACCTTTGCTTGAAAGGACAAGCCTTGATGGAAACAAAAAGGCTGAGTTGGTTAAGAAAATTCATGAGAAGGCTCGGCTCAATATTGAAAATAAGACTAAGCTGTATGCTCAACAAGCCACTAAAGGCCGAAAGGAGTTAACATTTGAGAAAGGAGACTTGGTGTGGATCCATTTGCAGTAAAGATAGATTTCTGAGTGAAAGGAAATCCAAGCTAATGCCTAGGATTGATGGCCCATTCAAAATCATCAAGAAAATCAATGACAATACCTACCAGCTGGATCTTCAAGGTAAGTATCAAGTGAGTTCAAGCAACAATATTACTCATTTGGTTCCATATTTTGCAGGTGAAACAGATTTGAGGTGAAATCCTTCCAACCTGGGGGAGGATGATGTGAGCATGGCCAGAAGGGAACCACCACCTAAGGAGCAGCTTGAACCAGAGGAGGAAGAAGCAACTAAAGTTGCTATGGAGCAGCTAGAACCCGCGGATATTGAAGATGAAAGCCTTCAAATTTTTAACGGCCCCATTACCCGATCCAAGATAGCCAAACTTAAGACAACCACATATTTTGTGATTCAAGCCACCTAAACCTCACCAAGAGAGGTGCCTTGGATCATTCTAAACTTATCATTGGTGCTCATTAAGTAAAGGCTTATTAATGAAGCATATTGCATGGCATCACACGGTTTGCGATAGATTCGATTACTTAATGGCTTTGTCGTAGCTATTTTACTCTTAAATTTTTTTCACAATATAGAAAATTGCGGTAGCTTAACGCGGGCATTAGATTTGTGTCATTCTGAGCTCTGAATCAAAAGTTACGTACGATTTTGTGTAGACTTATGAAGTTTATCGGCGAGTTAAAATGAACATTCTAAACTGATCATTGGTGCTCTTTGAGTGAAAGCTTATAAATGAAGAATAATGCATGGTATCAAGCATTTTTCGATAGATTGGATTATTTGGAGGCTTTATCGTAGCTATTTCAGTCTTGAATTTTTTCACAATATAGAAAATTGAGCTAGCTTAGCGTGGGCGTTAGATTCATGTCATTCTTAGCTCTGAATAAAAAGTTAGAAATGATTTAGTGCGGAGATGTTAAGGTGATCGTCCCGTTAAAGTGATCATTCTAAACTGATTATGGTGCTCATTGAGTAATAACTTATTAATGAAGCATACTGCATGGCATCACGCTGTTTGCAATAGATTCGATTACATGGAGGCTTTGTCGTAGCTATTTAAGTCTTAAATTTTGTCACAATATAGAATATTTAGCTAGCTTAAGGTTGGTGTTGAATTCGTGTCATTTTGAGCTATGGATCAAAAGTTACTGACGATTTTGTGCGGACATGTCAAGTTGATCGGCGAGTTTAAATGATCATTCCAAACTGATCATTGGTGCTCATTGAGTAAAGGCTTATTAATGAAGCATAGCGCATGATGTCAAGTAGTTTGCGATAGATTCGATTACTTGGAAGCTTTCTCGTAGCTACTTCACTTTTAAATTTTTTCAAAATTTAGAAAATTTAGCTACCTTAACGTGGGCATTGGATTCATGGCATTCAGAGCTCTTAATAAAAAAGTTATAAATGATTCAGTGCGGACATTCAGAACTGATCATTAGTGCTCATTGAGTAAAAGCTTATTAATGAAGCATAGTGCATGGCATAAATCAGTTTGCAATAGATTGGATTACTTCGAGGCTTTGTCATAGCTATTTCATTTTAAAATTTTATCACACTATAGAAAATTGAGCTAGATTAACGTGGGCATTGGTTTCGTGTCATTATGCATTTGAATCAAAAGTTACATACGATTTAGTGCGGACATGTCAACTTGAAATAAAATGATCATTCTAAACTGATAATTGGTCCTCATTGCGTAAAGGCTTTTTAATGAAGCATAATTCATGCATCAAGAAGGTACTGATAGATTGAATTACTTTGAGGCTTTGTCGTAGCTAACCCAGCCTTAAAGTTTTTCACAATACAGAAAATTGAGCTAGATTAATGTGAGCCTTGGATTCGTGTCATTCTGAGCTTTGGATCAAAAGCTACAGACGACATAGTGTGGATATGTTAAGTTAATTGCTCAGTTAAAATGATCATTCTAAACTAATCATTGGTGCTCATTCAGTAAAGGCTTATTAATGAAGCATAATGTGTGGCATGATGCAGTTTGGATAGATTCGATTACCTGCAGGCTTTGTCGTAGCTATTTTAGTATTTAATTTTGTAACAATATAGAAAATTGAGCTAGCTTACTGTGGGGTATTGGATTCGTGTCATGCTGAGCTCTAAATCAAAAGTTACAGATGATTTTGTGCGGACATGTCAACTTGATCGCTGAGTTAAAATGATCATTCTAAACTAATCACTGGTGGTCATTGAGTAAAAGCCTATAAATGAAGAATAATGCATGGCATCAAGCATTTTGCGATAGAATGGATTACTTGGAGGCTTTATCGTAGCTATTTCCGTCTTAAATTTTTTCACACTATAGAAAATTGATCTAGCTTAACGTGGACGTAGGATTCGTGTCATTCTAAGCTTTGAATCAAAAATTATAAACGATTTATTGCAAACATGTAAGGCTGATCGGCTAGTTAAAATGATCATTCTAAACTATCATTGGTGCTCATTGAGTAAAGGCTTATCAATGAAGTATAATGCATGGCATCACGCTGGTCGCGATAGATTTGATTACTTGGAGGTTTTTTCGTGGCTTTTTAAGTCTCAAATTTTCTCACAGTATTGAAAATTTAGCTAGGTTAACGTGGGCGTTGGATTCGTATCATTCTGAGCTTTGAATCAAAAGTTACGGACGATTTAGTGCGTACATGCCAAGTATATCGGTCGGTTAAAATGATCATTCTAAACTGATCATTGGTGCTCATTGAGTAAAGGCTTATTAATGAAGAATAGTGCATGATATCAAGTAGTTTGCAATAGAATAGATTAGTTGGACGCTTTGTCGTAGCTATTTCAATCTTATCTGTTGTCACAATATAGAAAAATTAGCTAGCTTAATGTGGGCATTGGATTCGTGGCATTATGAGCTCTTAATTAAAAGTTACAAACGATTTAGTGCGGACAAGTCAAGTTGACCAATGACTTAAATGATCATTCTAAATTGTTCATTGGTTCCCATTGAGTAAAAGTTTATTAATGAAGCATAATGCATTGCATCCAGCAATTTTGGATAGATTGGATTACTTGGAGGCTTTTTCGTAGCTATTTCGGTCTTATATTTTGTCACAATATAGAATATTGAACTAGCTTAATGTTTGCGTTGGATTCGTGTCATTTTGAGCTTTGAATGAAAAGTTACGGACGATTTTGTGCGGACATGTCAAGCCGATCTCCAAGTTAAAATGATTATTCTAAACTGATCATTAGTGCTCATTGAGTAAAGGCTTATTAATAAATCCTAATGCATGGAATCAAGCAGTTTGCGAAAGATTGGATTACTTAGACGCTTTGTCGTAGCTATTTCATTCTTAAATTTTTTCACATTATAGAAAATTGAGGTATCTTAACGTGGGCATTAGATTCATGTCATTCTGAGCTCTGAATCAAAAGTGACACACGATTTCGTGCGGACATGATAAGTTGACCGGCTAGTTAAAATGATCATTACAAACTGATCATTGGTGCCCATTGAGTAAATGCTTATTAATGAAACATAATTCATGGCATCAAGCAGTTTGCGATAGATTGAAATATTTGGAGGCTTTCTCATAGCTATTTCAATCTTAAATTCTTTCAGAATATAGAAATTGAGCTATCTTAATGTGGGCGTTGGATTCGTGTTATTCTGAGCTTTGAATCAAAACTTAAAGAGAATTTAGTGCGGACATATTAAGCAGATAGGCCAGTTAAAATGATCATTCTAAACTGATCATTGGTGCTCATTGAGTAAAGGCTTATAAATGAATCATAATGCATGGCATCACGCTGTTTGCGATAGATTCAATAACTTGTAGGATTTGTCATAGCTATTTAAGTCTTGAATTTTGTCAAAATATTGAAAATTTAGCTAGCTTAACATGGGCGTTAGATTCGTGGCATTTGGAGCTTTGAATCAAAAGTTATAGACGATTTAGTGCGGACATGCCAAGTTGATCGGTGAGTTTAAGCCATAGTTCTTAACTAATTATTCATGCTCATTGAGTAAACGCTTATTAATGAAGCATAAAGTGTGGTATCACGCAGTTTTCGATAGATTCGATTACTTTGAGGCTTTGTCGTAGCTATTTCTGACTTTAATTTTGTCATAACATAGAAAATTGAGCTAGATTAACTTGGGCATTCGATTCGTGTCATTTTGAACCCTGAATCAAAAGCCACGGACGATTTAGTGAGGACATGCCAAGATGATCGGTATGTTAAAATGATCATTTTAAATTGATCATTGGTGCTCCTGGAGTAAATGCTTATAAACGAAGCATAATTCATGACATCAAGCAGTTTGCGATAGATTAAATTACTTGGAGGTTTCTCGTAGCTATTTCAGTCTTAAATTTTATCACAATATAAAAAATTGAGCTAGTTAACGCAAGCATTGGTTTCGTGTCATTCTGAGGTCTGAATCACAAGTCAGAAGATTTAGTGCGGACATGTTAGGTTGATCAGTTAGTTAAAATGATCATTCTAAATTGATAATTAATGCTCATTGAGTAAAGGCTTATTAATAAAGCAAAATGCATGGCATCACCCAGGTTGTGATAGTTTCGATTATTTGGAGGCTTTGTCATAGCTATTTAAGTCTTAAATTTTGTCAACCTATGGAAAATTGAACTAGCTTAATGTGGGTGTTGGATTTGTGTCATTCTGAGCACTCAATCAAAAGTTACGGACGATTACGTGCAGACATGCCAAGTTGACTGGCTAGTTAAAATGAAAATTCTAAACTTATCATTGCTCCTCATTGAGTAAAGGCATATTAATGAAGCATAATTCATGGCATCAAGCTGTTTGCAATAGATTGAATTATTTGGAGGCTTTCTCGTAGCTATTTCAGTCTTAAATTATTCCTAGTGTAGAAAATTAAGCTAGCTTAACGTGGGCATTGTATTCGTATTATTCTGAGCTCTGAATCAAAAGTTACGGAACGATTTAGTGCAGACATGTTAAGCTGATCAGCCAGTTAAAATGATTATTCTAAACTGATAATTGGTGCTCATTGCGTAAAGGCTTATCAATGAAGCATAATGCATGGCATCATGCTGTTTGTGATAGATTCGATTACTTGGATGCTTTTTTGTAGCTAATTAAGTCTTAAATTTTGTCACAATATAGAAAATTTAGCTTGCTTAATGTGGGCGTTGGATTCGTGTCATTCGGAACTCTAAATCACAAGTTACAGACGATTTTGTGAGGCCATGTCTAGTTGATCGGCGAGTTAAAATGATCATTCTAAACTGATCAATGGTGCTCATTGAGTAAAGGCTTATAAATCAATTATAATGCATGGCATCACGCTGTTTGCGATAGATTCAATAACTTGGAGGATTTGTCATAGCTATTTAAGTCTTGAATTTTGTCAAAATATTGAAAATTTAGCTATTTTAACATGGGCGTTAGATTCGTGGCATTTGGAGCTTTGAATCAAAAGTTATAGACGATTTAGTGCGGACATGCCAAGTTGATCGGTGAGGTTAAGCCATAGTTCTTAACTAATTATTCATGCTCATTGAGTAAACGCTTATTAATGAAGCATAAAGTGTGGCATCACGCATTTTGCGATAGATTCGATTACTTTGAGGCTTTGTCATAGCTATTTCTGACTTTAATTTTGTCATAACATAGAAAATTGAGCTAGCTTAACAAGATGATCGGTATGTTAAAATGATCATTTAAAATTGATCATTGGTGCTCCTGGAGTAAATGCTTATAAATGAAACATAATTCATGACATCAAGCAGTTTGCGATAGATTGAATTACTTGGAGGTTTCTCGTAGCTATTTCAGTCTTAAATTTTTTCAAAATATAAAAAATTGAGGTAGTTAACGCGAGCATTGGTTTCGTGTTATTCGGAGCTCTGAATCACAAGTCAGAAGATTTAGTGTGAATATATTAGGTTGATCAGTTAGTTAAAATGATCATTCTAAATTGATCATTAATGCTCATTGAGTAAAGGCTTATTAATAAAGCAAAATGCGTGGCATCACGCAGGTTGTGATAGTTTCGATTATTTGGAGGCTTTGTCATAGCTATTTAAGTCTTAAATTTTGTCAAAATATAGAAAATTGAACTAGCTTAATGTGGGCATTGGATTTGTGTCATTCTGAGCACTCAATCAAAAGTTACGGACGATTACGTGCAGACATGCCAAGTTGACGGGCTAGCTAAAATGAAAATTCTAAACTTATCATTGCTCATCATTGAGTAAAGGCATATTAATGAAGCATAATTCATGGCATCAAGCTGTTCGCCATAGATTGAAATATTTGGAGGCTTTCTCGTAGCTATTTCAGCCTTAAATGTTTTTCACAATATCGAAAATTGAGGTAGCTTAACGTGGGCGTTGGATTCTTGCATTCTGAGTTCTTAATCAAAAGTTACAGACGCTTTTGTGCGGACTGGTAAGCTGATTGGCCAATTAAAATGATCATTCTAAACTGATCATTGGTGCTCATTGTGTAAAGGATTATCAATGAAGTATAATGCATGGCATCACGCCGTCTGCGATAGATTCGATTACTTGGAGGCTTTATCGTAGCTATTTAAGTCTTAAATTTTGTCACAATATAGAAAATTTAGCTAGCTTAACGTGGGTGTTGGATTCGTGTCATTCGGAAATCTGAGTTGAAAGTTATGGACGATTTTGTGCGGACATGTCAAGTTGATCAGCACGTTAAAATGATCATTCTAAACTGATCATTGGTGTTTATTTAGTAAAGGCTTATTAATGAAGCATAGTTCATGACATCAAGCAGTTTGCGATAGATTTGATTACTTGGAGGCTTTGTCGTAGCAATTTCAGTTTTAAATTCTATCACAATATAGGAAATTTAGCTAGCTTAACGTGTGCATTAGATTTGTAACATTCTGAGATTTGAATGAAAAGTCATAGACGATTTAGTGTGGACACGTCAAGTTGACCGGCGAGTTAAAATGATCATTTTAAACTGATCACTAGTGCTAATTGCGTAAAATCTTATTAACGAAGCATAATGCATGGCATCAAGCAGTTTGCGATAGATTGGAATACTCGGTGGCTTTGTCGTAGCTATTTCAGTTTTAAATTTTTTGACAATACAGAAAATTGAGCTAGTTTAACGTGAGTGTTTAATTCATGTCATTCTGAGGTCGTAATCAGACGATTTAGTGCGGACATGCCAAGTTAATCGGTCAGTGAAAATGTTAATTCTAAACTTATTATTGGTGCTCATTGAGTAAACACTTATTAATGAAGCATAATGCATGGCATGACGCAGTTTGCGATAGATTCGATTACTTTGAAGTTTTGTCATAGCTATTTCCTTCTTTAATTTTGTAACAATACAGAAAATTGAGCTAGCTTAATGTGGGCATTAGATTTGTGTCATTCTAAGCTATGAATCAAAAGTTATAGTCGATTTAGTGAGGACATGCCAAGTTGATCGGTCAGTTAAAATGATCATTAAATTGATCATTGGTGCCCCTTGAGTAAAGGCTTATAAATGAAGCATAATTTATGGCAACAGGGACTTCGCGATAGATTGAATGACTTCGAGGCTTTCTGGTAGCTATTTCATTCTTAAATTTTTTTTACAATATAGAAAATTGAGCTACCTTAACGTGAGTGTAGGATTCGTGTCATACAAATCTCTTTATCAAAAGTTATCGAAGATTTAGTGTAGCTATTTCAGTATTAAATTTTTTCAAAATATAGAAAATTGAACTAGCTTAATGTTGTTATTGGATTTGTGTCATTCTGAGCTCTGAATGAAAAGTTACGGACGTTTTCCTGCGTACATGTCAAGTTGACTGGCTAGTTAAAATGAGCATTATAAACTTATCATTGCTACTCATTGAGTAAAGGCTTATTAATGAAGCATAATTCATGGTATCAAGCAGTTTGTGTTAGATTGGATTATTTGTAGGCTTTCTCGTAGCTATTGCAGTCTTAATCTTTTTCACAATATAGGAAATTGAGCTAGATTAACGTGGGCGTTGAATTCGTGTTATTCTGAGCTCTGAATAAAAATTTATAGACGATTTAGTGTGGATATGTTAAGCTGATCGGCAAGTTATAATGATCATTGGTGCTCATTGAGTAAAGACTTATCAATGAAGCATAATGTATGGCATCACGCTGTTTGCGATAGATTCGATTACTTGGAATGTTTTCGTAGCTATTTAAGTCTTAAATTTTATCACAATATAGAATATTTAGCTAGCTTAACGTGGGCATTGGATTCGTGTCATTCTGAACTCTCAATCAAAATTTTCGTATGATTTTTTGCGGGCTTGTCAAGTTAATCGGCGAGCTAAAATGATCATTCAAAACTGATCATTGGTGCTCATTAATGAAGCATAGTGCATGACATCAAGTAGTTTACGATAGATTCGATTACTTGGAGGCTTTATCTTTTGAATTTTAGTCTTAAATTTTGTCACAATATAGAACATTATATAGCTTAACGTGGGCGTTAGATTCGTGGCATTCTGAGCTTTGAATCAAAAGTTATTGATGATTTAGTGTGGACATGTCAAGTTGACTGGCGAGTTAAAATAATAATTCTAAACTGATCATTGATGCTCACTGAGTAAAAGCTTATTAATGAAGCATAATGAATGGCATCAAGCAGTTCGTGATAGATTAGATTACTCGGAGGCTTTGTCGTAGCTATTTCAGTCTTAAATCTATTCACAATATAGAAAATTGAGCTAGGTTAACGTAAGAGTTGATCTATCAGTCCAAATGATCATTCTAAACTGATTATTGGTGCTCATTGAGTAAATGCGTATAAATAAAGCATAATGCATAGCATCACTCAATTTCAGTCTTAAATTTTGTCAAAATATAAAACATTTAGCTAGTTTAACGTGGGCATTGGATTCATGTCATTCTTAACTCTAAATAAAATATTAAAGACGATTTAGTGCGTACATGTCAAGTTGATCGGCTAGTTAAAATGATCATTCTAAACTTATCATTGGTTCTCTTGGAATAAAGAGTTATAAACAGAGCATAATGCATGGCATGAATGATTGGATTAGTTGGAGGCTTTTTCGTAGCTCTTTAAATCTCAAATATTGTCACAATATTAAAAATTGAGCTAGATAAACGTGGGCATTGGATTCATATAATTTTTGAGCTCTAAATCAAATTTTAAAGACGATTTAGTCCGGACATGTCAAGTGGATCAGCTAGTTAAAATGATCATTCTAAACTGATCATTAGTGCTCATTGAGCAAAGGTTTGTAAATGAAGCATAATGCATGGCATCACGCAATTTGTAATATATTAGATTATTTGGAGGCTTTGTCCTAGCTATTTCGGTCTTAGATTTTGCCACAATATAGAAAATCTAGTTAGCTTAGTGTGGGCGTTAGATTCGTCTCATTCTGAACTCTAAATCAAAAGCTATAGATGACTTAGTGCGTACATGTCAAGTTGATCGTCCAGTAAAAATGATCATTCTGAACTGATCATTGTGGCTACTTGAGTAAAGGCTTATAATTGAACAATAATGCATGGCATCACGCAGTTTGGGATGCAGTGGACTACTTGAGTAAAGGCTTATAATTGAAGAATAATGCATGGCATCACGCAGTTTGGGATGCATTGGACTACTTGAAGGCTTTGTGGTAACACTTTCAGTCTGAAATGTTGTCACAATATAGAAAATTGAGCTAGCTTGAAGTGGGCATTGGATTCGTGTAATTCTGAACTCTAAATCAAAAGTTACAGACGATTTAGTGCGTACATGTCAAGTTGATCGGGCAGTTAAAATGATCGTTCTAAATTGATCATTGGTTCTCCTTCACTAAAGGCTTATAAATGTAGCATAATGCATGGCATCACACAGTTTGAGATACATTAGATTACTTGGAAGCTTTGTCGTAGCTCTTTCAATCTCAAATTTTGTCATGACATTGAAAATTGATCTAGATTAATGTGGGCGCTGAACTCGTGTCATTTTGAGCTCTATATAAAATGTCAAAGACAATTTAGTGTTGAGCTCTATATAAAAAGTCAAAGACAATTTAGTGCAAATAGGTCAAGTTGATCAGCGAGTCAAAATGATCATTCTAAACTGATCATTGTGACTCCTTGAGTAAAGGCTTATCAATGAAGCATAATGCATGGCATCACGCAGTTTGGGATGCATTGGATTACTTGAAGGCTTTTTGGTAGCACTCTCAGTCTCAAATGTTGTCACAATATAGAAAATTAAGCTACCTTAAAGTGGGCGTTGGATTTATGTCATTCTAAACTATTATTCAAAAGTTACAGACGATTTAGCGTGTACATGTAAAGTTGATCGGCCAGTCAAATTGCACATTCTAAACTGATCATTGGGGCTCAATGAGAAATGCTTTACAAATGAAGCATAACGCATGGCATAACGCATTTCGGATTGATCGCATTACTTGGATGCTTTGTCGTAGCTATTTTGGCCTCAAATGTTTTTCATTATATAGAAAATTGAGCTAAATTGGCATGGGCTTTGGATTCGTGTCAACCCATAATAAAAAGTTACGAACGATTTAGTGCGAACATGTCAAATTTATCGGCCAGTTATAATGATCATTCTAAACTGTTCATTGGTGCTCCTTGAGTAAAGGCTTAAAAATGAAGCATAATGCATGGCATCACACAATTTGGATTACATTGGATTACTTGAAGGTTTTGTGGTAGCACTTTCAGTCTCAAATACTGTCACAATATAGAAAATTGAGATAGCTTCATGTGTGCGTTGGATTCGTGTCATTCTGAACTCTAAATAAAAGGTTACAGATGATTTAGTGCGAACATCTCAGTTTTATCGACTAGTTAAATTGATCATTCTAATTTTATCATTGGTGCTCATTGAGAAAAGGTTTACAAATGGAGCATAATGCAAGGCATCACGCATTTTGGGATACATTGGATTACTTTGAGGATATCTTGTAGCTATTTTGGTCTTAGATTTTATCACAATATAGAAAATTTAGCTACCTTAACGTTGGCGCTGGATTCATGTCATTCGGAACTCTAAATCAAAAGTTACGGACGAGTTAGTGTGTACATGTCAAGTTGATCGACCAGTTAAAATGATCATTCTAAACTGATCATTAGTGCTCCCTAAGTAAAAGCTTATAAATGAAGCATAATGCATGGTGACACGTAGCTTAGGATAGATTGGATTTCTTTAAGCCTTTGTGGTAGCTGTTTTAGTCTCCAATGTTGTCATAATATAGAAAATTGAGCTAGCTTAACGTGGGGGTTAGATTCATGTAATTTTATGCTCAAAATCAAAAGTTAAAGAAGATTTAGCGCGTACATGTCAAGTTGATCAGCTAGTTAAAATGATCATTCTAAACTGATCATTGGTGCTCATTGAGTAAAGCTGTATAAATGAAGCATAATGCATGCCATCACGCAGTTTTGGATAGATTGGATTATTTGGAAGCTTTTCCATAGCTTTTTATATCTTAAATTTTGTCACACTATAGAAATTTGAGCTAGCTTAACGTGGGCGTTGGACTAGTGTCATTTTGAACTCTAAATAAAAAGTTACAGACGATTTAGTGTGAACATGTCAACTTGATCGGCCAGTTAAAATGATCATTCTAAATTGATCATTTGTTCTCCTTGATTAAAGGCTTATAAATGAAATATAATGCACGACATCAAGCAGTTTGGGATACATTGGATTACTTGAAAGCTTTGTGGTAGCTCTTTCAGTTTCAAATGTTGTCACAATATAGAAAATTGAGCTAGCTTAACGTGGATTCGTGTCATTTTGAACTATAAATAAAGTTACGGATGATTAAGTGTGTACATGTCAAGTTGAACAACCAGTTGAAATGTTCATTCTAAATTGATCATTGGTGCTCTTTGAGTAAAGACTTATAAAATATGCATCATGCATGGAATCACGCAGTTTGGTACATTTGGAGGCTTTGTCATAGCTCTTTTAGTCTCAAATGTGGTCATAATATGGAACATTGTGCTAGCTTAACGTGGGCGTTGGATTCATGTCATTTTCAGCTCTAAATTAAAAGTTAAAGACGATGTATTGCGTAGATTTCAAGTTGATCAGCTAGTTAAAATGATCATGCTAAACAGATCACTCGTGCTCATTGAGTAAAGGCGTATATATGAAGCATAATGCATGGCATCACACAGTTTGGGTATGATTGGATTACTTGGAAGCTTTTCATAGATTTATCCATCTTAAATTTTGTCACAATATAGAAAATTAAGCTAGCTTACTGTGGGCGTTGGATTCATGTCATTTTGAACTCTAAATCAAAAGTTACTGATGATTTAGTGTGGACATGTCAAGTTGATTGACCAGTTTAAATGATCATTCTAAACTGATCATTGGTGCTCATTGAGTAAAAGCTTATAAGTGAAGAATAAATGAATCATGCAGTTTAGGATACATTGGATTACTTGGAGGCTTTGTCGTACCTCTTTCAGTCTCAAATGTTGTCACAATATTGAAAATTGGGCTAGATTAACGTGAGCGTTGGATTCATGTCATTTTGAGCTCTAACTCAAATGTTAAAGACGATTTAGTACGGACATGTCAAGTTGATCATCAAGTTAAAATGATCATTCTAAACTGATCATTGGTGGTCATTGAGCAAAGGTTTACAACTGAAGGATAATGCATGGCATCGAGGAGTTTGCAATAGATTGGATTATTTGGAGACTTTGCCGTAGCTATTTGGGTCTTATATTTAATCACAGTATAGAAAATTGAGCTATCTTAACGTGGGTGTTGGATTCATGTCATTCTGAATTGTAGATCAAAAGTTTCGGACACTTTAGTGAGCACATGTCAAATTGATCGGTCAACTAATGATAATTCTAAACTGATCATTCGTGCTCCTTGAGTAAAAGCCTATAAATGAAGCATAATGCATGGGATCATGCAGTTTGGGTTAGATTGGATTACATGGAGGCTTTGTCATAGATATTTTGGTTTTAAATTTTGCCACAATATAGAAAATTGAGGTAGATTAACGTGGGTGTTGGATTCGTGTTATTCTGAACTTTGAATCAAAAGTTAAAGATGATTTAATGCGGACATATCAAGTTGATTGGCTAGTTAAAATGATCACTCTAAACTTATCATTAGTCCTCATTGAGCAAAGGTTTACAAATGAAGCATAATTTGTGTTATCGAGCAGTTTGTGATAGATTGGATTACTTGAATACTTTTTAATATCTATTTGGGTCTTAAATTTAATGACAATATAGAAAATGTAGCTATCTTAACGTGGGCGTTGGATTCGTGTCATTATGAACTCTAAATCAAAAGTTTCGGACGATTTAGTGTGGAAATGTTAAGTTGATCGGCCAGTTAAATTATAATTCTAAACTGATCATTGTTGCTCATTGAGTAAAAGCTTATGAATGAAGCATAATGCATGGCATCACGTAGTATAGGATACATTGGATTACTTGGAAGCTTTGTCGTAGCTCTTTCAGTCTCAAATGTTGTTGTAATATTGAAAATTGAGCTATATTAATGTGGGTGTGGGATTCATGTCATTTTGAGATTTAAATCAAATATTAAAGATGATTTAGTCTGGACGTGTCAAGGTTATAAACTAGTTAAAATGATCATTCTAAACTGATCATTCATGCTCACTAAGCAAAAGTTTACAAATCAAGCATAATGCATGGCATCACGCAGTTTGGGAAAGATTGGATTACTTGAAGGCTTTGTCGTAGCTATTTTGGCCATAACCTTTGTCACAATATAGAATATTGAGCTAGCTTAATGTGGGCATTGGATTCGTGTTGTTATGAACTCTAAATTAAAAGTTTTGGATGATTTAATGCGGAAATTTTAAGTTGATCGGGCAGTTAAATAGATCATTCTAAACTGATCATTGGTGCTCCTTGAGTAAGGGCTTATAAATGAAGCATAATGCAAGGCATCACGTAGTTTGGGAGACATTGGATTAGTTGGAGGATTTGTCGTAGCTCTTTCAATCTCAAATGCTGTCACAATATTGAAAATTGGGCTAGATTAACGTTCGTGTTGGATTCATGTCATTTTCTGCTCTAAATCATATGTTAAAGACAACTTAGTGCGTACATGTCAAGTTGATCAGATATTTAAAATGCTCATTCTAAACTGGTTATTGGTGCCCGTTGAGCAAAGGCTTACAAATGAAGCATCATGCATGACATCACGCTTTTTGGGATACATTGGACTACTTCGAGGCTTTCTCGTAGCTCTTTCAATCTCGAATGTTGTCAGAATATTGAAAAATTGAGCTAGATTAACATGGGTGTTGGATTCATGTCATTTTGAGCTCTAACTCAAATGTTAAAGACGATTTACTCCGTACATGTCAAGTTGATCAGGTAGATAAAATGATCATTCTAAATTGATGATTGGTGCTCATTGAGCAAGGGGTTAAAAATGAGGCATAGTGCATAGCATCCAGCAGTTTGGGATAATTTGGATTACTTTGAGGCTTTGTCGTTGCTATTTGGGTCTTAAATTTAAACACAATATAGAAAAGTGAGCTACCTTAACGGTTGCGTTGGATATGTGTCATTCTGAAATCAAAAGTTTTGGACGATTTAGTGCGGACATGTCAAAATTATCAGCCCGTTAAATGATAATTCTAAACTGATCATTGCTGCTCCTTGAATAAAGGCTTATAAATGAAGCATAACACATGACATCAAGCAGTTTGGGATACAATGGATTACTTTAGGTTTTGTTATAGCTCTTTCAGTTTCAAATGTTCTCACAATATTGAAAATTGAGCTAGATTAACATGGGCGTTGGATTCATGTCATTTTGAGCTCTAAATAAAATATTAAAAACGATTTAATCTGGACATGTCAAGTTGCTCAGCTAGTTAAAATGCTCATTCTAAACTGATCATTTTTGCTCACTGAGAAATGGTTTACAAATGAAGCATAATGCATGGCATCACGCTGTTTAGGATAAATTGGATTTCTTGAAGGCTTTGTCGTAGCTATTTTGGCCATTAATTTAGTCACAGTATAAAATATTGAGCTACCTGAACGTGGGCGTTGGATTCGTGTCATTCTAAAATCTATCAAAAGTTTCGGACGTCTTAGTGTAGACATGTCAAGTTGCTCGGCCAGTTAAAGTGATCATTCTAAACTGATCACTGGTGCTCCCTGAGTAAAGGCTTATAAATGAATCATAATGCATGACATCACGCATTCTGGGATACATTGTATTACATGTAGGCTTTGGCGTAGCTTTTTAGTCTCAAATGTTGCCACAATATTGAAAATTGAGCTAGATTAACGTGGGCGTTGGATTCATGTCATTTTGAGCTCTAAAGCAAATGTTGAAGACGAATTATTCCGGACATGTTAAGTTGATCAGCTAGTTAAAATGATCATTCTAAACTGATAATTGGTGCTTATTGAAAAAAGGTTTGCAAATGAAGCATAATGCATGGCATCCAGCAGTTTGGGATAGATTGGATTACTTGAATACTTTTTCATAGTTATTTAGGTATTAAATTTAATCACAATAATAGAAATTTGAGCTAGCTTAACGTGGGCGTTGGATTCATGTCATTATGAACTCTAAAAATCAAAAGTTTCGGAAAATTTAGTGTGGAAATGTAAAGTTGATCGGCAAGCTAAATGATAATTCTAAACTGATCATTGGTGCTCCTTGAGTAAAGGCTTATAAATGAAGCATAATGCATGGCATCACGTAGTTTGGGATACATTGGATTACTTGGAGGCTTTGTCGTAGCTCTAATAGTCGGAAAAGTTGTCACAATATTGAAAATTGAGCTAGATTAACGTGGGCATTAGATTTATATCATTCTGAACTCTAAATAAAATATTAAAGATGATTTAGTCCGGACATGTCATGTTGATAAGCTAGTTAAAATGATCATTCTAAACTGCTCATTGGTGCTCATTGAGAAAAGGTTTACAAATGAACTATAATGCATGGCATCACGCAGTTTGGGATAGATTGGATTACTTGGAGGCTTTGCCATTGCTCTTTCAGTCTCAAACGTTGTCCCGATATTGAAAATTGAGCTAGATTAATGTGGGCGTTGGATTCATGTCATTTTGCGCTCTAAATCATATGTTAAAGACAATTTAGTGCTGACATGTCAAGTTGATCAACTAGTTAAAATCTTCGTTCTAAACTGATCATTGGTGCTCGTTGAGCAAAGGTTTACAAATGAAGCATAATGCATGGTATCACACTGTGTAGGATAGATTGGATTACTTGAAGGCTTTTTCATAGCTGTTTTCGGCCATAAATTTTTTCATGTATAGAATATTGAGCTAGCTTAACATGGGCGTTGGATTCGTGTTATTCTGAACACTAAATCAAAAGTTTGGGACGATTTAGTGTGGACATGTCAAGGTTATCGGCCAGTTAAATGATAATTCTAAAGTGATCACTGGTGCTCATTGAGTGAAGGCTTATAAATGAAGCATAATTTGTGGCATCACTCTGTTTGGATACATTGGATTACTAGGAGGCTTTGTCGCAGCTCTTTAAGTCTGAAATGTTGTCACAATATTGAAAATTGAGCTAGATTAACGTGGGTGTTGGATTCATGTCATTTTTGAGCACTATATAAAATATCAAAGATGATTTAGTCCGGACATGCCAAGTTAATCAGCTAGTTAAAATGATCATTCTAAACTTATCATAGGTGCTCAGTTAGAAAAGGTTTACAAATGAAGCATAATGCATGGCATCACGCAGTTTGGAATATATTGAATTACTTGAAGGCTTTGTCATAGCTGTTTTGGGCATAAATTTTTTCACAGTGTAGAATATTGAGCTAGCTTAACGTGGGCGTTGGATTCGTCTCATATGGAAATCTAAATCAAAAGTTTCGGAAGATTTAGTGCAGACATGTCAAGTTGATCGGCCAGTTAGAATGATCATTTTAAGCTGATCATTGGTTCTCCGTGAGTAAAGGCTTATAAATGAAACATAATGCATGGCATCACGCAGTTTGGGATACATTGGATTACATGGAGGCTTTGTCGTACCTCTTTCAGTCTCAAATATTGTCATAATATTGAAAATTGAGCTAGTTTAATGTGGGCGTTGAATTCATGTCAGTTTGATCTCTAAATCAAATATTAAAGACGATTTATTTTGCACATGTGAAGGTTATAAGCTAGTTAAAATGATCATTCCAAACTAATCATTGGTGCTCACTAAGAAAAGGTTTACAAATGCAGCATAATGCTTGGCATCACGCAGTTTGGGAAATATTGGATTACTAGGAGGCTTTTTCGTAGCTCTTTCAGTCTTAAATGTTGTCACAATATTGAAAATTGAGCTAGATTAACGTGGGCATTAGATTCATGATAATTTGCGCTCTAAATCATATTTTAAAGAAAATTTAGTGTGGACATGTCAATTGGATGAGCTAGTTAAAATGCTCATTCTAAACTGATCATTGGGGCTCATTGAGCAAAAGTTTACAAATGAAGCATAATGCATGGCATCACGCTGTTTGGGATAAATTGAATTACTTGAAAGCCTTTTCATAGATATTTTGGCCATAAATTTTGTCACATTATAGAATATTGAGCGAGCTTAACATGGACATTGGATTCGTATCATTCTGAAATCTAAATCAAAAGTTTTGGACGATTTGATAGGGCAGATAAAATGACCATTCTAAACTTATCCTTGGTGCTCTCTAAGTAAGGGCTTATAAATGAAGCATAATGCATGGCATCACGAAGTTTGGGATACATTGAATTACTTGAAGTCTTTGTCATAGCTTTTTCAGTCTAAAATGTTGTCACAATATTGAAAATTGAGCTAGATTAGCGTGGGCATTGGATTCATGTCATTTTGAGATCAAAATAAAATATTAAAGACGATTTAATGCGGACATGTCAAGTTGATCATCTAGTTAAAATGATCATTCTAAACTGCTAGTTGGTGCTAACTACGAAAAGGTTTACAAATTAAGTATAACGCATGGCATCACGCAATTTGGGATAGATTGGATTACTTGGAGGCTTTGTCATAGCTCTTTCAGTCTCAAATGTTGTCACAATATTGAAAATTGAGCTAGATTAATGTGGGCATTGGATTCATGTCATTTTGCGCTCTAAATCATATGTTAAAGACAATTTAGTGCAGAGATGTCAAGTTGATCACTAGTTAAAATGCTCATTCTAAACTGATCATTGGTGCTCGTTGAGCAAAGGTTTACAAATGAAGCATGATGCATGGCATCACGCAGTTTGGGAAAGATTGGATTACTTGGAGGCTTTGTCGTAGCTCTTTCAGTCTCAAATGTTGTCACAATATTGAAAATTGAACTATATTAACGTGGCATTGGAATGATGATAATTTGTGCTCTAAATCATATGTTAAAGACAATTTAGTGTGGACATGTCATGTTGATCAGATAGGTAAAATGCTCATTCTAAACTGGTCATTGGGGCTCATTGAGCAAAGGTTTACAAATGATACATAATGCATGGCATCACGCTGTTTGAGATAGATTGGATTAATTGAAAGCTTTTTCGTAGCTATTTTGGCCATAAATTTTGTCACAATATAGAATACTGAGCTACATTAACGTGGGCGTTGGATTCGTATCATTCTGAAATCTAAATCAAAAGTTTCGGACGATTTAGTGCATACATGTCAAGTTGATCGGGCAGTTAAAATGATCATTCTAAACTGATCATTGGTGCTCCCTAAGTAAAGGCTTATAAATAAAGCATAATGTATGGCATTACACAGTTTGGCATACATTGGATTACATGGATGATTTTTTGTAGCTCTTTGAGTCCCAAATGTTTTCATCATATTGAAAATTGAGCTAGACTAACGTGGGCGTTGGATTCATGTCATTTTGAGCTCTAACGCAAATGTTAAAGACGATTTAGTCCGGACATCAAGTTGATGAGCTAGTTAAAATGATCATTCTAAATTTATAATTAGTGCTTATTGAGAAAAGGTTTACAAATGAAGCATAATGCATGGTATCACGCAGTTTGGGATATATTGGATTACTTGAAGGCTTTGTCGTACCTATTTTGGCTATAATTTTGGTCACAGTATAAAATATTGAGCTAGTTGAACGTGGGTGTTGGATTTGTCTCATTCTAAAATCTAAATCAAAAGTTTTAGAAGGTGTAGTACAAACATTTCAAGTTGATAAGGGTGTTAAAATGATAATTCTAAACTGATCTTTGGTGCTCCCTGAGTAAAGGCTTATAAATGAAAAATAATGCATGGCATCACGCAGTTTGGGATACATTGCATTACATGGAGGCTTTGTCGTAGCTCTTTCAGTCTCAAATGTTGTCACAATATTGAAAATTTAGCTAGATTAATGTGGGAGTTGAATTCATGTCATTTTGAGCTCTAAATCAAATATTAAAGACGATTAAGTTTGGACATGTCATGGTTATAAGCTAGTTCAAATGAAAATTCTAAACTGATCATTGGTGCTCACTACGAAAAGGTTTACAAATGAAGATTATTGCATGGAATCACGCAGTTTGGGATAGATTGGATTACTTCTAGTCTTTTTCGTAGCTCTTTCAGTCTCAAATGTTGTTACAATATTGATAATTGAGCTGGATTAATGTGGGCGTTGAATTCATGTCATTTTGCGCTCTAAATCATATGTTAAAGACAATTTAGTGCGGAAATGTCAAGTTGATCAACTAGTTAAAATGCTCATTCTAAACTGATCATTGGTGCTCCTTGAGCAAAGGTTTACAAATGAATCATAATGCATGGCATCACGCTGTGTGGGATAGATTGGATTACTTGAAAGCTTTTTCATATCTTTTTCGGCCATAAATTTTGTCACAGTATAGAATATTGAGCTAGGTTAACGTGGGTGTTGGATTCGTGTCATTCTGAACTCTAAATCAAAAGTTTTGACAATTTAGTGCGGACATGTCAAGGTTATCGGCCAGTTAAATGATAATTCTAAAGTGATCATTCGTGCTACTTCAGTAAAGGCTCATAAATGAAGCATAATGCATCGCATCACGCAGTTTTGGATACATTGGATTACTTGGAGGCTTTGTCGTAGCTTTTTCAGTCTGAAATGTTGTCACAATATTGAAAATTGAGCTAGATTAATGTGGGCATTGGATTCATGTTATTTTGAGATCTAAATCAAATATTAAAGACGATACAGTTCGCACTTGTCATGTTGATAAGCTAGTTAAAATGATTATTATAAACTAATCATTGTTGCTCCCTATGAAAAGGTGTACATAGGAAGCATAATGCATGGCATTGTGCAGTTTGTGATATATTGGATTACTTGGAGGCTTTGTCGTAGCTCTTTTAGTCACAATATTGAAAATTTAGCTAGAATAACGTGGCCGTTGGATTCATGTCATTGTGCGATCTAAATCATATGTTAAAGACAATTTAGTGCGGACATGTAAAGTTGATCAGCTCGTTAAAATTCTCATTCTAAATTGATCATTGGTGCTCATTGAGCAAGGGTTTACAATTGAAGCATAATGCATGGCATCACGATGTTTCGGGTACATTAGATTAATTAGAGGTTTTGTCATAGCTTTTCCAGTCTCAATTGTTGTCACAATATTGAAAATTGAGCTAGATTAACGTGGGCGTCGGATTCATGTCATTGTGAGCTCTAAATCAAATATTAAAAACAATTTAGTGCGGACAGGTCAAGTTGATCATCTAGTTAAAATGTTCATTCTAAACTGAACATTGGGTCTCCAAGAGTAAAGGCTTATAAATGAATCATAATGCATGGAATCACGCATTTTGGGATTCATTGGATTATTTGGAGGATTTTTCGTTGCTCTTCCAACTCTCAAATGTTGTCACAATATTGAAAATTGAGCTAGATTAACGTGGGCATCAGATTCTGTCATTTTGAGCTCAAAATCAAATGTTAAAAGTAATTTGATGTGGACATGTCAAGTTGATCACCTAGTTAAAATGGTCATTCTAAATGGATCATTGGTGCTCCAAGAGTAAAGGCTTATAAATGAAGTATAATGCATGGCATCACGCAGTTTGGGATACATTAGATTATTTGGAGGATTTGTCCTAGCTCTTTCAGTCTCAAATGTTGTCACAATATTAAAAGTTGAACTAGATTAACGTGGACATTGGATTCATGTCATTTGAGCTCTAAATCAAATGTTAAAAATGATTTAGTGCGGACATGTCAAGTTGATCATCTTGTTAAAATTATCATTCTAAAATGATCATTGGTGCTCGTTTCATTCTATAATGATTATTGGTTCTCATAGTGCATGTCATCCAGAAGTTTGGGATAGATTGGATTATTTGGAGGCTTTGTCATAGCTATTTGTGTCTTAAATTTAATCACGATATAGAAAATTGAGCTAGGTTAAGGTGGGCGTTGGATTCGTGTCATTCTAAACTATAAATCAAAAGTTTTAGACGATTTAGTGCGGATATGTCAAGGCTATCAGCCAGTTAAATGATAATTCTAAAATGATCATTGATGCTCCTTGTGTAAAGGATTATAATTGAAGCATATTGCATGGCATCACGCAGTTGGGGATACATTGGAACACTTGGAGGCTTTGTCGTAGCTCTAAAACAGTCTCAAATGTTGTTACAATATTGAAAATATAACTAGATTAACGTGGGTGTTAGATTCATGTCATTTTGAGCTCTAAATCAAATATTAAATACGATTTAGTGTGCACATGTCAAGTTTATCAGCTAGTTAAAATGATCCTTCTAAACTGATCATTGGTGTTCATTGAGAAAAGGTTTACAAATGAGGCATAATGCATGGCATCACGCAGTTTGGGATAGATTAGATTACCTTCATAGCTATATGGATCCTAAATTTAATCACAATATAGAAACTTGAGCTACCTTAACGTGGGTGTTGGATTCATGACATTCTGAAGTCTAAACAAAAACTTTCAGACGGTTTAGTGAGGAAATGTCAAGTTGATCGGCTAATTAAATGATAATTCTAAACTGATCATTTGTGCTCCTTAAGTAAAGGCTTATAAATGAAGCATAATGCATCGCATCACACGGTTTCCAACAGATTAGATTACTTGGAGGCTTTGTCGTAACTCTTTCATTCTCAAATGTTGTTACAATATTGAAAATTGAGCTAGAGTAACGTGGGCGCTGGAGTCATGTCATTTTTAGCTCTAAATACAATAGTAAAGACGATATAGTCCAGACTTGTCATGTTGGTTCTCACTATGCTAGTTAAAATGATCATTCTAAACTAATCATTAGTGCTCACTATGAAAAGGCTTACAAATGAAGCATAATGTAGGGCATCACGCAGTTTGGGATACATTGGATTACTTGGAGGCTTTGTCTTAGCTCTTTTAGTCACAATATTGAAAATTTAGCTTGAATAACGTGGGTGTTGGATTCATGTCATTTTGCGCTCTAAATCATATGTTAAAGACAATTTAGTGCGGATATGTAAAGTTGATCAGCTAGTTAAAATTCTCATTCTAAATTGATCAGTGGTGCTCATTGAGCAAAGGTTTACAAATGAAGCATAATGCATGGCATCACGGTGTTTCGGACACATTAAATTAATTCAAGGCTTTGTCGTAGCTCTTCTAGTCTCAAATGTTGTCACAATATTGAAAATTGAGCTAGATTAACGTGGGTGTCGGATTCATGTCATTTGAGCTCTAAATCAAATGTTAAAAACAATTTAGTGCGGACAGGTCAAGTTGATCACCAAGTTAAAATGTTCATTCTACACAGATCATTGGTGCTCCCGGAGTAAAGGCTTATAAATGAAGCATAATGCATGGAATCACGAATTTTGGGATACATTGGATTATTTGGAGGTTTTGTCGTTGCTCTTTCAGTCTCAAATGCTGTCACAATACTGAAAATTGAGCTAGATTAACGTGCGCATTATATTCATTTTATTTTGAGCTCTAAATCAAATATTAAAGAGGATTTAGTCCAGATATGTCATGTTGATAAGCTAGGTAAAATGATCATTCTAAACTGATCATTGGTGCTCACTAAGAAAAGGTTTACAAATGAAGAATAATGCATGGCATCATGCAGTTTGGGATAGATTGGATTACTTGGAGGATTTTTCGTAGCTCTTTCTGTCGTAAATGTTGTCACAATATTGAAAATTGAGCTAGATTAAGGTGGGCATTGGATTCATGTCATTTTGAGCTCTTATTCAAATGTTAACGATGATTTCGTCCAGACATGTCAAGTTGATCAGCTAGTTAAAATGATCCCTTTAAACTGATCATAGGTGCTTATTGAGCAAAGGTTTTCTAATGAAGCATAGTGCATGGCATACAGCAGTTTGGGAAGGATTGGATTACCTGGAGGCTTTGTCCTAGCTATTTGGGTCTTCAATTTAATCAAAATATAGAAACTTGATCTAGCTTAACGTGAGCGTTTGATTCGTATCATTCTGAACTCTAAATCAAATGTTTTGAATGATTTAGTACGGAGATGTCAAGGTTATCGGCCAGGTAAATGAGAATTCTAAACTGATCATTGGTGTTCCTTGAGTAAAGGCTTATAAATGAAGCATAATGCATGGTATCACACAGTTTGAGATTCATTGGATTAGTTGGAGACTTTGTCATACCTTTTTCAGTCTCAAATGTTCTCACAATATTGAAAATTGAGCTAGATTAACGTGGGTGTTGGATTCATGTCATTTTGAGCTCTAAATCAAACATTAAAGACGATTTACTCCAGACATGTCAAGTTGATCAGCTATTTAAAGTGATCATTGTAAACTGATCATTGGTGCTCACTGAGAAAAGGTTTACGAATGAAGCATAGTGCATGGTCCACACAGTTTGGGATATATTGGATTACTTGGAGGCTTTGTCCAAGCTCTTTCAATATGAAATGTTTTCACAATATTGAAAATTGAGCTAGATTAACGTGGGCGTCGGATTCAAGTCTTCTTGAGATCTAAATCAAATGTTTAAGACGATTTAGTGCAGTCATGTCAAGTTGATCAGCTAGTTAAAATGATAATTGGTGCTCATTGAGCAAAGTTTACAAATTATGCATAGCTCATGGCATCACGCAGTTGGGTATAGATTGGACTACTTGCAGGCTTTTTCCTAGCTATTTGCGTCTTAAATTTAATTATAATAGAAAATTGAGCTAGGTTAACGTGAGCGTTGGATTCATGTTATTCTGTACTCTAAATGAAAAGTTTCGGACGATTTAATTTGGACATGTCAAGGTTATCGGCCAATTAAAATGATCATTCTAAACTGATCATTGGTGCTCCTTGAGTAAAGGCTTAGAAATGAAGCATAATGCATGGCGTCATGCAGTTTGGGATACATTGGATTACTTGGAGGCTTTGTCATAGCTATTTTTTACTTAAATTTAATCATAATACAGAATACTGAGCTAGCATAACGTGGGCGTTGGATTCATGTCATTCTCAACTCTAAATCAGAAGTTAAGGATGATCGCCTAGTTAAAATGATAATTGTAGACTGATCATTGGTGCTCCTTGAGTAAAGGCTTATAAATGAAGCATAATGCATGGCATCACGCAGGTTGGGATACATTGGATTACTTGGAGGCTTTGTCGTAGCTATTTTGGTTTTAAATTTAATAAAAATATAGAAAACTAAGCTAGCTTAACGTGGTGTTTCATTAGTGTCATTCTCAACTCTAAATCAAAAATTACGAACGATTTAGTACAGACATGTCAAGTTGATCGCCAAGTTAAAATGACAATTCAAAGCTAATCCTTGGTGCTCCTTGAGTAAAGGCTTATAAATGAAACATAATGCATGGCATCACACAGTTTGTGATACATTGAGTTACTTGGTTGCTTTGTCGTAGCTCTTTCAGTTTCAAATGTTGTCACAATATTGAAAATTGAGCAACATTAACGTTGGTGTTGGATTAAAGTCTTTTTGAGCTCTAAATCAAATGTTACAGATGATTTAGTGCAGACATGTCAAGTTGATCAACTAGTTAAAATGATTATTATAAAGTGATCATTGGTGCTCATTGATCAATGGTTTACAAATGAAGCATAGCGCCTGGCATCACAGAGTTTGGAATAGTATGGATTACTTGTAGGCTTTGTCGTACCTATTTTGGCCTTAAATTTTGTCACAATATAGAATATTGAGCTAGCTTAACGTGGCGTTGGATTCGTCTCATTCTGAACACTAAATCAAAAGTTACGGACGATTTAGTACGAACATATCAAGTTGATCAGATAGTTAAAATTATCATTCTAAACTGATGATTGGTGCTCCTTCAATAATGGCTTATAAATGAAGCATAATGCATGGTATCACGCAGTTTGGGATACATTGGATTACTTAGAGGGCTTTGTCATAGCTCTTTTTGTCTCAAATGTTGTCACAATAATGAAAACTAAGCTAGATTAACGTGGCCATTGGATTTGTGTCATTTTGAAGTCTAAACCACAAGTTACAGACGATTTAGTGCATACATGTCAAGTTGTTCGGCCAACTAAAATGATCATTCTAAACTGATAATTGGTCCTCCTTGAGAAAAGACTTATAAATGAAGCATAATGCATGGCATCCCGCAGTTTTGGGATAGATTGGATTATTTGGGGCCTTTGTAGTAGGTCTTTGAGTCTCAAATGTTTTCACAACATTTAATATTGAGCTAGATTAACGTGGGCGTTGGATTCGTGTCATTCTGAACTCTAAATTAAAAGTTACGGACGATATAGTGCGGACATTTCAAGGTTATAAGTTAGTTAAAATGATCATTTTAAATGGATGATTGGTGCTCATTGAGCAATGGTTTATAAATGAAGCATAATGCATGGCATCACGCAGTTTGGGATAGATTGGATTACTTGGAGTCTTTTTCATAGCTATTTTGGTCTTAAATTTTTTCATAATATATAAAACTGAGCTAGTTTCACGTGGTCATTGGATTCGTGTCATTCGGAACTCTAAATCAAAACATACGAACGATTCAGTGTGGACATGTCAAGTTGATCGTCCAATTAAAATTATCATTCTAAACTGATCATTGGCTCTCCTTGAGTAAAGGCTTATAAATAAAGCGTAATGCATGGCATCACGCAGTTTGGGATACAATGGATTATTTCAAGGGTATGATGTATCTGTTTTAGTCGCAAATGTTGACACAATATTGAAAATTGAGCTAGATTAACGTGGGCATTCAATTCATCGTCATTTTGAGCTCTAAATGAAAGGTTAAT